>JAVJGG010000082.1:24503534-24534159 GCA_035590195.1 Aviceda cuculoides | reverse complement strand
TTTTTTTTTTTTTTTTTTTTTTTTTTTTTTTAAATTGGGTATCTCACAAACTTGTTGACACTCCACAAAAAGAGAAATAAAGTTGGATATACATTTATTCCTCTCTGAGATGGCTATGTTGCTACTGAATATTTATAGCAGTCCTTCATGATTTGTTTTTCAAGCTTTGAGCTGAATTCCACAGTAAACAAAGCTGCATGGAGTTTCATGAATGCCTGTATTCTGAGAAGAGCAAATGAGTCATTGGGATATTTTTTCAGGGCTGTGGGGGAAAAAAGTACCTCTAAAATACAAAAAAAAATGATGGAAAAATTATTACTGATGAGATATGAAAGAATGGAGTAGCAAATCACTCCTCTGCACAGTGAAAAGAAAACACAGATTTGGGGATGATAGAAAATGCAATTTTTTTTTTTTTGGTACAGTTTATAACATTTTTAGAGGTGTGTAGCTATCATATGCAGGGCTGTAATGTCTTGTAAACTGGTGTAGAAAGTCTAGAGGAGTCTCTAGGCCTTGAATACTAATCCATACCTTTATTTTGATATTTCTGATTAGGACAGGTTTTTGGCATAATGTACCTTTCAAGAGCATATTTTCCAAAGAGGATTTATTTTTTCTTTCCAGAGTTTGACCAAGCTAATGCTGGGATTCGCACTTGTCTTAGTAAAAATAAAAATGCCAACAGGGTGTTTTAAATTATGGCTGCAGAAACGCAGTCTTTTCTCTCTCTTTAAGTGCTTTTTAGTGAGAGGAGTCACTGGAATAAATAGTAGTGGTGGTGCCCTCGTCTTGTGTGAGTCATGCCAGGGACTGCTCTAGAGGTCTTAGAGTTGGGGGTGGATCCCACCTCCCCCCTTCCAGATGTCACTCCAGAGTGAGTCGCTAACCAGGAGCATTTGATACGTGTGTCCTGAGTTGGCTACAAAGCTGATTTTCTCTTTCAGAAAACTTCTTGAAAGTAACTTGCTCCCCAGAGCTGAGGCCTGAGTGCGTGATGAACCTTGAAATCTCTGGATTCAGCGTGGTTACAGGGCAGACCTACCAGGCAGGCTGGGAACGTGGTCATCTGATGGATTTAGAACAAGTAAACCCAAATGGAGATGAGTTAAGGAAATACATAAAAATGATAGGCTTAGTGAATGGATGTATTCTGAAGAAGCACATCGTATTTCAAAACTCTGCCTAGGTCTATTGGTGACCATGTGGTGGCAGCAGAACACCTGCCTTGATTTTTTTTATCCCCAGTCACTCGTTTTGCTGGGAGAGGAATGAAAAGCTAATTCAGTGCAGGTTTTATTCTGCCAATTTTTTTTTTTTTTTTTTTTTTTAAAAATCCGGTTTGGAAGAGCAAAAGAAGTGAGAAGATTTTAAATGATTCATTAGTTCGGGGGGGGGGCAGGCATTTTCAGCAACAGCAGATGGGATATTACACAGTTAGTAGATTTGGATGGGTTCTTTCCCCTGCTTGGGTCTGGTCTAGGTTCAGTTTCAATGAGCTGAATTTTCTTTCTGGTGTTGATTTTCGTTTGTTGTTAGATGTGATGGGAGATTTCTGTATATATTTCATGTACAGGAGACAAGTGCCTGTGCGTCATCTATGTGTTTCTGGTCCAAGATGTCCGAGGTATTTTATAGAGAGGTGAAGTAGTAGGGGGGGGGGGGCAGAGCCCTGCAGGACCCCCGGTGAGGGGTATGGAGATGGTGGCTCCGTGTCCAGCATGGCTCTGAGGGTTTCTCAGAGGTGAACTCCTGGGGTGCCTCATTCAGTCACCCCTGTGTCCAGTGCCTCAGAGAGGTAAGGGAGGTCTGGTGCTGGTGCTAATGGTGATGCTTACTTTTGGGCAGGAGGGAGAGCCCATGTGAAGATACAAAATATTGTCCCTCTCTGCATTTCCCACCTCTAATGGAGTCTTCCCTTCTCCAGTTAAGGTGCAGTTGAAGTGCCTTGCTTATTCTGCTATTTCTTGCCCTTTTAGCTGAGTAGAGATTCACGTATGTATATATCCACATGGGTAGCTAGGTGGGTGTTACTTAGTGGGGAGATTTCTTTTCCTGCCTGTATGAATGGGTAATTCTTGCATTTCACATGCCCACCTCCAGCCTCGCTAGCCCACAAGGGAGCTGCTGGTGCTTGTGGCTGTGAAGCGGGTGACATGAGAGAGGTTACCTGCTTGTACCACGGTCTGTCTGTGGGGACACTGAATTCTCCTACATCCCAAGTGCTATGAACTTTCCCATATTTTCTTTATTCAGACTGACTTTTAGTATAGCGAGGTGGATAGCTGTGTCCCATCTTACAGATGAAGTAGTCCAAGAACTTCTTCCTGCAGATGATGAGGGTGTCTGTTGCAGCTGTTTTGTTTCTGGATTTTCTGTTCTTTGTCCCTCCCAGTGTGCAGCAAAGAGGATATCCTGGAGGATGAGGCAGGCTGATCCAAGGCATTAGGCTGATGGCTTTCATGGAGCTCTCTGGCCTACGCGACCTGGAATTTTCCAACCCAGCAGCAAAGCTTTTTTTTTTTTTTTTATTGTAGACTGCCCTGGCTTGTGCATGAAATCATGTGGCCATTGTGAGGATTTGTTTAATTACTGTTATGTAAAGCCTGAAGAGTTGCTCCATCTGTTAATTCTTACAGATGGAGTGAGTACAGTTCTGTTTAACACCAGAAGATTATCTCACTGGTGGGAGATGACTACTTTACATGGATAGGTAGTAATATACTTGCCATACTTTACAGCTCTCAGTTACCATAGGGTTATTTTTGTTCTATTTCAGATCTTTTCTTAGCATGTTTATATCTGTATCCAGCTATTGTATAATGCTTGAAAGCATCTTTGCTTAGGGAGATTCTGGGAGTACTTCAGAGAGGGGACACATCAGTTCTGATGTTTATATTCAAATCAAGCTACATCCCTGTTCCCACAGTGTTTGTAACTTAGGCAAAACAAGAAGTATTGGTAAAACTCCCAGGGATGAAAATAGGCTTGACTTCTTGGGTCAAAGAAAATTTCATGCCGAATTTAACTTAAATGTGCAGAACTAGAACATAAGCTAGGCTAGTTTTAGAACCTTAGCTTTGAATTTCCAAGCTTCAGAAAGCTATACCTTAAGATTCAGCTTCACAGGTACAGGCAGATCTCTTATCCCTAAGACCTTCCTCTTACAACAACAAACAATAACAACAACAACAAAAGAAGAGGAAAAAAAAGGGTGGTGGGATCCTGAGGGAACTCTGAGGACTTTCCTGTCAGGTTTCTCCTCAGGGTTGAGGGATAAGTTTTTGCTCAGTCTGGAAGGATGTTTGCTCAACACCTGTCTCAGCTCTAGAAGGGATGCCATCTGAAGCGTCCAAGTACTTGACTTCAAGCTTCTTATTAAGCCTATGGATTTTCTGTGTGGTGTGAGAGTGAAAAATGAAAATTGAATGAAATTTTCCTAGCCTGGAGGAAGACTTGGGTCCCACTCTCCACCCTAGTTAGTAAAGTGTGCTGTAGAAAGCTAAATGTAATGAATAGAGGAGTAATGAATAGAGGAGACCCAGAACAGTTGCAGGAAATCCTGGTGACTGGGCCATTTTCTTCATTGAATTCTAGTCCCCTCCTTTCCGAGCATTTGTTTTTCCACCTGGAGGGTGATGCTTGTACTTAGGGGGCCTCAATGCACTGGCTTTGTTGTTCTAGAATATATGAAATCTCTATTTGTAACACTTGTACTCTAGGTGAAGAGTGGTGTATAATGAGGAAAAGTGGGAAGTCCTGCAGTATTGTAACTGCATAAACTGGATGCATTTTAATGCAGCTGAAAGCTAGTTATGCATCCAGAAACTGCATGTGTATGGTGCTGCCCCCTGAAAAGAAGCAGTTGAAGAGGATTTGGGGATCGTGAGGGAAAGCACAATCAGCATGAGAATACCAGCTCAGCCAAACCAGGCCGACAAAGTAGAACTCAGCATGAGCTATGCTACATCATTGCAATTAACAGGGGAGCCAGCATGATCCTGAAGACAAACAGAAGTGTGATGAAACTGCAAATAATCTTTACCTTTGTATGTAGTTTTCCTGTTGTGTTGTGCATCTATTTCTGACCTCTTTTAAAGGATGTGGAGGGAGGAAAATTATTCCCAATTTTGAAAAAAGTCCTTCTGTTATGGGACTTAGACCTTGGACCATGTGTCGCGAGATCCTTTGGCTTCAGAAACACCTGCTTTACTAAGACAAGTGGTGTGTGTGTGTTCAGATGCAGGGAAGCAATTACAGGGGTCAGTGATGAGTTCGGAGGGGCAGATGCACACTACTGGGCTGGTATTTGGAAGGGCAAGTTTTGTCTTCTGAAACACAGGAGGTGGTGGAGCATACTTGACAGATGTCCCCTCTGTTGAGTGATGAGTTAACCATGGCACAACCTGGCTTATGGTGTTTCCGTCTGGCACCAGGTGTCCTTAATCATTTCCTAGAAAATGCAACTGCTCCTGTAGAAGGGAGCGCAAGTGTCCTGTGAATGGGCTATGGCCTGAGGTTTAAGGCATGCCCTTTATGGAAAGGGAAAGATGCGGAGTCATGACCTGCCAGGTGGATCAGGCCAAGGTGTCTCACCTGGTTCCGACCACTCAGTCTTTGTTCTGGGCTTTGAGATGTGCTGGACCTCGCAGCTTGGCTCAGGTGAGGGCAGGGATGCCTGGTCCAGGGAGCCTGCTGGGACGTGAGAAGGTGAAAGACAGATGCTAAACCGCAGTCGAGCCTGAGGCATAAGTACTGGGGTAACCTCACTGTAGGCGTGTGGGGCCTTTACACAGTTATGTGTAAGATGAAATAAGAATATTTCCCTGCGTATGAGAGGTGTTGTGGACTGCTCAGATATGATAGTGATGGGGCCTCTCCAAGTCCCCAAAAGAGAAAAAGGCTTCTTTCAGAGTAGTGCTAATGAGAGCTATCTCCTGGTTTCAGAGAAATGGAAGTAATTATAGATCATTTATTGTGGAGAAGTAAGGATGCACAGTCATTCACAGGGTGCTAAACTTGTCCAATTAACTCTGAGCTCCTGAAATAATAATGAAAAGATTATGCTACCATTTTAGTAATTGAATTTTCTCCTCCTTTGGGAACAGTGCATATTAAAGTGAGGGTTTACCCTCAGTTGCATAGAGATTTCTTGTTTTTCTTCAAGTTTGGCTGACCCAATACAAAAGTCAGGCAAAAGTCACATTTTCTGCAGCTGTAAAATAACATTTTCAAGGGTTGATTAAAAAAAAAAAAAAAGGGAAATAAGAGGAACATTTCCTAATCTTGCCTTAATTTTTAATAATTTGTTTACACTTACTTGGCTTGAGTGAATTAACTGTGTTTACCTGCTGAAAATGCAAGTTTTTGTCCTCAGGAGGAATGCCAAAGTGTTTGTTGGTGGAAATAGAATGTCTGGGATTCTGTTTGGGATTCTTGTGCTAAAATATCCATGTTTTCACATGAGTACTTGTTAGCTGAAAATAGGTAAATTCAGTCCTGCTTAATGGCTATATTTCAGCTACCCTTTTCCAAGAAGACACTGGAGCCAGTTTTCCATGTAGAGGACATGAGAAGTTTGATTAGGAAATTACCTCCTTCCTGTGCTGTTTTGCTCCCAGACCTGCACTAAGCTTTTTGAGGATGGAAATGATACTTTTGTAGCCTATAATTACATTCCTACAGTTAATTTTTTTTTTTTTTTTTCAGAGCTGTCAGTTTTGCCTCTTCAAGTACGCAGTGTGGAGGGTCTTTTTGATCATCAAATGTGTCTCTGGACTTTGTGGGTTTGAGTCATATGGGACAGGGGTGAAAACCAGCATCCTGCAACAGCCACATGCACAAGAGTTTGTTGGAGATTTCAGGAGAAATTTGCTGTTACAGTGCTGTGAGATTCTTCTAGGTCAGTTGGCCCCTGCTAGGAGCTTTAGGCTGCTTCCTCTGCTGGTGATATGTTTTGAAACCTTTGCTTTGTGTTTAAAAAATAAATATCTGTATGTGTGTATGTGCAAAACTATTCAGATATTTAGTTTGCATAGTGTGGTTCTCCAGTAAGAAGGGCAAGCTGAGCTATTGTTCCATATGCTTCCCCCAAAAAATCTCACTCTGATCTGAGAATTTACCTTCCTGCTCAGTTTCTTTCCATGAGCATCCTAAAAGAAAAACAGTTTTTCAGATTCCTGAGCTCTTTATAGCTCAACCTGCTCTGTATTTGTAGTGCTTAACACCATAGACTCATCTAAATAATAAAGTTCCCTTACTTTAAGAACAAGGGTCCAAGGGAGGTCACATTCTTCTCAGCTGGCACAAATCAATTTCTACTTTTCGTCATCAGCTGATGGTTTGGTCCTGGTTTTGCTGTCATCCTGCCTAGGACTTGCTTTTCCTTTCCTCCCAGGGTCTGATCCATACCACTTTTCCCCAGTGGGGTTAGAACATTGTTTACTAAAGCACCTTGCGCTTCTTTGCCTGAGAGATGTGGCTTTTCACCACTGGGGGAGGAAAGTCATTCCTTCAGTCCTTCTTCCTGAGGTTTGGCTAGGTTATTGCAATTTATGGAGTGTGGACGTGAAGACAATAGTGTTCTTTCCAAGGACAAAATTCAGCAAGAGGTGCGTTTCTGTCTGATTTTTAAATATGCTTCATCTTTTTTTCCTTCCTCATTAATATTTGGAAATGAACTTTCATGCACTCAGATTTCTTGTTGTTTTGCTCTTAAATAACATTTCTCACTAGTGTTAGTGACATGAATTATTTAATGTGCTTCAGGAACAGCATTTTTAGCTGGGCTGCTATGTACTTGGATAGACACAAAAAAGATCACTTTTTGAGGAAGCTGTCAAATCTCCTGTATTTTAAACATCGAAACTGTAAGCCCTGAATGTTGAAGAAAATGTTATAGTGTTCTAGCAATATTTACTCTAATGTCCCTTTTGAGTCGCCTGTCAAAAATAGGTAGTGAAATCACATCTCTGACTGAGATACAGCTTGGAAATACCAGTTTCTAAACAATCCCTGAGGCTCCAAGTAAAACTTTGATGAATAATCCTATGATTAGACAATTTTTCTGGCATAAATTTTCTGTGCAATATCAATCTGCTTTTTATGTTTATATACCAGAAAAGATGGATTCTGGTTATCTGTTCTTAGCACTTCATTCAGAGGTCTTCCCATCTTCAAAGCAGTATATGAACTTTAGCTAATTAAACCTCTTTGCACATCTTACATCCGAAAGTGTGAAGCATTTTTCATTTTGCTGCTGGGGCAATTTATGGACAGAATATACTCTAATACCTGCAAAATATTTTCTTCAAAGGGAGTTGAGGGTGTTTTTTTCCTCATGCAGTCATATCCTGCAGGGCTTGAATAACCTTGCCTGAGAATAAAGTCACTTTGGAGGGCAGAGACATAAGGTTCCTGGCTGAAATTTTCTTGCTTATTCCTTTCTTTCGTTGTAATGTGGTTTATGTGATCTCCAAGCATCCTGGAAAACGCTCGCTGCTGGAACTCAAGGAAGGTGTCTGCTGGTGTGTACTCTGGCTGCTAGGTATCTGGTAGGGATAAATTGCAGCAGAGCTGAAGTAAAAAAAGTAACAATGAAAGCTTAGAAAAGTAGGAATGAAAGACGGGAGGTCGGACTGCTTTAATTCAGGCAGTCTGTTTGGGCAGTTCTTATTTTACTGTAAGTGACACTTGTAAATCCATTTATATACCTCTAAATCATAAAGAAACCTTAAAGTAAAAGCAGATGGTATTTATACCACACAGGAATTCATAGATGTAAAGAAGCTAGAATATAACTGAGAACTAGACTCAGGTGAAGCTCAGAAAAGAAAAAAAAGAAAAAAAGTAAAAAGTTTTGACAGGTGGCGTTGGCTTTTGCCTTTGAGAGCACTCAAATCATGTACACAAAGAAAAAGTAACTGCTGACTCTCATCCATGCTCGGCATGGGAAAATCACAAATATACAGCAATATACTGAGCAATACTGAATTTTCATTTGGATTTCACTGCCATGAAGTAGTGTAGGGGCTTAACTTATTTTGGTTTAAGGAAGCAGCCATTAAGGGCTGGACTTGTACTACATGGAGCTGCCATGGAATGGTGTCAGATTTTGACAGCTCTTGAAAGAGCTCTGTTCCTTGAAGATAAGTGAGATCACTTTTGTGACTAATTCACAGCATTATTTCTCCTTCCATGTGCAGACTACTTAGCTATTCTCTGAGTTAAACTTAAGAAATGTGATCACTCAAAGCAGTGATCACGCATGGACTAAGCCCTGCATGGTCAGAGCAGCAGGAGCATTAGGAATGTCAAATCAGGTTTGTGCTGTCTTTCCTAAACTGGAAGTTGCCCAGGGTTTCACAAGCCTTATGTGAAATCTGTTTTCTTTTTCTGTGTGGCCCTGAAGAATTTGTTATGCTTTGCACAGCTACAGGTCTAATTTCTGAGCCTGCAGATCCCCACACAAAACACTTGACATCTGAAACAGCAGGAATGGGAGTAGCTCTGTTTCTGTGTAGGGGAGACTGGTCCATACTTTGTTAATGGAAAAATGTGAATGAGGAAAGTGGTCTCTAGTTTTAGGGAGGACTTTGAATGCAGCATTTTGTTCTTCCAACATAAGTGGATGTCTCTCTCCACCAGTGGCAGCCCTGCTCTGGATGGGGGAGCATGGTTGTGGAGCTCAGACCAGCCCTGTGGAGCTGGGAGGACTCGGCCCCTTCTCATCACTTTGCTTCGGGTCATCGCAATAGGAAGTTTGGCCGAGCACAGTTTAAATCTGCAGCTCCAGCTCTTAACTTTCCACTTAGAGCTACAATTCTCCACTGGAGTGGGATGGGGGCAAAGGCAAAGAGACAGTCTTTAGACTGTGTGACTAAGGTATTGTTTAAAGGTGACCGTATATCCCAGATCAGCAGCTGCCTCGTTTTCCCCCCTTTCCCTCCACAAGCCCCCCAGAGGGTTAATATAGTTCATGTTCTTAGACAGCGGTCATGCAGAGCGGCACTGCACCCTTTCCTCAGGATGTGTCCTGTGCAGTCTAATCTTTATAAAGACCACGTCCTGAACTGAGAGGTGAGGGTCACGTTGCCACAAACGGAAGCGAGAAATCTTTCCCCACGCTTCTTGTAAATGGCAAGACTAAGCGACGAGCCCTGTGAAAAGGTGAGGGGAATCTCCCCACCCTATCCACGAACCTTTTGGCACTGCATTGTGGGGCATGAAACGCGCTCTGCTTGGGGTGATAAAAAGGCGTGCTGCTATTTCTGCCTCTTGGCACCGCCAGCTCCCTGCTGCAGGTTCACAGCGATAAACGGGCTGTGAGCTGCTCGTGCAGAGCGGCCACAGCGGCGGCTGCGCTTTGTCCCATGGTGGCAAGGCAGAGCGTGCCGTGCGGGAACGAGGGGTGGCTCTGCTTGGGAACAACTATTTGTGACACATCCCCACCTATTCTGGAGTGGGGAAGAAATATGGGCAGGGTCACGCACTCTTTCCTCAACAAACACCCTCGTTACCTTCAAATTACAGTTTCCAAAGGGGCATTGCTCTTGCTCTGTGTAATTTTAAATGCTGGCTCTGTGCTATTTTTAGGGTGGTGATTGCTTTCTGCTGTAAAATGTTTGCATTGCAGTTATTCAGACTTGTTTCCTCCACCATCCCTAATTTTGAGGAAACAGTAAGGAAGTTATGAGGAAGTGCTGGTAGAATTAACAGCCCAAGAGACGTAAATTTCTCCTCTGCAAATGGAGGCAGATCAGGCACTACCTTCTGCAGTAGGGCCTCAGCTCTGCCCTGCTAGGACTGAAAAGAAGAAACTCATACTCTGTGTGCACAGGAACTGCCAGCAAAGGTGCTGGCAGCCATGTTATTCCTAGGGGTTGGATCGAACTAATTCATTTTGTGCTGCTCGTCAAAAAGGCATCGGGCAGCACCAGCTTTTGAGCTATAGAACTAATTTGATTCAGGACTGAACCAACAGCCCAGCTAACAAAGGGCCCTGCAGTTTATGGCCGGCTCTGAGATATCTGGGAAAGCACAACACAAATGTCGCTGCGAGGAGAAGCGGGTGTGTGTATACACGCTCACGTACACCCCCCCGCTCCGTCCTGCACAGTAGGATTGCACTAGGGTCTCTGTAGTCTCCCTTCTGTTAATGAATCTGTTTTAGCCCCTGAAGTGGCAGCACATCTTTTGCTTGACACGGTGGTTAACCACTGAGGGGTGTGTATAAACACACGTACTCTTCCTTAAATCCCATTATCTGGCAATTCTCCACAGTAGCCTGGACCTTATTTCATGCTGCTTTTGTGCCTGTTAGAGGTCAGAGAGAGCAACTGAGCATGTAAATAAACTCCCCAAATTTTTTCCACCCCTCTGGGTAGCTCCCTGAGAGTACAAGCCTACCATACGAGCACTCTTTTCTTGTAAGCCATCTGGAAAGCAGTAAATACCCCAGTTCCCTTCCTATAAACCCATCATATTTTTTACTATTCTGTCCTTGTACACCTGCAGTCACTTTCAGGGTGACAGGTGGTACATTTGGGTAGAGCTTCATTGGTTTGCACTAGTTACCAGTTTGACCGTGTTCCTTGAGGTAGTTCAGAAGGGATTCTGCTGGGACAAAAATACACCGCAGTCTGTTTTATTGCCCTTGCACAGTCACTCGTGTCTGCGAGCACTTGTGAAGCTGAGTAGACTTACAGAGCCAGATTCACCGAAGACTTTAGACAGACAAGGCAAGGCTTTTAGCCTTATTTAGACAATGACTTCTCACATTGCAATTTCCCAAGCCCCTGCTTAGCCACCACCTAAACCTGCCATCCTCTCTGCATTCAGCATCAAAATGTTCCAGGTTTCTCAATCCTTTCACATGTGTGTCTAGAAGCATCACTACTTCTGCCTTGTGCCAACCTCACTCCAACCTCACTAGCAGCTGGGTGGGAAGGAGCATGAAAGTCCCTGATAAAGCTCTATTTTTCATAGATTTCCTAAAGGTAAATTATGATAGAGCTGGAGAGTTAGGTACACAAAACTCTTGTTTTCTTGCTTCCAGGACAGCCTGCCCAGTTTATCTAATAGAGCATAAAAGCAGTTTTTAATAGAAATGCCTGCAGTCATTGGAGTAGGAACCCAGACTGGCTCTTCCCTGGAGCCGAGTAGTCACGTTCACTTTCTCTGGCCTATTTATCCATGCCCAGCACCATGGATTTTGCTTTGCATCTAAACATTTGTAGTTACTATGCCTAGATTGCATGGGGCTGTGGGTTTTCGTATGGCTTCTTGAATGTTTTTGAAAGGATAAAGCTGAGGGGAGAAAAATGGTGTCATTACTGAGGGAAAGGAAGGTCACACTTTTCCTATCACTCTGTATCTGATTGCCTGCTCTCTCCTTCCTCTGCCCTGCCCAGACTATGAATAGGGAGTTCGGAGGTGTTTCCTGCAGGCCAGCTGCAGTATCATTGCTGGAAAGTCTCAGTTACAAGTGAAGAACAGAGCTGGATCAAAAGTGATGAGTTACTAGTGACTGATCTCAGCCGATGGGGGAAAAAATGACTCCTCGGTGAACTGGGCTAGTTCCCCAAAAAAGAATCCATCACTTTGGGAAAGAGATTAATGGAGTACATCCAGCAGCTCTGCTGGCTGGTGGACAGCAGTTTGCACTGCAGCCACCGGATGAGGCGTTTCATTGTGTCATCGTGTGATTATTTATATCTTCCGTTGACTAGCACATTTGTTTCCCCAAAGCAGAGTGGGTGTATGATTTGCTATTTTTTATTCTTTATTAAGTTCTAAATATAAACCAGCCCTGAAGGGTGTGGAGAGCCGTAGTGCTGATTGATTTGGATGGGATGGGAGGAGGCTGAGGAACTCCCCCTGCCCGCAGAGGTCTTCTCTCCTTCTCAGCATTCACAGACTTCTGAGCCAAGCAATGAATTTTCATTTCTGCTTGGTTGCTGTTTATTTGAGGAACAGTTTGACTTAGTCTGCAGAATTAAGACTGTTTTATATCTCTTCTCTCAAGCACCACAAAGAATTTTACCAATAAAATAATCTGCAGTGTTGTGTGTGTGCATGATTTTTGCTAAAGCAAGCATATATTCTGATAGTTATAAGCCTATGTGGCAATATACGGCAAGGAAGACTAAGTTTATGGGGTGTTTTAGTAGTGTTGAACTGCAAAGTGAAATCTTTGTGAACCAAATCTGTTGACAGCTATAGAAAACTTATCTGACTGATTATGTTAGGAGAGGAAAGTTCTCTCAGTTCTTTCCCCCCTTCTTTTGATACGTTTTTTTTTCAGTCTTGTATGAAGTTATATTTCAGTCTTTTGTCACTTAAGTTTTAGAAGTACAAAATGATTGGTTACATATTTATAAATTTAATGTTTATATAAATTAAAAAGAGAATGGATGAAACAGTTCTGCTACTTCTGCAAAAGCTGATTAATGTCAAAACAAAAAGGAACATCAAGTTCACATACTGGGTCCCATGTAACCATTTAAAAGTGTGGAAGGTGTATGGGAGGAGGGTCTCCCTAGTTCTGAGCAGGAGACCCAGGGTTTGTAACAAACGTTCTCCAGACCTTCCTATGTGCCTGTCAAAGATGGTTTTCCAGCAAATAATTCTCTAGCATTCCTCCGGACAAGGAGGAGATACTCGTTTCTACCTCAGAGCCTACCGATCTTTATCACAGGGGTCTATGTCCAGTGTTAAAGACAGTGAAAGACTTTAAAAATGTTTTAAAAACATAAATAAGAATTTAAAAGAAGTAGTTACTTGAAGCTCACCAACTTCTTGAAACAGGTGTTAGTTCTGATATTCAAAACCTTTGTTCTCAGCTTTTTACCATGATGTTATTCCTTTCTGCTTTACCTTTGCCTCTGCAAGTTTGAAATACCAAACAGCCAAAGGACAAAGCATTGAAAAGCTAGCAGGAAAGTTGCTCCTGTGAGGGACCCTTGTCCCTAAGGTTTTAGATTGGTATTAGACCAGATCCAGATGTGATATACTTTGAAACATCAAATCTTTGGAAATTTGCCTGAAATTGATGTGAACCTGTGCCTGTCAAAATGTTCAGGCACCTCTAGTGGCAGATTATAATTCTACTACGGGTTTTTTTTTCAGCTTCTCCTGGCTATGCTGACACTTAAACTAGTGTCTTTTAAGTGGAAGGGTATATGATACTTACAGTTGTATAAGACCCGGCTCTAACGTTATGAATTAGACCATAGACCTCAGGCTTTACAAAACAGTTTGGCTGAAGTAAGGCAAGCTCAGTTACTGTGTGTGAAGCAGCATAGCAGTATGAAAGAAGTATGTGGGAAAAGCAATAAATGTTTTATCAGCTGAAAACAGGAAAAATCTAGGTGATATGATTGATTTTATGAGAAACTATTTTTGACAAGTCCAAAACCAGGTAGCAGAGCCAAAAGAACTTTCCACCCGTGTGTTCTCATTTCAGAGCCAGCTTAGTTAAGCAGAGTGAAAGTGGCTTTTTGGATCCACTGTGAGGTAGCACTTACAAACACGGTTCAGTCTTTTTACTTATTTATTTTCTTTTATTGACAAATGACTGTTCTTTTATATGAAAACTGTCAGAATAAATACATATTCCTTTACAAATGTGCTGTGGAAAGCACCTACCATTTTTTTTTCTGGCTATACTCTTGGAGACTTAGTGTATGCCCCTTGCTATCAGAGATGTATTTGAATTGAATTTCAAGGATGTTGTCTGTGCTTTACTTTTGAAGCAAAGCATCAGAGCATGCCAAATCCCCAAGACACCCCTGGGACCTCACTGTTTCTGTTGACATTGTCTTTTGTAGCAGCCTGTATTCAGATTGCATATAAATCCTGTACACCTTTGTGGCAGGTGATAGCAAGACATTGGGTCCCTGATTATCCTAGAGTGATGTTAAGGAAAGACATCTGACATTTTTCTACCAGCCATGGCCACTGAAAGGGCAGAGGGGTTAGCTGGAAGCTGCAAAAGCCCAACCATGCTTCAGCTGAGTCATGGGGACACTGTTGGGAACTCAGTTTTCCTCCTAAAATTCCCAAAAGGTAGTTCAGGACCATGCTTGAGACTATCTCCCAAAAGCAGGCAATTTAGGAGGTCTGAGGTTTTTCAGCACAGAAAATAGTTTCAGAAATTTGTACAAACTTGCGTGTGACCTTCAGGCCAAACAGTACCTTCTCCCTCCCTACTCTGTCTTCACTGATATTTTTATTTATTCTTTCCCACATATCTATTTTTCTTCTGGCTAGTTGGGGATATTTCTCTGCTTTCAGTGGACAAGCTGATACTATATTTGTTCTTTGCTCTGTAAGGTTTTGACAGAAATCAAATACGTATTGTGCACACACAATGAAACTATAGACTTATGATCATGGATTGGATATCTCTTCTTATACCTGCTTTGATCATGATTAGCATTTGCATAGTAGAATCTATTAGGTGTTAAGTTTCAAGGAGGTGAATGAAAGTATTTCCTTATCAAGGCAAAGATCGTTCACTTGTAGATTAAATATCTATTCTATAGTGTCATCTTTGGGCTGTTCTACAGGGAGTCAATGCCTTGTTTATTCTGCAATACTAAGTAGTCATTCAGAGCATGCTATACAATTGTCTTCGTGCTGCTTGTCAGAGCTAATAAAGACTCATTGAGGTCTGTTGAGCCAACAGGAGGGACATTAGCTGGTAGTAGAACAATTTAATTCTGAAGGTTTGAATCTTCGTTTAATAATCAAAACACACTGCCTTTCGCCATAAGTGCTATGCTACTGATTGTGGCTATAGCAGCTACATTGTATTGGGAAAAAAAAAAAAAAATCTGTTCACTGAGTTAACCACTGATTTATTTTTAAACAAAATTCTAACTGAACTCACAGGACAACTTGGATGCTTAAATTTAAGTATATGCTTACATATCTTATTAGAGTTGAGCAACTCTCAGAGATATTATTATGCCTGAAGACAAAATCTTAAATTTAGCCGAGCGGAGCTGCCTCTTTAATAGTCTGTTGTGGCAATAAACAATGTAAACCATAATCTGGCATTCAAAGTTAATAACCTGAAGTTAATGCTTGCTTATTTCAGAATTATATTGTATTTAGAAACAGTGGAAAATAAGGAGCTTTTCTAGAACACAAATATAGGACACAATTGCCAAATAATATGAGAAATAGCAAAGTTATTGCACTATTTCAGCAAGAGCATTACTGTAGTGTTCAGTGGAAGTTGTCCTTGCTTGGTACCCTCTCAGCTATGGACATGTGAATAGCTTCACCCATGATAGATCAAGATGTCCTAAGTCAAAGACGTTGACAGCTGAAAGTGATGAAACTATGTCCCAGACACCCTTGGTGAATTAGTGGCCGTTGCCTCACGCTTCCAAATACCTGTTTCCTAGTATGCAGACTACTCATGTGTGGTCAAATGTTTTAAGGTGATGCTTTCATGCCTTGAGCCTGGACTTTTGGTATCCTTAGCTTCAGGTGTGTCTCACTGTCTTGGCTTTGTCTTCATGCTGAGCCTGATAAATTTTCCTTTATTAGCTCCTGGTGTATGAGTGCTGTCTTCCTGCTTAGTTTACTCACATTCAACACTTATCTTCAGAAGTGGGTTAAACAGGAAAATGCTCTTGTTACTCCTAGGATAAGAGTGTCCACATGTGGAGAGTTAAATATAATCACTTCTACATGTGATGCTCTGTGGCATTCGTGCAGCTAGGCAGACTGTGCATCCCCTTTACCCCCGAACAGACCTGATTTCTGCCCAGGAGTAGATGGTATTAGTCTGGTCTTTGTCAATAAGTAAATCGCCTTAAAACCAATGTTGTACTCACTACCTTGCCCTTCATGCTAAATAGAAGGGACATTTAAATGCTCTTGTATGCAACGAAAGCAAGGGGCAGCCCAGCTTTTTAGGAGGTGGTGGTGTCATGGTTTAACTTCAGCCAGTAACTAAGCACCATGCAGCCGCTCACTCACTTTCCCCCCCAGTGTGATGGCAGAGAGAATCAGGAAAAAGGTAAAACTCATCGGTTGAGATAAGAGCAGTTTAATAGAACAGAAAGGAAGAAACTAATAATGATAATAATAACAATAAGAAATGACAATAATAAAAGGATTGGAATATACAAAACAAGTGATGCACAATGCAGTTGCTCACCACTTGCCAAACAATGCCCAGTTAGTTCCTGAGCAGCTACCCCCCAGGTCAACTCCCTCCAGTTTATATACTGGGCATGATGTCACATGGTGTGGAATACCCCTTTGGCCAGTTTGGTCAGCTGCCCTGTCTGTGTCCCGTGCCAACTTCTTGTGCCCCTCCAGCCCTTCTTGCTGTCTGGGCTTGTGAAGCTGAAAAACCCTTGACTTAGTCTAACCACTACTTAGCAACAACTGAAAACATCAGTGTGTTATCAACATTCTTCTCATTCTGAATCCAAAACATAACACTATAGCAGCTACTAGGAAGAAAATTAACTCTATCCCAGCTGAAACCAGTACAGACAGGTAAGGGATCTCCCCTGGGACAGGATGCAGACGCAGAAGTAAACGTACCTGTTGGAGGGTGCTGGTTGTGTCGGTAGGAATCAGGCATCCTGGAGACAAAGTGAGAAAGTCAATGTGACCTGATCCCATTCCCAATGAGGCTGCTGGGAGACTTATTAAGTGATCACAGCAAGGGCAGTCACGTTGGCTGACGATGTGTATCTCAGAAGAAAAAGCAGGTCTCCCAGTCATTTTCTGAATTCCATCAAAAGTCCAGTAAATGGGAATTAATTTCTAAAATGGTTGTTGGAATATCTGCTATAATCTAATTTAATTACTTGGGAATATGCAAATCACCCTACAAATCTTAATGAACTAATCATCCAGCAGATGTCTGGGGTGAGAAAAATATGGTCTCTGTGTTACAGACAGAGGAAAGTGGGGCACAGAGAAGATCAAAGATTTAGCTAGGCCCTTTGGTTCCATTTTTTAATTAATACTTACCATGTACAAAATTAGCCAGTTAAAAGAAAGTTGTGTGAAACTGTTAGCTACAGAAGTCAGAGAAATTGGTTTATTAAGTGGAGTTATATAAAGAATGTACTGATCTCCAAACCTGCCATCAGTGGGTTTCAAACATGGTGCAGGGGCATCGAATTGGCTTATTTTTCTTCTGGCTAATATTTTTTTCCACCCTACTCAGGTGCCAGGGTAATGAGGTGACGATATCGTTACTGCTAAAAAATGCAGAATAGAACAGAAAAAAGAAACTAGTGTGGGTACAAAAAAATCATGAAATTGCCTTGTGTTACGTTAAAATCCATTAGCTTAATCATCCTGAATCCCATCTTTTTGGGCTTTACAGCAGCATAATTCCACCGCCCTACACTAGTGTGTGTGAAATCAGGCTGTACTTGTAATTTGATTCTGTGTTTGCAGTTGGAAGGGAGCTCATTTTTTCTAGGCTAGAATTTTAATATCAGAGGCTTGTGGAGCAATAGGGCTTGAAGAACCTCATGAACTTGTCTAGGCTTTTCTTCTGCTTCAGGCCAGAGTAATTATACCTGTATGTTTATTACGTTTGTCCTTAAAGACCTCTGATGGTAGAGAGTCCACAGCCTCTCAGGCACTTTATTCCAATATCGCCACCTATACTGCTAAAATGCTTTTCGCTAGCATCCAGCCTGAATTCTCCTAACTGCAAATGAAGGTCTTTACATCTTCCTCCCATCCATGGTGGCAGGAAGATCTTATTACTTCTCTTTTCAGCAGCTTTTTATATACAGCTAGATGATTTTACCCCATACAAGTCTTCCTTGTATGTCATGCTTTCTGGATCTCTCTTGTTGTTCACTGCTTTCCACTGCATTTCTTCACAGACTTCATGAAGGTGACACCCAATCCTGGCTATGGTATCCAGGTGGGAGCTTGCCAGGACAGAATAGGGCAAAGGCCTACTTCTTGTATCTCATGTAATTTGAGAATTACGTGTTAGAGCTGAACAAAGATCACCTTTGAACTACTAAAGACCTCAGGATCTGCTCCTCTACCATTCGAGAAGCCCTTTCCCCACTGTTTTCAATAGACCTTCTCAGACTCCATATGATCATGATGTTATTATGGTCTAATTTGCAAACTATAGCTTTCAGAAAAGTATTTCCAGTTGAAGGAAAGAAATGCTAGCAATGGGAAAAGGTAAATTCTGCATCAGTGAAGAAAAACTAGCTCAATCACAAATGTGCACAAGTTCCTATTTGGTTCTGTATCAGGAATTTGATTTCTGCTGGGATATATCACTATTTTGTACTGAAAGAATATGGGAAAAACCAGTTACTGGTAATTCTTTGACAAATATGTTCCTTCCTCACCAGCACTCTTTTTACAACGATGAAAGAGAAACTCTCTGGGAAACTCTCCTCCCCAGTATTGGGTTAATCCTGAAGTCCCCACACAGACAGAAAAAAAAAATGCATCAGCCCTGCTGGAACATATTCCTCAGATGCAGGCTTTGAGATCCTAAGGAGTCCTTCCTCCTTCCTTTACTCTGGTGCTGTATTAGCAAGTCCTAGTAATGCTTGAGTCCCGTACTTTGACTTTCAACATGGAACATGGCTATTGAGGTGATAATGAATGGTACTACTTGTGTTCTCGAATATTCTTAACGGTTTTGAAAGGCAATGTATTGTTCAGCATTCAGTATTTTAGTGCTCTCCCATTAATTTTTATCTCCAAACATAAAATTAATCCTTTTTTTGTGTGAATCATGAAATTGTTGACACAATGGTCCTCTAAACATGAGTTTTCAGTTTGTGTTCAGTAGTCAGGAAATTTCTGTTACCCATTTTTGGGTTTATAATGCTATTAGACAAGCTATGATAGAGGCGGTACTATTTGAAACAGTGCGTTGAGCACAACTAAGCAAAAATAAAGCAAACAATCCTGTGCTGATCTTCATTGCCTCCAACCATGTTGCAGCCTCTGATTCCTGATGAATGGCAGTGTGTCCCTTCACATGGAGGTTGCATGCTGAGCACATCTTTGTCATCGGATGCAGTGACTGGCAGAACCAGTTCTCCTCAACATCTTCTGTTACTTAGAGCTGGAAACCTGTAACGAAGGTCTAGTTTGCTATTTCTTGAATTCCAAGTAGGTATGAACAACCTGGTTAAAGGTACATAATTCACCTTAAGCTATTATTTTATATATATTAGATATATCTAGTATATCAGGTTATCTATATATTATACATATGAGGTAACTTCTCTGGATTTGCGAGTGGAACCACTCACTTGCCATGAAGTCTGCCAGACTTCAGAATGGCTTGTGACCTTGAGGTCCTGATTGCTATTTGGCTATTTTATTCCAGTGGGTTGACTAGCTTTTAATTCTGGTCCTTATTTCCCTCTTCTGCAAAATCAGATGATATTATTAACCTCCTCCATCTCAAAGTGCTCTCTAGTGCCTTGCTCTGGTCCATCGTAGGCGCCTTGGGCTTTCTCTGTAGGATATGGCGAACAGGGGACGAAGACAGGCAGCGGAAACGGAAGGGAACGATATTAACTTCTGGGTCATACCTCAGGGTAAGGACTGGACATGGCCAGAGAGTGCATTTGGATGTGGGAGCCTGTGCCTCACATGCCCAGGGAAACACAGGGTCACCACGATCCACGGCAGACAATGAGCTATATTTGGCGCTCCTAAATTCCAGGCTGGTTGGCTAGTCTTCCTCTCGCTCCTCTTCCTCTCAGTAATAAAGAAGATGAAACATAGATTTGCTGGTGAGGGAAAGGTAGCAGTCCCATATCAGCACCTGCTAACACAGGGACGTGCGTGGTGGTCACGTGCCAAAGTTGAGACCATGTCACTGCCCCCCAGTCCCCCCCAGTATGTGCAGACTGCAGTGGTCTCCTGGCCTGGGGCAACTACACAGCAATACAAGGGGATGGGTTTCTTCAGGCCAGATGGAAACAGGAACAGAAATATGTGGGATTTCCCGGCACCCAGCCCAGCGCTTGGCTCGTGGGAATGTGTGGGTTCTGGAAGGCACCCACACCAACACCTGAACCTCTGTTCACAAGGATGGGGATAAATCAGCTTTTGAGTAACTGCCAGCATCCAGAGATCACTGTATGTTTGTGAAATTTTCTCTGCTGAGAAATTTTGGTTTTACTTTTCTTTAAAAAAAAAGGTTCCTTCCCATTTTTTTAGTTTTACACACCTGTGAAATAAATCTTTCGGATTTAGCTATATTTAGCTATGTGTAGGTGAGACAGGTAAGCTCCAGCATCGCAAAGCTCATGGTAAAAATCAGGATAGCTGGCAATATTTTATATTTTTCTCCAGGACTTTGGAATCACGCAGTAATGTCTTTGTCACTGTTTTTATTAAAATTTAGAAGAAAAAAAAAAGAATGAGCAAAACCTATTCTCATGACTGGTCAGAGAAAACCTGAGAACATGAACAAATTCAGCACCAAGGGACCAGGAGTCTAGAAATCAGAGTAAGAGCTTGGAAACCACGCACTGAAAAAGTTTGCATTTTCAACCTCAGCTGACAGCCTGAGGGGCAGAGGGTGGGAGGTGGGAAAGAGGGTCGTCTTAACTGCTTTGGGGTGGCCATGCTGCTTGTGACACCGAGCTGCAGCTTTTCATCAGGCTTGCTCAGGCACCAGCTTGTAACAGCGTTGACGTGTCGCTGCCTCCTGGGAGCTGTTATTTAGCGCAGCAGCAGCTAATTAAACCCTGGGAAGCAAAGCGCCGGTTTAGTGAACCTCAGCTACATCTGCCGAGGCCGTGCTGCCTTTCACAGGGGCCTCGGGGACCCCTAAAACCGCAGCATCATTACGTGCTGGCTTGCCTGGAGCTGGGGAGCCGATGGGGAGACCTGTCTGGGTCGTACCTGGGGTCCCCGTCGTTGTCCCCGTCCCCACAGAGGGTGGTGGAGGTGGCGATGGCTTTCAACCCAAACCTCCCCAGCAGCTATTGGCGGCGAAAGGGAAGCCTGTTCACACCCGCACCCAGTTATGGGAACAGGCTGCCTGCCAGACTCCCTCCTCTACCCTGAGGTGTAATTTAGGGTTTTTTAAACCTGGAGATGTAATTTAGTAGGTTTTGCTTTTTTTCCTCGAAGGAAGGAATCACTAGATGGCACTGCATCACCGCAGGACGGGCCACCTCCCTCTGCCTCGAGGATGGATGAAAGACGTTACCTAACTCCTTATTTTCAGCTGTTTTCAATCTTTACCGGGGAGTGGGGAGAAGAAAAAAAAAAAATGCTGGGTCTGTGTTAATATAATGTGCTTTAGCACAGTATTGCTCTCTAGCTTCAGGAGTGCTAGCCCTGAATCATTTGCTCATGGGACCTTCTGCTTAGAATAATACATTTTATATGACTTGGTTTTTGTACTCTGTTCTTTTAGCCTGTTTCTCTTTCCCTGCTATCACCCATGCAACAGACTCAGAAGGCTCAGTGGGAAATAAGTGGGATTGGATGTTTAATTCAAGACCAAACTCCCCCAAATGTGGATGATGTTTGGGAATGCTGCTCCCCATTTTGGCTTCTAAGTTCTTAAAACAAATGAAAATAATAATAAATGGATGTGCTTAGCTACATGCACATAAATGGCTAATTAAGAGCCATCCACTGACACACAAGTATACATAGCATTGTCCACTGAGCCGTAGTTTCAATAAATTATTGCTGTTATATGCCGCAAATATCCCTAATCAGAGGCTTAACCAAAATTACCTTCAGCCACCAAGCTTGCAAAATTGGCCTGTTTCATGACTACAGAGCCGATTGCCATGGTTTAACATTTCTATACCTAGTTAGAATCCATAAATTCAGTTTGGCAGAAAAAGAGAATAAACAGATTAAAAAAAAGCATTAAAATGCATAAAAAGTTTACTTTGGTCTGAAGCCCAAATGAAAAGGTTTTGGTCATTTCCTATCAGCTCAATGAACCTTAATATACTAGTGTTTCTTCAAGAAACCTTGCCAAGTAGTAACACTTGGAAGGAGTGGGTGTTTGAGTTCTTTGCAATCTCAGAGAATTAGTTTTACTGTTGTGCTGTTTTCATTAGTAGCTGCTGTAGCTGCAGCACAATTACAGAGGGCAGAAATCTCATTGTTGGGAGGGAGACCAGCCTATTTACAGAATTTGCGAGAAATTGCACTGCACACGAAAATATGATTCTTGGCTTAATGCTGCTTTAATCCATTTTTGTGTTGCAAGACCATTAAGACGAAAAGTATTAAAAGAGAAAGTCTTAAAAGGAAAGGTGCCACAACTGTGTCTGATTTCCTCTCTTATTAAGGGAGTTGGTTAGGCTAGAGCTGCAGCCTGCTGATAATGAAGGATGATAGACTAGCTTTGTCAAATAATTCATGTTTGCCAGCAATCACTGGACACAGATTTTCATAATTATTTTAATGTGTTCCACCTTTAAATTCACAAACAGATATTTATTTTGGTGAGATATCATTGCAGCTGGGGGATGTGATACTTCTGTATGCTTCAGTCTCTCCATGGCAACTGTAAATGGGTCAAGCACCAGTGCAGCCTGGCACACGGCAACTATGGGAAGGCAGCTGCAGGAGTCTGCTCGTGCAGCGCCCTGTTATCCTCACCTGGAGCTCCCATGGATGATGCTTCCTGGGACAGTACTGAGTGCTGCAGCCAATAGGTATCATAGGAAAGTTTTTTTGGTGGTGTCCTGGTTTCAGCTGGGATAGAGTCAATTTTCTTCCTAGGAGCTGGTAGAGTGTTGCATTTTGGATTTAGTATGAGAACAATGTTGGTAACAAACTGATGGTTTTAGTTGTTGCTAAGTAGTTCTTATCCTAACTTAAGGATTTTTCAGTTTCCTGTGCTCTGCACAAGAAGCTGGGAGGGAGCATGGCCAGGACAGCTGACCTGAACTAGCCAAAGGGATAATCCATACCATAGAATATCATGCTCAGTATATAAACCGGGGGAGTTGGCCAGCAGGGGTGGATCGCAGCTTGGGAACTGGCTGAACATCAGTCAGCAGGTGGTGAGCAATTGCATTGTGCATCACTTGTCTTTCCTGGGTTTTATTTCACTTCTTTTTGTTATCTTCCTTCTCGTTACTATTATTATTATATTTTATTTTTTATTTCAATTATTAAACTGTTCTTATCTCAACTCAGAAGTTTTACTTGTTTTCAATTCTCCTCCCCAACCCACCAGAAGGTAATGGGGGAGGAGTGAGTGAGCAGCTGCGTGGTGCTAGTTGCTGGCTGGGTTTAAACCATGACAGGTAGTCATTAAACTTTGAGCATCCCCTGGTTCTGCTATAGGTTCTATTAGAGGCTATGTGTTCAGACATCTGATGTTGCACAGACCCATGCTTCAGGTCCCTGTGATTATTGCAGGTACGTTATGGTGCTTTCCCATACCAGTACAGAACTTGTTTCAAGCCATGTTCCAGACTCAGGATGAAGAGAGCCTGGGATAAGGCAGTCTGAGGGAAGTGCTTGGGAGAAAGAGAGAATGGTGGTGAGACTGTCATGTTGTATGCAAGAGAGGAAGGAGAGCCACAGGTACAATGAATGCAGGCTCTGCTCAGTTGCAAAGGAAACTAATTTTCAGCATGTTGGGATACAGGGAGAACTCACTGAGGACAGAGACATGCAGAGAAGCAGCAGCAAGGAGGGATGTCCTGGTACCTTGGTGCAGGAATACCTTGGCATTAGGCAACCCCGTTTGGATCCCACATTATATGGCTTGCAAGGCTACTTACCTTCCATGTGGATAAGCAATTACATGGGCTGAAGTTAACACAGTTCAGCGCTGCAACTGAAATGGACAGGATGAAACAAGAGTCGGAAATGCCCCGACTTTGCAATATTGTGAGAGTTAATTCTAGACTGACTGTTGAGGGAGAAAACCCAGACATGTTTAGCCATAAAATTATAGTAGTGCTAGACAGATGAAATGGATGCATGCATTAACATTTTTGTAATAGGGACATTGAGGGCTATTCCCAAGGCCAAAATGCAATTTACATTTCCGAACATCTGCCTGTGGAAACTGGGGTGGGGAACTCTAAACCTAATCTCTGGTGCCTGTAAGTCTTGTTACAGGATCTTTTCATTCCCACAGCAGTCTTGATCATTCAGTGGTGGGAATCTTTCTTCTCTGCTGATCTGTGACCTGATGCATTTTATCTTCTGAATAGTATCTATTGTGCAATAGGATCATAAAATGCAAATTAATTCTTCTGAACAACTGTTTCAATTGCTGGAGTAAGAAGCATCCTTGTCATGATGCTGTCTGTTAGTACTGGTGTCTGCTAGAGAAACTGATGTCCAGCCAATAGTCCACATTATTGAATCTTGGTCAGGTATACATCTGCTAGGAAGAAGAGACACTGATTATCTCTTTGTTGAGGTACAAGTGAGTTTCTATTCACCACTGGGAAAAAAACCCCAAACCAATGGCAATCACAGACCTGATGGAGCTATTAACACACAACCTTCACGTGTGGCCATGTTTACATAAGTAATAATTCTGTGCAAAAGGTGCAGATCAGTAGACTGGGGCAGATGGATCACCATCTAATACATCAAAATTGTTAATGGTTTGGGTATTTGACTCTGGACTAGATTTAATCTGGTCCCCTGATATCCCCATCTCACATGTGGTTTGAGGCTGTCTGAAGGACAAGTCACTGATTTAGCCACTTATTGTCTCCATTATGGACTGGGGTGTGTTTAGTGCATAGGTGGATGGAGGAGAGGTTTTGGATGAATTTCCTCCTCAGAGAATCTCATTTGAAAGTGCTAAAACCACTCTGAAAACCCGACTGGCAAGTGGTAAATTGGGACAGTCAGGGTTTCACTTCAATGCTGAACCAGAAGGGCAGTATGGGCACAACCTGGTGAACACAGCAAGAGCAGGTTGTTGGGGTCAAACGCTTCTGGTGTCTAAGTGGAGACCGTTTTGTTCTCAAGTCATTAAAAACTCAGCAGGGAACTAGTTCCTTTGTCTGCAATATTGTCTAAATGATCACTTAGCTCACCATGGCAGTTAATCTTTTTTTCTTTCTAAAATACATGTCATGACACAATTGTTAGATCATTTGCCCTCAGGATGTTCTTCACACTGTTTTTCTAACCTGTTAGCACAAAACCCCTTCTCTTTTGAGTCTCTAAACACATAGGTGAACTTATCTGAGTCATACATGCTCTCTTGTTCTTCATCATCATGCAGTGATTAGGGTTATTCTTTAATTTAAGGACAGGTAATGACCATTATTTCAAACGCTTACATTCCCTTTGGGTGCAGAACCCGAGATACATGGAAGCTGATTTTGGAGGGTCTGGAGCAGTAGCAAAGCTATTCAAATCCCTGGGGCTGTACTGCTCTAGCCCTTCTGAATATTATTGACTACTCTAAATTAAGCATCTTTATTTTTTTTAAATTTGGATCTACAAATGAATAAATGTCTCTTGATTTTATCCAGCAAATCTCACGATCACACACTCTGTGGCTGCCTGAGTTTAATTAAATTAACTCCTGTCATTGTTAGTGGTGGAAATGGAGAAAAAAGTGAACAGCTGGTAAAGAGATCAATGTTAGTATTTTCAGTTCAGAGTGGCCGCCCTAGCCCAAGAGCTTCTCAGATCACTCCCTCTCCACATACACAGCTATATATAGTTGAGAGTTGCCTTGAGATAGCAATTACTTCACTACTTCCTCTTAACTAGCATGGCCTCTCCCAGTGTAGGACCAAACAACCTGGAACATGGTGACTTTTATCCTTTATATACTTATTCTTGTCTCCAGTGTAATTCAGAGCATCTCATAGGTGGCCCCTGCGCTATAGTCCAGAGCAGCATGTGAAGTAGAGACCTGACACAGGCCACCATGTCGTAATTGTTTTCACAGACTGTTCAGCCTTCATCTTAAGCCTAGCTAAATTTCTTCTCCTTAATTTCTGCTGAGTTATTTGAATTTTCCAGGACCTCACTGGTCTGTTGGTTAGATACCTTCTGTTTTCCAGATTCAATTTATTCAAAGCCCTTTGTTCTTTGGCAACACAATTCATTAGTTTAATTTTTTTTTTCCCCTAGCCTTTATTTTGCTAGGCTAAAATAAACTTAAGTTCTCATTGTCTCCTTCCATGAAGAAGGTTTTTCCATTCACCTAATTAATTTAGTGCCCCCCTCGAAATCCCTTTTGATGCAGAGCGGATTTTCTTGAACATAGGTTACTGGAATTGTATACAGCACTGTAGTGTCTTGTGCAGTGGCAATAATATTAGTACATCTCTAGCTTTTTTGGGCAGAAATATCTTTATTTATGCTACTCAGGACTTCTTGATTTTGGCATAGGTTTTATGGTTACCTTGAGGGTAAATAAAACATATAGGTCTTTTATTTCGTCAGTTGTTTCCAAATGTTGCT
Source organism: Aviceda cuculoides (assembly GCA_035590195.1). Classification (NCBI taxonomy): domain Eukaryota; kingdom Metazoa; phylum Chordata; class Aves; order Accipitriformes; family Accipitridae; genus Aviceda; species Aviceda cuculoides. Next base: position 24,507,723 of record JAVJGG010000082.1, on the reverse strand, counting down.
TCCCCACTGTGATAGCAAGACTGTGATTATTTTATCAGTTTCTATGTATTTGTTCTATTACTTACCTAATTTCTCTTTCTCCAAACCTTAAGAGCTTTCAATCTCTCTGTGATGATATTCTGATCTTTCCCCCACATTAGCAGGGATCCCCTGGTTTGTCAGCAGTGCTTCCCAGCTTTGTCAGCTGTGAATTTCAGTACACCATTCCTATTTCTTGGTATCAAGATCAGTGATAAAAATAGTAAGGAAAGATTTGTTCGAAGACCGTGGGCTGAATTAGTAACTTTCCTCTGACTTAGCACAACTCGTCTGTGCTGTCTATTGGCACATGCATGTTCCTTATCAATGTAGTAATCCTCCTCTTTTCCAGTTGAACCACCAGTCTCCTGTTCAGTACTGTTATCAAATGCTTTGCTAAATTGGATCCAATGCACTTCCACAGAATTAGTTTCTGAGGTGGGAAGGCACCTCTGAAGATTGTCTGGTCCAACTCCCTGCTCAGAGCAGGGTGCTCAGGGACTTGTCCTGTTTGGTTTTGAATATCTCCAAGGAGGGAGACTCCACAAGTTCTCTGGGCAACATCTTCCAGTCTTCAAACACCCCCGTGAAAAACAAACAAAGAAAGTTTCTTATGTTTAAATGGGATTTCCCATGTTTCAGTTTGTGCCCTTTGCCTCTTGTCCTGTCACTGGGCAGCACTGAAAGGAGCCTGGCTCCTTCTTCTTTACTTTCTCCATCAAGTATTCATACACACTGATATGATCCCCCTGAGCCTTTTCTTCTCCAGGCTGAGCACTCCCAGCTCTCCCAGGCTCTCCTCATATGAAGAACACTCCAGTGCCTTAATTATCATTGTGGCCCTCCACTGGACTTGCTCCAGTATGCCCATGTCTCATAGTGGGGAGCCCAGCACTCCAGGTGTGTCTCACCAGAGCTGAGCGGAGGGGAAGGATCATCTCCCTCAGCCTGCGGGTGACACTTCCTAAGGCAAGTTTGCTGCAAGGGCACACTTCTGGCTCGTGATCGACATACCATCACCCCTCTGTGTGCCCTTCCCACCCTTTTTTCTTTTCTGCCAAGCTGCTTGCCAGCCAGCCAGTACCCAGCCTGTGCTGGTGCCTGGGCTTGTTCCTCCCCAGGTGCAGGGCTTTGCATTTCTTTGTTGGCCCATTTCTCCAGCCTGTTGAGGTCCCTCTGAATGATAGCACAACTCTCTGGCATATCAGCCGCTCTTCCCAGTTTGGTGTCATCAGCAAACTTGCTAGGAGTGCACTCAGTCCCATCATCCAGGTCATTAATGAAGATGTTAAACAGCGTTGGCCCTGGGATGGAACCCTGGGGTGCACCCCTAGTGAACAGCCTCCATCTAGACTTTGTGCTGCTTATTGCTACCCTTAATTACAATAACTTTTTTAGATACAGAAAAGCAATCAGGTTAGTCTAGTTTGATGTGTGCTTCCCAAATACATGTTGCACTTTATCCAGATTTGGTTTCCCCTCTCCATCTTTAAGAGGTTTACAACTGGAAACAGATTCTGGGACCTGTACCTTGATAAGACAAATGTGGTGAGGTTCGTAGGTGTGTTAGAAGAAGAAATCTGTACTTGTGGGTAGGAGGGAACTCTAGGATGCTACTGTTGCATCAGATCTGTGGAATATGGCTCAGCAGATAATCCGTAGGGCCTTTCTGGAAATTTTTTTTTGGCCAGTATTATCAGCAATAATAAAATTTCAAATAAAAACCTTTTCTCAGCCTGCAGCTTAGCCTGCTAATCCTTAACTTTTGGAACTAGGATTGCTTCTGAGAAGAGCATAGTTTTCGTTTAGAAGGAATCTGCAGTGTAGAATATATATAGTTGGAGTGCATGAGGATACAAAACCTTCCTCTAGCTTTTCTACACTTATTTTCATTCCACATAAAAGGCTTTGCAATAGATATCAAACAAACATAATATTGTTTGTCTGCTTGGGGAGATTTAACATAAAAGCATCTGTAAGAAGGAAATTACATAAAAATGAGATGACAGAAGTAATGGAGATTTAGATGAGGAGAAATCAGTTCTCATTATGAGGTAATAAGATTGCTATCTGGCTGTGTATTAGAATATAGTTCATCAATGAGATTTCTGTTGGTAAAGCTAGATAATGGAATGAACATAATTTTCTTGCCTTTAGAGCTGGTAATTTCTATCCTTAGTGAGTGTATTGCTTACATGTTTCCAAACATTATGCATATCACAAATAATACACGTACGGAATTCAGCAAAGCAAGCATGATTGATGTGAATATAAAGAAAAACAAAGTCCCTTCAGTTTAATGAATCACATCTTGGCCAACAAAGAAAGCAGATAATCAGGACAACTGAGGATCAGAAAAGCAAATCTTCAGCAATAGTTTGTGGCAGCTATATATCTTGAGATGCACGAGTTACCAGCTAAATAGATTGGACATACTGCAATACAGTCTTAAATATGATTCTCTGGCAGTGTTGTGAACTATATTGGAAAAAGCTAACTATGGGGACACAGTCTCTGATCCTGCAGGTGCTTATGGATGAGTTTAACTTCAAGCATTGATTTCTACTGAAGTCAAGGCTAAGAGCTGCCTGCTTAACTAGGCCAAAATACATCTAAGTTTTTGTGGGATGGGGGGCCAGCTTTTCTTCAGTGATAACAAATCCTCATATTGTCCATTAGTGGTCAATGGAAAAAAAAAATGTATATTTTTGTTGACTGCTGTTCGCTGGCATCATTTCCAGTATACACCTCTGTTGTTCTTTTAACTTCCTTTTTACCACAAATGACAGCTCTGCATTTACAGATCTGGAAGCTACCCCACAGTACTCTCTTGGCAGTCCAGTCTCAATGTAAAAGCATCATGTCAGTAAACAGCATACCTGAGAGGGAGCATGGGATAGATACCCTGTTCTTGGAGCTGCTCTGGCTCCCACTGTTCCCATGGGTGCACTTTAGGGTGTTGGTTCCGACACTAAATGGGTTGGGAGCGGAGCCACATTTCCAAAGCTGAGCCCTTCTCTTGATTCCTCTTCCTACAAAAGAAAAAGGAGGAGAGAGTGAGCAGGGAGTTGTCTGCCATAATCCTTTTGTTCTGAAATTCACTTTCTACTCTGTTTGACCCAGGCTGAACTTGATGGAAATGGGGTTTCCAGGCTTGGTTGTTGGGAACCACTACTCATGGCAGCAGCAGCTGCTAGCTTTCAGGGCAGGTTGCACGTCTCTGCTTGCTTCCCAAACCAGGACTCCACTCCCACCCATCTTCCCTTCCCAAACTTAAGCCCCTTGCTTCCTTCTACACACTCTTAAGCAACATTTCACTCCCTGGCTCCTCTTTCCTTGCCTTCCTTTCCTATCTGCCAAAATGAGGACTCTAATCCTACTCCTCTTCCTTCTTAATTGCTCTTCTCCTTTCACCTCAGGGCTAAACATGATCTAGCCTTTCTTCCATCCTAATCCGATGCTCTCTACCTCATTCTGTCAAGTTCCTGCTGTTTGCATTGGAATTACAGGCATGGTTGTGTTGGGTGTTAATTGTACCAACTCCTGATTGCCCTCTGGGAACTACGAGGGAATTATCCAGCAGCTCCTGTGAAAACGTCCATGCAGTCAAAAGTTGCTGCTGCCACCTTCCCCACACATTCACCTGGAAGAATTTTCCATACCCCTCATGGCATGCAGACCATGGATTGGGAACCTTAGATCTTGACAACTGTTATGTGGGACTGCCAAGAAAACTGAAGGACTGGGGTTTTAGGTGTGACAGGTATATGTTGTGTCTGCATATGCTCAGAAAGAATATACACTTGGTTAGAGAGAAGGGAAGAAGGGTTTGTACATAAGTTGCAGGAATGTGAACTGGGCATCTATAGTATTTTAGTTTTGTCACATAATTTCCAACATTATATCTGTTTTATCCACGAAGCACTAACTTCCACTTAAAACTAACTTCCTGGAGCACAAAAGAACTTGTCACTAAAGCCAATTTAATCTTTTCCAGGTGTATGAATCAGTAGCTTGAAGTGATCACTTTCTGTCAGCATCAATAGCTACTCTCCAATTTTCACAATACAGGTTTTTTTTCCTTTCTGAAATATTTGAAGAAGAATGGTTTCTAAAAGATACCAAGTATCTGGCTTCTAATTTCAGTGGCAATTTTGCATCTAACTTACTT
>JAVJGG010000082.1:24461960-24503434 GCA_035590195.1 Aviceda cuculoides | reverse complement strand
AACTTACTTCAACTGGTTTGAGAAAGTCAACCCTGTTGAATTAAAAAACCCCCAAGAATAAAGTGTCTAGATGTTCAGTATAGTCTCATCCACATTTGAAAATCTAAACATGCTTTGTTTTTAGGCTATGCTTAGAATGGGTCAATTAAACAACCAGTGGACATTTAAATAAGCAGTTAATCGATTGTGAGATCCCTATTGATTCTCTTATGTTAGTATGCTCGTTATAGCCATTGCCTATGGTCACATGTAAAGCTTACTGCTCATGTGCTTCCAATGCTCAGGAGGCACGCTTCTCTGATCAATCTTTTATAGAGAAAGCAGTGTGTGTCATGCAAAAAACTGACTGAAACCTGTGGCCTGTTGTGGCATAAGATTTAATGCAAAAGCTTTCAGATGCACTAGTAAAGCATGCCCAAATAGCAGGGAAACATGTTTTTTTCAGATCAATCTTTGTAAAAGCTCCATCAGTATGTGTTCACAGGATGAGTCTGTGCCTTGAATGCTTATTTATAGCCATATTTTAGAGGTAAGTAGCATCAGTTTAAACAGCTTTGAAAGAAAGAAGGTTTGGGAGGGGCTCTCTAAGGGTTCAAGCTGGGTGATCCAGGCACCTGGGGTCACGTACAAGGCATTGAACTAGGAGCAAGTTACTTGAAGCTCACCTCTTCTTAGTGCCATTGTCCTCCCTAAAGATGGGAGAGACATCTCTTCCTGCTCTTGGCTCTCCTTTTTTATCTTCATTAGCTTTGCCTATTTACACTGTAGCATCTTGGGACAGAGAGGTTCATGTCTAATCCAACAGTATTACCAAAGGTCTTAGGTGACTTTCAGAGGGGCAGGTCTTCTTTTCATCAGCTGTATCTTTCTAGACTGAATATAAAGGGAATCTAATGTAGGTGACAGTCAATAACAGTCAATATTCAAATTTGCTTGAACTGGATAGTTGGTTGCTATGTGTGGACTACACCACAGCTGGACTCTCCAAGGACATCTGTAACATAAGTGATCACTATGCCTAGAAGTGTCACTGTTTTACTTCCTAGGATATACGCTGGCTTTACTTTATTTTAGATATTACTGCTGATTAAAGGTCTTAGACAATATAAATATATTTATTCAAAAGCCATCTGGACACAGTCTTGGGCAACCGGCTCTAGATGACCCTTCTTGAGCAGGGGGTTTGGACAAGATAACCTCCAGGGTTCCCATCAAACCTCAACCATCCTGGTGAATAAAACAGAAAATAAGAGAAGAGCATGCAGAAGGGGAAAAGAAAACCTGTAATAGTGTGGTAGGATAGATAGAAGCACTTGCTGCTTGCTCAGTGAGCAGGGATGATGGTTGGACTCGATGATCTTGTAGGTCCTTTCCAACCTAAATGATTCTATGATTCTATGAAGATGTTTGCTTCAATGTGAATGCAAAAACCTTTGGGGTTTGTGCAGACTGAACTGTGATGTAGCTCTGTGAAATGTGGTGAAGTGGCAATGGGGCTGAAAGCAGTCCATTTTGCCTTAGGGTGCAAAAGATGTGGGAAGCAGCTTGGGCCTTTAATAATTGAGTATATTGGTCCAGAAGTGGAATCCCTCCCTCCCTCTCTGCCATACACTTGCCCTTTATTTATGCTCTTTGTGAGCATGACACTGAAACACAGAAAATATTATCTTAATCTAGCGATACATGCCTTAATAGTAGCTGTAGGTGAAAACAGGGCTTTTTGCAATTTTTAATCTCTATTTTAGTCTAGTATAAAAATCGATGGTACTTAACCACCATATGGGACTATTTCCAATCCTTTGGATTAACCTAACCAGTTAATTTCCTTACTCAATTCTTATGCCTTCCAAATTATTTAATGCTTACAGCCACCTCCCATTTTAGAAGTTGTTTGGCCAAGATAAACACATTTAATGATTTTAATCTTTCTGCAGAAATCAGACTCTCATACTGTATACTCTGTGGTTATATCAGTTGGAGGAGGTGAAGGAAGCTAATGTCATGGATTAACATTCCCACCCCATGTGTACACACTCATCTTGTTGCCAGATGGTTGAGAGAAGAGATTTTGAATATATTCCTGGATAAAACAGTCCTGGTTGGCCAGGACAGGAATGCTTCTTATCTCCTTTCAATAATCTATATGGCCCAGCAGTGAGGATAGTCCAGGAGCTGGAACACAAGAATTTATGAGCAAATTCAGGAATGCCTGAATTTATGTACCTGCTTCACCTTCACCCACCTTTTTCCTATTATTATCGGCAAACAGCTCGGGGCTGGACCCTCAGAGGTGCTTGCACTCAGGTTTTCTCCTCAGCACTGCAAGACCTGACTCTTTCATAGCTACTCCAAGCACTGAATTGAACGTGCATGTTTCCTACACTGTATGCAGGGAGAAGCAGCCACCTGCGGAGAGGCAACCATGACCAAAATGCGCAGGAAAGTTTTGGGCACCAGCTTAATGGGCCTCGTCAGAGGTGGATACTTACTTTACAGCATTCCTATCTGTCCAAACTTTTTCCTGAAGTGGGTTAATTGCTCAAATGCACAGGTGCAGTATTGAACCATGTGCATGAGTAACTGCTGAGATGCACTGAAAATGTACAAGATGACTGAGAGAGGAACTCGGTTCTCTACTTTGCTTAATTGGGAGCAAAGACTCGAGGTCTTCCTCATCCTGGGGAGGTACTGCAACCATGGATAATGTCTCCCTGCCCCTTTGCTGGGAGGATATCACTCTGGCCTTGGACTTTTTGCTGCTCAGGACTTAGCTGTGATGTAACTGCCAGGAACTGCCATGGCAAGAATTGTGCCTTAGGAACATCCCCAGAAACCCACAGCCTCAGTGGTTTGGAGAAAGCTTGACCGAGTGCCAGAGATACCTGGGGCCCATACAGCGTTAGGTGGCTGCCGAGCAGCAGTTTCCAGCCTTTCCCTGTTGCCTGTGCTGGGGGGCTCAGGTGCACAACTCGGCAAAGGGCACGAGCAGGTGAGGGACTGGCTTCCCTGCATCACCTGGCAGATGGGGATAACAGTGCTTTGCTGTCTCTCAGGGGTGCCATAAGGATAAACAGATTAAAAGATTGTGTGGTGCTTGGAGGTGTGCAGTGAGGGCTTTAGAAGAAGTTAAGATCAATAAACTGGTAGCAGTACAACAAAAGGTGTCCCCCAGTTTAAGAACTGCAATATTAATGCTGTCTTGAAAATAGCATCTACCTTTTTCTAACAGGAATTATCAAAATAATTTTCATCTTGCAGTTTTTGGAAAGGAAGCCTTTTTGTCTAGCTAAACCTGCTTAATTTTTTTTTTTTTTTTTTAATTTTTAATAGTGACCTTGTGTTCAAATGCTGGGATTTTAAAACTTTAATTTCCCTCTTTTCTGTGGGGGGCAGGGAGGACAACACAAAGAGAAGTCAGAATTGGCCAGTTTTTGAAAAAAATTCCATTGTGGGTTTTTTCCACACTGATATTCCTTTATAATATGAGAAATTCATGAGAAGTGTTCATTGTTTATTTGATGCCACATGACAAATCAGTAGGAGTCGGCTTAAGAGCTTTGGTTTGTGTCTTTCAGCTTCACATCTTAACAACTGATGTGAGGAGAACTATTACAATCCTCAAGACTTACCAAGAGGCTTGTGGTCACTCTGTTCTATATAGTGATGCTGTTATGCAAATGATTTTTATTGTGTCATAGTTGTATGTGTAGTAAAGTGTAGTAACAGATAAAATCCTTTCTTGATTCCAGGATGGTAACTTTTATTTCCTATTCTTCTCTTTCAGTTTTATATCAACATCTGAGAACAGGAATTAAAGTAGTAGTAATAACAACAACAACAACAACAATAAAAATAATAGCACAAAGTGTGTAGTTGGGTAAAGTTGCCAATTTTTGATTAAGTTCAAAATCTGTACTTCTCTTTTTCCCTGGTGTAATCTAAAAGCAATTAAGAATGCTGAAGCCCTCCCTGTTATTCCCTTTGTGACATTTATTTTTTCTAATTCTTAGGGCCTCAAAGACTTGTGTTTGTTCCCTGTCACTCATTAGCATGTGTGGGATTGGAATCTGTGGGATTTCTCTGTTTAAAAACACAATGTTTTCTTCTCCAAAGATGGCAAGCTCATGAAAGTGTTGATTTATTTTAATGGCATACGTTGAAGTAGATGAATGATGAACATTGCTCCTCTCTTTTCAGATTAGTGATCAATTACACGGATGTCAGTTATGTGCTGTACATTTGCCCTGTTTCATTTGTGGTGCCGAAGCATAGTATGGCTTTCATTTACTGGGTCTCTGCTGGTAGGGCACGAGGTAGTGTACTTTTCATGGAACAAGTCAAATTCAGTTTAACTTGTTCTTTTTAACCCTGAGGGGATGTCTCCAAACACTTCTAATTCTCATTCCTGTCCTTTCAACACCATGTCTAACAAACAGATCTTGTTTGCCTTAAGAGTGCATAACATGACTGCGGTTTTGTTTTGCCCGGCATATTGCCCATCACATTTTAATTTTCAGCTAGAGAAGCAGAAATTGTCTCCTCAGATATTTGCAACAAAGATTACACTGGCGTAAGGCAAAATGAGAAGCTTGCTCATTTTTTGTCCTGTGCTGTCTTGGGAGGTAAACTTGCTCCCAAGTAGAAAGCTTCTTGCTTTATATGTATTGTAGTGTCTCTGTTCTTTTTAGCAACCTAAGTTGTTCTTAAAACTAAAATGTAGACCTGAAAAAGTTAAATGTAATGTAAAATAAGTTGAGCTGATCATCTGGGCTACCTTTGTATAGGACTGTATGAGGAAAATGGACAGAGAAGGAAAAAATGTTAGAGAACTGGTAGCTGAGGCTCTCCCTCAGGCTCCAAAATCAACGGCAAGGAGCCTGAAAGCTTGAGACCTGGTGGGTGAGTTAGTGCTGGTTATGGTAAAATGCCCCAGAAGCTGAGATGCTTGAATCGTTGATACCTTTAGATGCCCCAAAGGAAAAGAGGCAGGACGAATTCTGGACAAATTCCTGTCTTTCACTACATTTTGACCAAACTTCTTGGTTTTGACCAGTCAATAGTTTCCAATAAAAATCAGGTTTGTTGGGAAATTCCCCAGCAAGTGTAATAAGATCCATATTGAAGTGTTGACATAATTAACATGCGAATGAGTAATAGCTCATTGCTCAAGTGGATAAAAGTACTGAGGAAATCTAGAAAAGGCTACATTGAACTCTGCCATTCATTTGATGTACGGCCTGAAGAATGCCAATGTTGTTATTAAAGACTTGCTGACTCCATCGAATGCAGTTCTGTTGAACGATTCTGCCCAAATGTCTTCACAGTCCTTCCTGTTGCTTTTTGTTTGTTTTTAATTACACAGACTTTTACATGAAGACAGAATGGGTTTTGCCCATGAGTTCGTCTGCTTCTCTGTTTGGTTGCTGGCTGAACTCCTAGTCCCTGGTGACCTCATTGTATTCTTCATTTCGGCTGCCACCCACCGGCATCAGAGCATCTTTTATTTGTCCTTTCTGGATCAGACAGGTGGAAGAGTGCTACAGTCCCCCTGCAGAGCCTGCTTTCTAACTGAAGTGACTTCCTCTCTCATGGCCAGCTCTGGAGCCCCTGGAAATAAATGCCAGCTGGGGTGCCAGTCACAGCAGTAGCTGTAATCGGTGGCGATTCGTAGCCCATCAATTAATAATGCAAGGGGCTAAACAAGTCCCATCGGCCTTTATGTAAATATCCTTCACAAAATAGTGGGCTGGGTGAAGAGAAACTACATGATAGGCAGGCAGGATTAACTCTGAAACAAATGTCCTGAAAATTAGGGCAGTGGGGGTGTAAAGCCAATGAGGGGTCCTCAGGAACAGGAATGAAAGGACAGGATATACTTTTTCTCACAAAGCTGAAACTAATTTCATGTACGTGAAATGAACTTGACTTGCATACCACTACATATATATATATATATATGTGTATTATGTATATAATATGGGTATGTACGTAGCAGAGGTTCACATTCAAGTATTACTGGTACTGTTAGTAGAGTCTAACTGTAAAAAAGAAGGAGATTCAAAGGATTTAATTATCAGATTATTTCTTTTGAGTGTCTTCCTTCCCTGACCAGGCAGGAAGTAAGAAGTGTCAGTTTAAGGACTATTAAAAAGATTATATAAGCCATCTTTCTCATAATATCTTAATTTTCGTAGTGAAGCACCTGGGACTTGCAGAGTCCTGTAAGACATGCTAAGAAGCTCCTTAGTTCCTGTGTAGCAGAGCCATGGAACTACCTAAGGAACTCTCCAGTAAGCTCCTTGTGTAAAAAAACTCAGAGAAGAATCTAATACAGGATTAAGTTGGCTTATTGCAGCTTTTTTTTCTTCCTCCTGGTGACTCCCCTGGGTGCATAAGAGATTGAGAAAGAAGCATGAACTTAAACCCTGAAAAGATCCGTATCTTTCCAAGGAGTAGATGGCCACAGCTTTGCTTCCTCTTTCCTCTGCACCAAACGGAGTTTAGGACCTGGGCAATGTTTGAGGATGCTGCAGTTTAGAGCACAACACTGTTATTTCAGGCCTGTAATGTGATTTTCAGTTGTGTAACTGAAAGAGGAGAGATTTTAGGGTATCACAGATGCCACATGAAATTTCCGAGACACAGATAACAAGGCAGGAGCTGTGTTACCACAAGTACGGAGGAACTGCTGACTTGGAAGTCACTGGTATGAAAGAACCCGGAGGTTTTAAAACTCACCTCTTGAGTCACACAACATATGGTGCTCAGAAGAGCTTACGAGGTTAAGAGCTACTCAAATAAAATATTCACTGTCCAGTAGCCCTGGAGCTCGTTACCCATAAATACTACAGGGTTTATAGATATGTCAAGGAGGCAAAGGAGATGAAATGTACTTCTACCTTCAGAAGGGGAATTAATGTAATAGCATTCATTCCTTTTCTAGATAATACTGCTATTTAGGAAGTCCTGAAGTACACGGTGTCTTTGCTGATTAAATTTCCTGTGTAAGCAAAATGTTCATAAAGTTACATAACTGCATTTTTCTTCCTACCTCATTGCTGGCAGCTGCAGTACAGGCTTCTGGACCACTGCAAGCCTTGCTTCGCCTCCATTTCTAGGTGACCTAATAGTGAGGAGAAAAGAGTGGAGGGAGAGCAGGGGAACTGAGAGAGAAAGAGTGATGCTGTTGCAATAAATCCTTCATTCAGTCTGTGTAACTCATATACACCTCCTGCCTTCCTCTTGCATCCCTCAACAAATCTAGGCTCCCTGTGGCCTGATGTTTCCCACCTGAGGTCATTAATGCAATCCTGATGCAACAAAGTGGCTGAAGTAATTTCCCTTTTTATCCCTGGTGAACTGCACTGAGAAACCAAGACCACCTCTCCCACTGGGCTCGAGGCGGCTAGACAGCTCTTTCCCTCCCACTTATGCCACAGTCTCTTTTCCCATACTGTGGGGCCACTTTCCCACAATGTTACTTTTAGTGGGTTGGTGAATAAGAAATGTCAAGTTGCAAGACAGATGTTTGGCCAGAGGATGTCAGCCAGGCATCCTCTGCATCATCTTTTGCAAGCAGTTTAACAGAAACAGTTGTGGTGGGGAGTGTTTTGGGCATGTCCTCTAAGGGAAAAATTATAGGGGGTAATTTTGCAGCCTCTGGACTGGCTTATCTGACTTTTGTATCCCTTTGTGGTAGAGCAGGCTCTTGCCCTGGTTTTTTAGTCAATTTAAAGAGTGAGTCAGGGCAAGAGGAGTCTATTTCAAAGTTTCCATATTAATTATTATGAGTCAAAGTAAAAATGAATATCAGATTAGTTGTTTTGCTTAAGTAGCACTGTCCAATCTGATTAATAAGTACCCTTCTACTGACCTCAAAATATGTTGTAAAACTTCTTCAAGATAGGGACCAAAAAATGTACCAAGACACTTCTACTGTTCTTGTATTTGTTTATTGTACTTCTGCTCCAGTTTCTTTTGCTGCCAAGAGCTTTTAAATACAAATGAGCAAACTGTGGGCCAAATTAAAGAAAAAAGATTTTTAAAGAAAAAGGTGGGAGTTCAGCAGTGGAGTGTATATGAAATCAAAGTTTTATTGTGTACACTTTTGTAATATAGAGATTCCCTCTCAACACATGGATCGTTGCCCTGCTGTGTATAGATAGGTGATGTCCTCATGGCTGAACCCCTCAAAGGATCTAGTGCACTTAGATAGGAGAGCTTAAAACATCCTGTGCAGAGTTTAAAAAGTCAAGCCTGAAAGCGGCTAGCACCAGGGAACATTCAATCTGGAAATTAAGAAAGGGAAAAGAAGATGCATGAGGAGAGGAGATACTTCTTAAAAAGACTCTAAAACCACCTTTGGTTTTCATCAGTATTCTGTTAACTATTGTATTGCATTTTTGAGTTGCTTAACATGGGGTGATGTGAATCTGCTGCATGGCTCTGGGATCAGGAAGCTCAGCACGCTCTGACTGTTCACCCTGAGTGAAAGGTAGAAGTACAAGCTGTGCTGCAAGCCCTTTGCCCCAGGAATCAAGAAAATCTGCTTTTTTTTCCCTGTTCTGCCGCTTCTGGAATCATCAGCAGCCCTCTTTCAGACGATGCATAATGGAAGGGTCAATCTCCTCCTCTTCAGTCTAAACCTTTCTCTGCAGTGCCATTTGTCTCATTTTTGGCAGCAATCAGCAGTTTTGCTCAGTGTACATGGGACACTTGCTGCAGACAATTTACAAACATCAGGAGAAAGAAGGGAGTTGGTGGTGTTTTTGAACTCCCATCGTTTCTTTTTTTGTTGTTGTTTCTAATAAGTAGATGAAAAACAAACCAGGTGTTTTATTTCCTGATGAGGGCAAGTATTTGTCCAAAATAACTTAAATTGTTTATTAACGTGACTCTGAAATTTGAACATTTCTTTTTTAGGCACTATGTGAAAGGTCTTATTTCTTCCATGATGGATATTTGTCATCAGCTCATGTGAATGTTTTGGCAAACCAAAGGATGGATTGTTCTGTTTTGCTTGCTTGGATTGTGAAATAGGAATACCCGTAACATGACAGGGCATGAAAGAGCCTGAAATGAATTAAAGCTGTTCTTTAATGAATGGGCTTTTAATTTAGCAGATTCTTTATAAACAACTGTGGTAAATCCACTTTCGGTAAATCCAAAGGGTGGTTGACACATACATTTAATACGGGTGGGTACTGGCAGAGTAGAACTGATGATACATCATTCCAGATGGACCATTTTTCGGCAGATGAGTGTTCTAGCTATCGTATTTCAACTGGAAGAACTGCTCTGGTGTAGAGCCAATACAAGATGTACTATGTTTAATCTGATTATCTCAGCTCAAAACCTGGACTGATGAGAACATTCACAGGCTGGATACTCCAGGATTCATCCAACCAATGTGGATCTCTCAGCCTTCACTGTAAAGGGAGCAGGTTTCTACCTGATGAATTATTTGCTAAGTTGGGCTGAAGGTAACTGAGCCAATGGATATTCCATTGAGCAGGCATGTACAAGTAAAACATGTGATAATGCCTAGTTCTTCATTCAAAGCTGTGTATTTATTCAGATGTGGAGTCCCTCTAGGCAAATGTTGCACCTGACTGTTTTTCAAGTTTTAAACCATAAACAAAGATAACACCTACAATCCATCCTTAAGAGAAAATTAAAGAGATCTGTATCCAAATGTGAGTATGATGGAAAATGTTGTGACTGTGCATCTGTTGTATTTGAAAACAGTGAATTTTGCCAAGACAACTGTGCCAAAAAATGTAGGTCATTAGAAAGCAAGATCTGTAAGGAAGCACAGGCAATAGGTTGGATCATTTTGCTTTGCTGATCTTTTCAGGAAGTACAGCAGTTGAAGGTAAATGTACTATTTGTTCCTTAAGGACTTACTAACCCACTTGAAACAGAACCTGATGTACATCTAGCCATCTAGTTTTTCATGATGATGTAGGCTTATGCCACTTTTTGCTTTCAGATGCATCTTAAAGAGATGCTGTGTGCTCCTGTGTCCCTATGGCAGTTTGCATGGGAAGAGTTCAAGGTGACTGATGCTGTGTGCTCCTGTTCACATCAGAGAATACTGGAGCTGAGCCCTATAATCACAACCCCAAATAAACATCTGGTATTCCTGATCGCCAACAGGTTCCTCAGAAAGTCACGTACATCCGGTACTAGTCTGGAGAAATGTTTTTGTGGGATATGTGGCAAGAACACTCCTAATGATATCTGTGCCCCTTGGCTGTGGCCCCATTTTATTGTTGAAAGTACTAGTGTGATTTTCAGTCCTTGGTGATCCCTTTGTGTTAGATTTTGTATTAACCTGCTGTTAGGCATCTCGTTCCAGCTACAGACACTGACTCACACCCGTAGAAACACCTCCTACTGCTCAGTGAGGCAATGGACTGTGAACAAACTTGCCGTCATCAATTAAAATTATTTCACAAATTTGTTCCTGACCTTTGTCAACCCTACGTTTTCAGAACTGAGAATGCAGAATGCAAGCTCTGTAGCTCAGGGCTGAAAGTTTGGATCAGATAAGAGATACTACTCCTTTGCACTCAAGTATAAGAGTATACTTACAACCTGATTGCTGGTGTGACTACTGAGAGAGGTAAAATGTAAAATCCTTGCATGCGTAAGCATAAACTCCATCTTTGCAGATCTTTTAACATAATTAAAGAGGTGGTTGGATGTTTCCAGGAAGAGTTCATGAGAAGATGTGAACACAGCAGAAGACTACTTCTCTTGTCTTTTTTTGAAAGATACTGAGATTTGTCACTCTAGCATTTGCACAGTTCTTGCTGGGCAAAATAGCTGACATACCTACTGTGACTGTAGGTTTATCATGCATTAAAAGACACCATCCAGTAAGTACATTATATACATTAGAGTCTGTTAGTGCATCAGTGACCCAATTAGTGTGCAGTAGGCAGATACATAGCCTGGAAACATTCCCATCTCCCTAACTATGTTAAGTCTGACTCTTTCCGTATTTAATAACAAGTCATTATCATAGATAAGGGATGGATACAGAACTCAGTCAAATGAGTATTCAAGGCATCATTTAACTATGGTAAGCAAGGAGTTAACATGGAAATTAGATGCCAGAGTAGACCTGATAAAGCAATTTATCAAATTTAGCAAGACTGTCCATTCTAGTCTGACCATGATGTAGACTGGCACTGAACTGAAGGTTATTGACTTGACCTGGTTTGCATCTGACGGTGCTGATGTTGAGAGCAAATGAGTTCTGGTGCCTACAAGTTCACAGAGCTTCCAGTGTCTCAGCAGATAAGCATTGGCTGGCCTTCTCTTTCAGATTGGCTTGTGCAAACACCCCCCTTAATGATTCCCACAGGCCATGTAACTGGAGTGAAATGGGCTGCTGGAAGTAGCAGTTACTGAAATCTGGCACTGGTCCCCTCTGAGCTGGACACAACGAGTACTTGTACATGCATTAATTACGCACATGCCTGCTCCCAACCACCCTATGAGAGAGGAAGGCTCACGCAGCAGTGCTGTATGGCACAGGGCGTTAAAAAGCTAGTGCACACATCTCACTCCCTCTGACTTTAAATTTTAGATGCCTAGATATTACCAACGAGTTTTTCCCCTTAAGCAGTGTCCTGTACTGATGCTAAGAGCCATGTAAAGTCAATCCACTCTGTAATCCCATGTGTGCCGCTTCCAGTTTTCCTCCCACCATGCCTCTGGGGCTGCTGCAGCCAGTGGTGGGTGAGGAGGATGAAAATGTGGCTCCTTTCCACAGCCGCTGTCAACCCATTGTGTTCTGAGCTGAGCTGCCCTGCACAGCTGAACTGCAACTATCTCAAAATATAGGATTTCTGCTTAGAAATAGAGCCAACTGAGCTTTGTTTTTTTCTAAGACTTTGGTCTGCTTTACACTTGATGCAATCAGGGTAACCTGATATAACCGAGGTAACATTGATTGTAATTGGAAGGCAATCAATCGCATTGAAAATGGCCTCTTGTAATGTTGTAATAATCTGTGGTGGTTTACTTGGGATCACTATGGACTAGCTGCTTTACCTAAACTGACTTGTGGTCCTAACCGAACCCAAAACTTTCTGAAGTTCTATAATTCTTCTTAGTCTAAGCATATTTTTTTCTATAAATGGAATTGAAAACATGTCTTCATAACATTTCAGTTAAATTTTTACAAATATTTTGCTGATTTAAAATTATTTTTCAGACTATTTCCAACATATTCAGAAAAAAAAAATAGCCCTGAGTTTTCTAAGGTTTCCAGTGCATCTTAAGTAGTGGAGGTAAAAATATTCTGCATAATAAGAGTTTTGGGACAAACTTGTATGTATGATGCTGCAAGTTTAGTTTTTTTTAGTTAAAGTAGAGATTGATCTCAGCTATGTATCATTCACACTGCCTTCCTGTGTGGGTTGTGAACTGGAAATATATCTGCAGGATTAAAGGGCATGCTCTTCTGCTCCATTTGGTCTTGTGCAGGACGTGCTTGATGATTATGGTCTAGGGCCCCTGCTCTTGCTGCGCCAGTATCAGTCACAAGGACAGGCAGACAGATGAGTAAAACTGTTCTTGAAAGGCACAGAGCTGCATCAGTAACAGATAAAATGATCCATTGTGCACAGAGAGTACCAGAGCCAATCACCTGGGCAGTGAGAAGACTGAGACCACCTTTGCTGGTGGAAAGCTTCTTTCTGATTGTTTCTATGGACCTGAGAACTGGGTTGGCCTTGTGCTTATCTCTGTCTCCTCTAACCCTAATGAGCTTCTGTTCTTGTGCTGTTCAGTACTTTTCAGGAACCCAAGGTGGTAAGTTACTACAGTGTCTCTAAACAGCAGTTTCAAGACACAATTAAGAAAATTGTTTTGGAATGATTTATTTGCAACCAGATGGCTGCCCACAAAGGCGCAGGTCAGTATGTTGTCCATGATCTTTCTCAATGATCAGCATAATGGCTTAGGGTTTTGCATGGTGTAAACCAGGGTGTAAATTATGTGTCTGTCAGCTTACTCATATCCAGGCCCTGCCTGCTATACACTGGAGCAAATATAGTTGGATATTCTTGGGCTATCCCATTTTGGGGCACCTACTGAGGTCTTGAAACATCCTTTGGTTCCATACAGAAACAAAACCAAGCTCTTTCAAACACGTTCATCAAACCGAGTTGTGTCAAAATGTCACTTTTCATCAAAATCTGAACTGTTTGGGAAGTGTTACACGTGTCTGTCCTCATGTGCTTTGTCTTCCTCGTTTCTTTACTTTTTTCCCTACCCCACCCTCTTCCCTCCTTCCTGTCAAAACAGCAACAGCTTATGTTTTGTGAAATGGGCAAGTTTTGGTTTCAGCACAATTTAATATAGTAAAAAAATTTGGCTATCTCTAAATGTGTGCTTTCCTGTGCTGCGTAGCTCAGGGGCAAAAAGTAGCTCTGCCTCACCTCTCCTCCCCCCCCACAGCTCACCCATAAGCTATTAATACAAGACAATATAACACAAGACAACATATTCCTGTTGAAACACGTCTTTATTTTTTAGGTGTACAAGCAGTGTCCTTTCCTTGCCCTCTGGCCTCCCCCATACCAAAACAAAGCAAAGGCCAGCAGGGCTGGAGCGTGCGAATTCCAGCCTCTCTCCTCAGCCATGCACTCTCTTCCCTCCTGCAGAGAGGTGAACACCGTCCACACATCATTTGAGACAGGAACAATATAACACAATCTGTTTTTAAATTTTCTAAATATTTCCCAACTTCCATTGCAGGCTGTTGTCTTCATGCTGTAAATTCGTGCCAAGAACTCCCCAACAGCATTCTTCTC
This sequence comes from Aviceda cuculoides, assembly GCA_035590195.1. NCBI lineage: Eukaryota > Metazoa > Chordata > Aves > Accipitriformes > Accipitridae > Aviceda > Aviceda cuculoides. The sequence goes on along the minus strand of JAVJGG010000082.1, from coordinate 24,489,602 downwards.
TGCCTTCCCAAATCACTCGGAGAGCAAAACAGTCTTTCCTCGAGTCATTGATTTCTGCAAGAAAGCATTTGTGTTTATTACATATGAAGGAAAAATGGCTAGACTGCACATTTTAGAGCTTGCAGCTCTCCAGTGAAAGCCATAAGTAAGAGCTTTGACAGCACAGAGGTGCTTTCTCCTCTGTGTATTTCGGTCTGTGAACAGGACTTCTCCCTTCCCAGAGCAGCCAGGGTACTGCCATGCTGGGTAGGAAACAACTGCCTGGCAGTTTTCTATCCCCTCCGAGCCCGAAAGGCCTTGGGATATGTTGTGCTGCCTATAACTGCTTTTACTGCCTGAGTGAAAAGATTTTGATGTAATAAACAGTGTACACAATACAGTTTCACAGGATAATATGATCATCTGTATTGCAGTGAGCTATACTGAATGGCTCAGTCTAGACAGGAACGTGTTAAATTAGTACCAGAACAATTTGCAGGCACTAGAATTAATTGGGAGAGGATTTTTTTTTTTCCTATGGTAAAAAATCTGAGATATCTAGCACCAAATAATTAAGTTGGACTATAGAAATTTTCAGTACTCATAATCAGAAGTACTTAAAGTGATCTCGATATGTGCTAACAGTTGTCTGTGAGGTCCTATACTTGCAACAGTAGCAAAAGTTTGCCCTGCCCTATGCGAGTGCCTTTGTGCCTGGCCATGACTACGTTTTGAGCAGGCATAATCCTTGTTGCTTCCATTCATTTACTCACTGGTCTAGCAATGTAGCATGCTTGTATTTATCTATTTTTTTTCCTCTGGGTCAAATCACCATCACTTTCTACTTTTGTAAAGTGCTATTGGAACAAGCGTCCTACCATTTAGTGTTTGTGTTTCAGCTCTCCCACTCTTCACTGAACTGCTCCAATACGGAAAGCACTATTCAGTGACTAAAGCAAAGAAAGGAGGTGAACAGACCGTGGTTCTGTTTCTCAATAGGGCATCAGTAGCTGTCATGTAAAACTGGCAAACAACTTTTTAAGTTCCTTGAGCCACGCTGTAAAACAATACTCTGCACTGGAATGTGACTCAGTCTGCAGGTGCTCAGCATCAGGCAAATAGAGTGAGTTTCCTTTCCATTCAAAAATCTTGTGTATCTGAAAAATTGTTTGATCTTTTGTCCCTAGCTGTATTACCTGGTTTAAAACACAAACTACCTCTTCTTACCACCTTACTTGTATTTTTGTGCTAGTTCGTAGTGCAGTCAACATAAAGAGGTCAGTGTACTTTCTGAGGTGTGGAGAGCTCATATTATCCACAGGTCTGAAACCATATTGCCACAGCCTGGTGTCTGAAGTCTGAAACTCTGGGTGAATATGTCCTAATTTTGGCACTCAGATTCTGAGAAGTCCATGTTAAGCGACATCTGATAATAATGTCGGTTGGTCCAATTGCCTAATACAAACGGGCTATCACAAAGCTTAATTTTTCATCCTTACAAAATGTGTCAAGGTACCTACATATAGTTGATATATTGATATGAATCATCATCCCTATTGCCGTGGAATAGTTGTTTTGCAAAATTATCTTTTCCAAAATGAAATGGCTGAACTTGGCTTAATGTTTGTTGGCTTGATCCAGATAGAAGCAGAATAGTATTTCTGCCTGCTTTACACTGAGCTTGGAGGAAAGGTTGACAGAGCCTGCATTTCAGTCTGCTTTGACAAGATCTAGTTTGAGTTGGGGATGCTCCTTCACCAGTGCTCGTGAAGTTCCTGGTCACTGTTCATGGCATATGTTTCAATGAGATCAGTCACTCCTGTAAAGCCTACTTCTAACGTCCATTAACAGGAATATTTTGCTGTCACTATCTGCAAATATGTGTGAAGAGTGATAGGAAATGCTGTTACTTTACTTCAGGGGACTCTGAAGACCAACAAGCAGGCAAGCAAAACAAGACATGGCAAGACAAGCAGAACATGTTTATGCTAACTTTTGAGTGTGTGACCAAGGACGGGATCCAGTCACTATCTGTGCACAACTTCACATGTATCTCAGGCTCTGGAGATCCAGAGCATCAAGCATACTGAAGATATACTGCAGACCTGAGTCTGTTTGTTTAGGTAGTCTGGGTGGATCAAACAGAGGCAGGTCTGGGTCTCACCACAGGTCTCCCAGAAGGCACAGCAATCATTTCCAGATGCAATTTGCCTTCTTGGAGGCGGAGGATGCTGCCATCTCTTTAGTGTTTCAACTCAGGCTGTGAATGGTGGGTGCCTGACTCGGAGAGATTTGGGCCAAGCAAAGCCTGCAATGTGGGAAAATAATTGGGTCGTGAGGAGCAGAAAGTTTATGTCTGCACTTGAATCCGCTCCCATCTCCGCTTACCAGTGTGTGATGGCCTTTCAACAGCATGCATTTCAGCTTTCTCCCCCACTATGAACTAATATGGGTCTGTGGGCTCTGTGGGGCATGAAGGCAATTCCTTTTGAGGCGCTCTACTGCTAAACCTGCTCAATAGCTCTCCAGAGGAGTGTGAAGACTATTTTTACAGCTGAATATGGTGCAAGGGTTGAACTATGGGCCTTTCATCTTAGAGATGGCTCCCTACCATATGTTTCTGTTATGAAGAACAAGGTCAAATCTTTCAAAGTTTAGTGTTACATAGCTAAAAGTTTGCATAGGGCTTTAGAAAAACAAAGGCATCTACATTATTATAAAACCAGAGCTCTTATATATAATGAGCTAAAGTAAATATGTTACAGTTTAACAGCTGATTTGGAAAGTCCTTTTCACTGTTCCCATAGATTCAAAGCCTGGGAATATGCAGACTTTTTGAAGAAATTAAACAACTGTAACCACAATGGACAATTTCATGCAGGCGATGAATTATCTGTTCAGAAGAATAGTTCCTATGTTGCAGGAGAGCTTGCTTCTCTGCTTTCTTCCTCCTTCAAGCAAAGCCCATGCAGAGCTGAGGCAGTCCTGTTGGGGAGCAATCAATATGCTGCCACATACCATCTGTAATTCTGGAATTTGCTTCTCCCACCCACACCATGGTGGTTTCACAATGTGCTTTCTTGTGCTGTAGCAGGGACAGCCTCCTCAGGACATGTTTTTCTTAGTCATGTGGATTTGCCAGATCCAGCCTTTTTCCTAATCAAATGAGCTTTTCAATGTGTACTCAGCATTGGATAAGCACAAAGGCTTACATAATCAGTCCGGATGACTCTTTAAGGAGGCTTTTAATGTCCAATTTACTGCCCATGTTTTCTTTTCTTTGAAGAATACCCTACTTCCCCACTTGGACCGAGCAGTACCATGGCACCTGTTCTGAGTAAAAATGACAGTATTGTCCTTTTTCAGCAGTGAGCAATATTTCATTTGAATGTACTGCAAAACCGCACTGACAAAGGACTGTGCAGGGGTGGAGAGATTGGGAAAACCTGTGGGACAGCCTGAGGAACTAGCGTGTGGGCAGCGTGGCTCACTGGTTAGGCATGGAGACCTGACAGATCTGGCCCTTTTAGACAGAGCCTGAGCTTACGTGGACCAGTAGAGCTCTGCTACATTCAGTGGCACTACAACAGTTTACAAAACTTGAGGGTTTTTTTCTTTTTTTTAATATCCTGCTCTCCGGTGACCACCCTGACTCACCAAATCCATTTTTCTGAGGGCGCATTTTCTAGCTGTTAAATGTCAAATTATCCAGATTAAAAAAACTGCCAATAAGGCTTTGGTTTGCTTCCTGCGTTGCCGTTGGTAGTTAATGAGCAACGGTATGCGGCTGTGCCATCCTCTGGGGCTTAATTTGCCCATCATGTTAACAGTTATATCACAGAGGCCCACTGAATGGAAACTATTCCCTCTTGAAAAATGGCTCTCTCCTTTAAAGTAGAGGATCTGTGTGAGAAGAGAGACATCTTGCAACACTGGTTTAATTCTTCAAGAGATCTTGGATTTTGAAAGGACTAGAACATAGTTTGTCTACTTTGTTAGTGCCACGTAGGGACAGGACCTCTGTCCTGCAGACTGCCAGACATGTAGCATCGCTGTGGACAGCTTCAATCTCACATCAGGGAGTCCTGTGAGCATCCACCTTACTGCTGGTATTGTGACCCATTGCTGGCAAGGCTGACGTCTCCAGTGTGGGAGCCTGGAGTGCAGCACAACCTGCTCAGTATGCTGCCTGGGGAAACTTGTTCAAAGTTAGTCTGGAGGCATTCACTACTACGCTATGCTCTGCAGTCTGGGCTTGTGTTAAACATAGGAGTAGCAGCTGGAAGAGCAGAGGCAGAAGAGGGAATGTGAGGTAACAAGAAGACAATACTGGTCAGATAGATACACTGTTTTTTACTGGTTTCAGTCAGTTTTCCCCACTTCTTCACTAAAATTCTGTTTGGAAAAGAAACACCCTTTTTTTTTTTCTCCTGCTGGGCTTGTGATTACAGATGAAAACGTAAGCATGTATGTGGCCCTGTTGAATCACATTTTCTACATAGCTGTATTGAATTGGGATCTTCCAAACATGGCAAGGTCTTTTCAGAAATCTCTTTTTTCACTAGTGTCTCCCATCAGGCTGCTGCAGGCATTCAAAGAGTAAGTTTTTTAATAAATGGAGAGAAATGCCCATGCCAAACAGAATGCTGAATTCCTGGAGGCCACAGGTTAAAAAGAGAAGGTTTCTGGCAGCTAATTGAAATCTAAGCGGGATTTTTCTGGTGTGCTATTTCCCCATTTGCTCTCTCTTCACTAATATTTAACAGGCCTTTATTGATTACAATGGCAGGTTTGTACTGTAAATGGAAACTGAAGGTTACTTTTTTGTTCCATAATCAGTGGCTATATATATTTCATATATATGTGTATCTTATATATTTCACAAATCAATGCTTGAAGAAATCACATCCTGGCACAGTTGGCTGTAAAGGCAAAATGGCATTAGTCATTTTTAAAATAATAAATCCGAATATCTGAGTAAATTCACTACTGAGATATGTAGAAAGTCTCCATTACTGCTGCATTACCAGCATGTCTGAATCTAGCAATGAACTCAGCTTCACAAGTGTTATTAAGTTCCCTCTGAGTGTGCAGTCAGGTCAGTCATCTCTTCCCTGCTCAAATGGGAGTACTTCAAATCCTGTCTGTGGTAAGTCTCTCAGAATCAGCTGGCAGCTGCAGATCTCTTTTGGCTTGGGTTTTTCAGATTCCCGCCAGGAGGGAGCACTGTAATGTTCCATGTGTCCTCCTGCTTCCCTGTCCCAGTCCCACATGGGGCCCTTCTCCTCTGGTGTTGGACTGCCTGGAAATGAGCTGGGAAAAAAGCTCATTTCCCAGCTGCACAGGCACCTCTAGGATTTTTGCTTATTAGCCAAGATTTTTAGTCACATGGGGCGGATTTATGAAGCTGATTGATATAAATTTGTCAATGTGTAAAACTTCGACACAGTTCACTTCTTATCAACCAACACATTCTTATAAAAAACTGTTAATTTGCAGTTTTGAACATATTTCCCTCCTCCTTTTTTTGTTCTTCTGCTGTTGCCATAGCTTGCGTCCATCTGAACTTTTGCAGCAAAACCCATTTCCATACTCCATGATACTCTTAATCCTACAACTATGTGAAAGCACATCACATCCATGCGTGAAGGGTGGCAGACACTGCCGCACTGGTCTTGAGTGCCTGACTGAATTTGCAACACAATTCTACAGCGCATTTAAAACTGCATCTGTGTCACTCCCTCTCCGACAGGCATGCTGTTGCCTGTGGGGTTGGAGGGCTGTAGGTGCATTTTCTTCAGCACAAGTTTGTACCACTACTTCTCTTGATTTTGCCAGAATTTTGTACACCAGTGCTGGAAACTTCATCAAACAAATGTGAAATCTCACTGAAACGTGGGGTCAAGTTTGTCTAGCAAGACTTGTTTTCCCTTTGTACTCCAATCTTGTCGTTAGTCATAAGCTCCTGTTCCAGCTTTGCCATAACTCTGCCTGAAACTGATGTCAGCTAAAGAGATTACCTCACTTTTTGTTTTAGTACTAGTACAACACTGACATGCTCCTGAAATTTTCACCTCTAACTGAAAATTTATCAACAGCTAACACCTTACGCATTGCTTTTGATGCTCCTTGGTATGAATTATCTTGAGCTACTAATCAAAAAATATTTCTCTCCAGTTAAAATTGTTTAATATTCTTCCTGCTTGGTTGCAAATTGACTGGAAGTATTTCAACATTATCAGTCAGCTTGTTCTTGATTTTCTTCAATGCCTGGAAATTAGCTCTTTGGAAACAAAAGTGTAAACACTATTGATTGGGACTTTCTCTGATTTCCTATAATGTGGTCATGACTCCTGCTTATGAAGCAATGACAAGTGGTACAGGGGGAAATGAACCATTCACTCATGGTGTACCTGGGAAATTGTTAGTCTCTAGATTCAGTACTCATTATATCCATATTGCTGTAATAAGGTCAATAGCAGGCTGTGTTCAGATTGTGTTAGAAAGCTGTCATCTCAAGTTTTAGAAAAATATACTCATATTTCACTAGTGGCTGTATGTTATTCAATAACATACTCTTTGAATTCTCAGATTCATTTCATTATAGACAGGCGCATAAGGAGTAACTTCTCCTTTTGGCCTGTCTCAGCAGACTTTAACAGGACCCTGCTCAGACTGTGTACATCGGAATGTTGTTCAACATTAATGACTCATGGTTTGAGACCCACCTGAAATAGTTCTGGGGTGGTTTGTGCTTTAGAGCAACACCAGTACTATGAGGAAAAACCAGTAACAACAACAAAAAAAGAAATATGGTACCACAGGAGGTGATGTTTCCCAGCTGATATTCTTCAGCTCTTCATTTTACCCCTCATCTCCGAACATCTTTTTCCCAGACTCTCCCTCAGCCTCCCTTATACACACTCACTTTGGTTTTTCTACTCCTCCAGTCTCATCAGTGCTAGGCACTATAAGGTGGGCTGACGGTGCTCGCCTCTGCCAGCAGTACTTGCTGCCCAGGTCTGCATGAGCCCCTTTGCTTTTGGGAAATACCACACCGCACTTCCCAGCAGCCCAGGGCCACCGGTGGGATTGCAGTGGGCAACGCGGACCTTTAATGCAGGGCATCAAATGACATCTGCAAGCGGGAAATGTAAAACATGTTGGTGTTCATTCCTTAGCTATAAATAATAATGAATTCCTTCAAAAACTGTCTATATCCTCTCTTTCATTGTTCTTTATTTCCGCTGCAAATAACTTGCAACAATAAAAATGAAGGGATGCCAAATTTGTGTGGCTCTTCAAAGTAAATTCTTTCCTTGAAATGAAGTTCAGTTGAAGAGCCTGACCCTCCTTCCCAGCGTTTGTGCAGGCCAGATGTTCTAGTGCTGTCCTTCAGTGTGAGGCTGTCCTGAGGGTACGTCGTTCCTCTTTCTTTGGGAGTCTGAAAGAAAGGGATCAGAAACTTTATGTCTCCCTCTCGTCTGTCAGAAATTTTCTCTGCTATCTCCTCTGGGTGGAGTCCCTTAAGGCCATATGCATAATGATCTATTCACTGGTATGGCTAATGTCTTACTCTCCAGAGCCATTCAGTCACTGCCGACTTCCCTTACAGTTCTGTCCTCAGGTTCCTTGAAGTTTTCTTCCTTTCTCGCTAACAAGTATTCATTATTTCTCTCTTAAACTCCGTAGGATCCCATGGTGGGTTTTTGCATCTTTTAATTTCCCAGGAGGGATATGAAGGGACTACAAGTAAAATGCTTTGCTTGCTCTTATCTGGGAGATTACAGAGGGGAATCGGATAAAAGCAGGGGTTGAATACTCAATGCTTTGCCATTGTCAGCAGCAATGCGCTTTTGGTAGAAAATAGCATTATCCTTATGCAGTAGGGTTTTAAAAACTTTTCCCAGGCATAAAAAATGGAGGAATCAAGTTCTTTGGACATTACTCTGCTGCCCTGAAGTTCCTTTTCATTGCACTGGAGACAGAAAAGGGAAGTAGAGTGACTGGATACCCCAGCTCCCGTGTAATATTCGACAAAGAGAGACTGCCCTTATCACATACCTGTTTCCCCAACATTGTTCAGACTTTATCTGTACGCTGGCCATACTAAAACCCACCAGCAGAAGCTGCAGAAGATCTAGTTTTGTAATCAGTATGTAGAGGTGAAAACTTTCTGTGAGTACTTTGGTATCTGAACTTCTCATATGCTTGAGCTGGTGTCCTTTGCCTGCCGTGATAAGAAAAACCTGATGTCTTTGGAAGAGTGAGAAAGAACTGCAGGTCAGGCCCTTCGTTAACCTGTAGTGGAATTGCCAGAAGCAGCGTGGTACTGGGGAAAGATTTCCAGGCCCACCAAGGGTCTCATGAGGCACTGTGAACCTCTCTCAGTCCCCTGGCAGATTGGAGCCAAACTCAAAGTAAGTATTTAAACTTCCTGCAGCCACCGAGCTCCGCTTGAAAGGAGCTGAACAGAAACCAGCGTCAGCAGCAGTGGTGTGGGCAGCTACTTTGCAGGGGGTTCGTGCAGTTTGGCCACAGCACCAGCTGCAGGGTGTGAGCCGGGAGGGGATGTGGAGGACACGGCTGCCCATCAGCTGTGCGACGAAGAGGCAGCTGTAGCCTGCCCAGTGATGGGGCTGGTTTGGCCCGCTGCGCCGTCCAGATGCTGTGTGGTAGGAAGCTGGGCTTCACGCTGGCATCTCGGTTCCTCTGGCCCTCTTAACACTGATCATTGTGAACATCACCCATGCTAATTATTTTTGAGAAGTTGCAGTGAGCAGCCTTATAAGACTGTCGGATTGTGTTCGCAATTAAGAAGGACTGCCTAAAGGATAAAGATGGCTTTTTCTTCTTCCACGACACTGATTGAACTCTGATAAAACACATTTTTCCTTGTTTCTCTCAATGTACCCTTATGCTATGGGGTGAATAAATTACACAGTGGGAAGTAGATGAGAAGATTTTGTACTGATAACCATGTGGGTGCTTTAGTTTTCCCTGTTGTTTTGCTTCACCGTATTCCCTGCTCTAAAATGAATGTGCACAGTTACACATCTCTGCTTTCTCACAGTATAAAACAGCCCTTCTTTTCCAGATGAAATTTTCTTGCTACGCAAAGTTAATCTTCATTCTTCTTTTTGGAAATGCCTTGAAAAGTGCAAAATTGTGCTAAGAAATCTAGAGATGGTAGATGAAATAATGTTAAATGTCTATCTCTGCTTGTCTTAAGTTCTTATACTTGTACCTGTAGCTGGAAAAGCTCAGAATTTCACTGCCAGCCCTTCTACTTACTTTTACACTTTCTCCTGTTAAATGGTATTGATTTCAGGTTGCATCTCATAATGACCATTATGCCAGGGGCTGAATTGAGTGGCTGTGGAAACCAGCACTATGCTTCTGCTAGTAACAAGAATGTGCTGGTAGCAGGCCAGATTGCCCAAACTGCCGCTAGGATTCTGAACATACTCCTCATGAGCAACGGGGCAGCCAGACCGTGCTCAGTAATGGACTGACTCTGTGCCTGGTGTGCTCCTGCTGCCACCAAACCGCCACAGCTGAGCTTTGCCATTTGTTTCCAGCTGGGGAGGGAAGGAAAAGCCAGATCAACTTTGAAGATCCAAAAGATGGCGAATATTGCTATTTGAGAGACTGGTGTATTAGTACGGGAAATAGTTTTAAGCTCCGTAGCATTTACATTTTATTTCTGCTCATGTTAGGTGGGGAGAGAAGACTCAGATTCAACCTCTGCACCTAACATGCATGCCAAGGAGTCTGGTTACTTTGGTCCTGTTTCTAGCCTGATGATAAGTTTCTCTGCTGCTGTTGTAAGGTCCTGTTATCCCTCTGTGCTGGTGTACAGAGCACAACGTGGTGTCTTCAGCACTGAAGTGGGAATAATGACTACAAGGGTATGGCAAGTCTTCAATCACTCATATTTGCAAACGGCTTTGATTATTTCTTGAGGAAAATAATGACATAAAGCCAAATACTATTAACAGTCTAAACATGTGCTCATTTTGTAACCCAATTAATAAGCAAATATTTTAGCTTAATTACTCTATACTGCATGTTAGAATCGTAAATGCCTTACTGATAGTTTAATCAGGATTCCCCAAAACAACCTTCAGTGAGCATAGTTAATGGAATAAAAAATTAAAATTCACAAAATCAGGTTTTGGGGTTAAAAGGCAGAAGTGTCAGTCATGCCTCTGAGGACTGCCTTATTTCTGTAAATCTGACTTGAAGGATTTCAAAAGCTTATTTTCTTACTTAGTGTGACTGGTGAACCTAATGATAATTTTGATTTTTTTTGTCTTATGCTTGATTTTCTAACTCCCAGACAGTTCCAGGAAAGCAAATTTCTTTAAAACACATGCCTCAGTAATAACAATTTATAATAGGAAAGTATAGAAAGCTTGTGGGTCTGAAGCAGAACTGGTTTTCTTTTCAGTACTCTCTTACAGTCAAACATTAGACGTAAAAAATGAATCCATGCAATTTCAGTTGTTCCTGTGGGACTGGAATTTTAACTAAAGGAAAAACATTTCTGTAATACTTACTCAATCATAACACAGTTCAATGACCTTCGCTTATGATCAGGTTAACTATCTTTATGCTTCCTAATCTTTGGTGAAAGCCAGCCCTGCACTGAAAGCTGATGGCTTTCCTTCTCCTGGGAGGAGGAGCCAGGCTGTGACAGCCACTGCCTGCCAGCTGTCAGCCAGAGGCACGGCATCCCATATAGCATCACCTACAGAAACGTACATACATGTGCACATATATATATGCATATATACATATATAGTGTAGGATTTCATTTGTAAGGCTTTGTCTCCGAGGTTGTTGCCCTTTGAGAGAAATCCAGCCTCTTAAGTTTGGTTGATTCAAGGTATTTGAATCAGTGTGATCAGAGCAGAGTGATGCTGTGGGTGGCACCGCTGTGTGAACATCGCTTTGCTTTCTCCATTAGATGCTTGTCAGGCAGTAAAGGTGCAATGTTCTGGAAGATTCCTGCAATCACAAGCCTGATATGGATGTAGATTCCTTTTCACTGCTGTATAACATTAAATGCATAAGGCGGTGTGAGAATACGATAAAAAAATAACTTTATATTCTTTTTTAAAATGGATGATTCTTATTGCTGTACTAAGTGGAATTTTCCTCCTGGAAGTGACCAGCAGTTTTATTTCTTTTCTTATTGCAAAATAAATTTATTTTAAATGTAGGTTTTTTTGACTGATGCAATATGAAAAGACAGGAGTATGTCTATAAGGTACCAGCTATTGGACATCACTGACTGACTCTGACAGCAGTTTGGGGGTTTTTTTTGTTTGTTTTGTAAATGTACAGTGATTTTGATAAAGTGTCTCAAGACTATTGTGAGAGAAAATGTGGTCAGAACCAGACAACTTTATCTATGTAAGTCCTTTAAAAAAGATGAATGGACAATTTCTCCCCTTCTGTGAATCAGACACTGCAAGACTGAACATCATATATCTCAGCCACCATGGAGAGCCAAGGAGAGGTGGAAGCATTTCTTTCACTGTGATACATATTTTTTTAATTTTATTTATATTGTTGGTCATAAAATAATGATAAAGAAGGAATACAGCGAAGTGAGTTTAGGGAAATGAATTCTGTTAGAAGCCAACTTTAGAATCATAGATGTGAGAAGCTGTTTGAGACCTTTCCAAAATGATTAGCAAAACATATTCAGAAAGTGAGATGATTTGGGAAGTCAATATTGAATAACATTCAGCAAATGGTGGACCAACAAAAATGGTTCTCAGCAGTGTCTGTAGAGGCTCGCCATAGCCAGGGGAGGATAATCTCCTCGCTGTCTCTGGTCATCGGTGGAGAGCAGATGAGTCAGAGAGGGTGAGGGTCCTGCTCTGAATCATCCTCTGGGTTAAGTGTTTGTCTCCAGAGGCAACAGGAGCCTGGAGAAGGAGCCGAGTCCTAGCTTGGCACAGCTAGGCCCGTGGTCCAGGGACGCACAGCCGTGAGCACTGTAGCCGTGTATTAACAACTGCACTGACAGACAATCAGGCTCTGGTGGCTAGGAATTTCCACTGATTAATTTGCTAGCATAGGTTTAAGAAATATGTTTTAAAAAATTCAGGCAACCTACTTGCATTTGCCAGACCACAGTGTCACTGAAATGTTAAAATGGGAGCTCTGGGAGAATTTTCCATTTCTCCTGTGGAAATGTCTTACACAGCAGAGACAGCTGTGGAAAGCTGGAGCTTTAAGAGCTGTGGTATACTTCCACTAAAGAAATAGTACCACTTCTGTACTGGTATAACTGGAGGAAGAGGAGGGGCCAAGGAAATGGGAGGTCTTTGAATCTGGTTTGAGATATTTCTGGTCTTTTGACCGGGGTCATTTAGCACTCGTCTTAAAAACAAAACCAACACTACAAGTATGTTTGATTTTCAAGCGAATGATTTCATGTAATCCAAAACAATTTCTTGCAAGGCCTCCCACAGAGAAACAACAATCTCCCTGTTACCTCATTGTTGGGGATTGCACTTGGAATAATAACCTCAAAATGAGAATCAGAAGCAGCCCAGAGACTGAATTTCTCCTCACAGTGTGTGCTCAGGAGGTGGCTTTTAAATGCATGGGTAGAGAAATGCTGCAGTGTTACACTTTATTGTACACCTTTGTTTTACATGTTCCCTAGGAGAGCTGTTCCATGGCATAGTTCTAAAGAATTTCTGTTGTCTGCATTATGACAAATTTGCTGCTTACATCAGTATTATTCTATGAAATAGAGAGGAAGATGTATATGATACACATACCTGTACTGGGCTGTAAGAATGCGGTAGGAACTAATCCTATCAGGCAGGATTCCCAGCCTTGTAGCTGATGATGGAAAAACTGGAGGGTATCATGCCTCAGCCCTTCTTAATCATACAACCAGAAGTCTGACCATCATAAATTATGTCATCGTCCTATGCTTGGACAGTCATACCCTATCTTTCTCCCACCTTAGTAGGTATGTGAAAATCCTGTCATTTGTCACCGCTGACATGTGCCATACAATGATGTAGCATATCCACAAGAAAAACAGTGTCTGGACTTACAACTATTCTCCTTTGATGAGACACGTGCTTGTGTTTCAAGGGACTCTGCCATAGTGTGGGTGGGTCATGCCTTCCCCAAAGACTGAAGACCGATGACCCCTAATGAAAAGGCTAAACACTGAGAGCTGCAGAGTTTTTCTGACTCCAGATGACTTCATGAGAAGCTGGAGAGATGTGGCATCTCCTGGGAAAAGACAGAGGCATTTCACAATTTGCAATACAGGTGTATTTTACCAACCAAAGAAGCTTGGTGGGGTATACCCTGGCTCTGTTTTGCCCTACAGAGGGACTCTGAGGTGTAAGGGAAAGGAATCACAACCATTTCTCTTTCTAGCATAGAGATAGGACATAGCTGGGGAAAGCACATGGCACCCAGCCTGGGAAGTGCTCTTTCATCCCACACATTATACACAGACTTTGGCCCTAAAAACCTTCCTCTGAGTTATTTTATTTACTTTCATGCTCACAATGCATTATACCTAGACTGCATCCTGACACAGCTTGTGTAAACATATTGTCATTCATTCATCAGTCTGGCCGATGTGCCTAGCTGTAAGTAAAATAGAGATGACCCCATTGTAACTCAGGTAAAACCAGCAGTAGCCAAGACTAATCAAAAAGACATATACGGTCTAAAGTTAAAGCTGTTGTAGAAGGCTATGTTGTAGATGTGTTTTTCAGAAGGTTCTCTTCAGTTTTATGAGCACTGCTATCAGTTGCAGTCAAAGCAGGTGGGAAATGTAACTCAGTTCTGCCCCTAGAGAGTGGGGAGTTCTCAAAGTTTTCAACATCTGATTCACATTTTGGTAAAGCAGCTATTTTTGGAGATATCTCTTCTTGCTTGAAGTTATGTGGACCGAGTCTTTTTCTCTCATTATTGGCAGAACTCTCTCCTCAGATCTAACTGTTCTTTCATAATCTCCTGGTAGCTCTGGGGGCTGCCACTGTGGGGGAAAAACAATGATCAGGATGATTATGGTGTTCTTCAGACAAAGTGTGCTTTTTAGGCAGGGAGTACTATATGGGTGGTAAGACACTATCTGCTATTCTATTTGGTGGGTTTACATAGCATATAGGGAGGTTCAGCAAGGTCCTTGGAGGACAGATGCTGCAGAAAATACTAGTGTGTGGAATTAGAATCAATTGGACTTTGAATCCTGCCTAATACTGCCTTGTGCCTAGCAGATTGTGTAAGTACATGAAAGGCTTTTTGTCCATGTATAACTGTAGTTATTGACAAAGGGATGGGCAATTATGATAAGTAACATAATAATATCAAATTCCAGATATTATTGCATATGGCACTAGAGAAGTAGTGGGTTATCCAGTATTTCTCTAGAAGAAAACCACTAGAAGAAGACCACTGAGAAACAGCAGTAAAATGCAAAGAGTAACCTTTATGCAGAAATGGCTGTAATGTTTCATGCAAACCTAGACAACAGTGTCCCTCCTACCCATGTTTCTCATGGTTGCTGTTGGTTTCATATATTCCTAAGGATGGCTGCACACAGTGGAATTGATGGATTTTCCCTTAGGCATACCTGTCTGCTTTCCATCATTAAAAACTTACTTTTTAACACAAGAGAACAGAAGCTGTTCTGATTTTTCCTTACAATTAACACTTTTTCATGAAAGCTGCTTTATAGCAGCCCAGATAGCAAGCCAGAAGTGGATGCCTCTGTAAAGTGCTTATATAAAGTGCTTATACCAGTGCGGCTCTCTGTTAAGAAGGCAGACGCCCAAGGAGGATCGTAACACAGGAGGATCAGAGCAAAGAACAGTGATGTAGATGTTTCTTAATTGAATTCAGTTTCTCACTACATTGTCACTGTAATTATTTGTCTGTTATTTATGAAAGGAAGAATTGTACTTCCATACTATTTGCATATACATTTGGCCATCCTTTCTCCTGGAATAAGGAATTCTTTCCATGCGTCTCTCTCCTTTATTAAGGGGTGACATCTGCTACACAGTCATCTAGACCCGCTAAGTGGTCTCAACACTGGTATCAGGGAATGACAGTGCTGACAGCAACTGCTGAGCATTAGGGTAAGAAGTGAAGCTGGCTCAGGATGAAGAGGTTGTAATATGTGAGTGGGAGTCACAGGATTCAAGCAAGGGAACATCTGGACCTGGATTTAAGGAACATTATAATTACTCAGCACAATTTATGCGAACCATTACAAGCCAGACAGCACTGAAATAAACGGAAAAAATGGCTTTGTGGAAAAATTAAGCTTTCATACCACTAGTCTGGTTGGTCTTCAACAATGCTGCTTAGTTGTCGGAGGAATTTGTCAGCCAGGGTTGTGCTGCTTGTCAGTCATATTAGCTAGCTTAGGTGGCTGTTGGGGTATGGGCAGACAAAGCAGCATGGAGCTCTCTAATTTGCTCTTTGAGAAGCAAGGTTGGTGACTGCAGTGTAGGCATACCCTTGTTTTGATTCTCAGAGGTGGGTGATATTCAAAAATGCTCTGCAAAACCTGCAGTCATCTTTGGTATACAAAATGATTCCCCTTCACTCTACACTTCAGTGAAAGGCTTGCCTCCAGTTTAAACTTTCCTGCACCAAATTGTGAGCTTGCACTTCAACTCATGGACCAAAGTGGGTATTTTCCATCTGTAATGTATGGACCCACAGAAGTTAGCTGACAAGTTTTAAGGCAAGTGAATGTTATGTTAGCTGAAGTAGCTTTGCTTTTGTTAATAGAGAGGACTACATCTTAACAGGATGAATAATAGAATGAATCTCTTGGCTTGTTACCGATCAGAACAGTAATATTTCATAATCTTTACACTATTTTGGGCGGTGAATGACAGCACCAGATGTACAATATCGGTGAGTCAGATCTTAGGAAAGTAGTTAATAACGTTAGCTGAACATTTTAAAACCTGGTGTTAGATGCTGAAAAGACAACAGCACGATTCCTTACAATAGAGGCTCAAAGAACTGCAATAGCTGTTGACAGATGAGCTTTGCTCCAGGGACTTCTTGAACATCTCTGTAACAAATGATGGGCCCAGTAGCAAAGCTTTTAGAAAATAAAAGACTATGCTAGACAGATAACATTGTCCAAGACTTTGGCTCAATTACAAGTACAGGAGCATTGCAAATAATAGCCAGAGGTCAGATTCATTCCTTTTTTCATGAAGCGCATAGCTCAGGAAATTCAGCAGTATGGAACTCAACACTTCTATTGATATACCTGACTGAATAAAACTTACGTCAAATGTGAACTTGTTTCTTCTTCAATACAATAAAACACAGGTTATCAATCAGTTATGACTACCATGTATTTGCCACTTAAAATTACCCTTTAGCTGCTCCTCTGAAATATAACATGAATACCAACTTTGTACTGTCAGAAGAGAATTACTGGGCTATAGATTCAGATGTGAAGAAAGCAGACAACCCAGAAATGCTATGTTTGTGGAGGAGTGGCATCTTTCTCACTGTGTAGGACCAACAGCTGAAAATGTTGGGGTCCACCTTCAGGAGGGGTGCCTATAAACTCCTGTGTCTGCTAAGAGGTAAGTCTTCAAAGTCAGTGGCATTGACCTGCAAGGCTGGAGGGTGCACTTATTAAGCTGATACTTCAGCTGAGACAGGTAGTGCTGTCAGCTTCAGAATGTAGGCACAACTGATGCCAGAAACCTTCCCACTGAGGACACCAAAATCCAGATACCTCTGAAATCTTGGGAAATTAAACTTTCTGGCAACTTCTCAACTTTGCATCTCTAGAAAAGAGAAGCCAGCCTCAGTATTCGGCAGCTGGTTATTTTAAAGGACTTTCAGTTGAATTAAACCTTTATGGACTGGGCCGGTTTGTATACCCAGGAGCAGAGCTGGATATACATACAGAGCTGTATCCAGGGCAGGGCTGAGCCTGAGCACAGATAAAGGATTGACGTAAGTCCTCAGATGAATGAAAGCATGCAGAGCTTTCTGAATTAAAAAATAAATAAATAAATAAATAAAATGGGTCAATGAAAAAAAAAAGTTATCCAGGTTGGAAGAAGGGATAAACATGGGGAATTAGGCAGGCTGGGGAGGCTACGAGTGCGTGACCCAGTCATGTGCGACAATCCCTGCAGCCGGTATTACTGGAAATGAGCTATCAGTGTACCAAATGCCATGAGCAAGGAGAGGAAGAAAGGTTCCTGAAAAAATATACTCAGCGACAGCTTGCACAGATTTTTTGTTGGCTGTATTTTTTTATGTGGCCATTTGCTGTTTTTAAGTTAACCTCTCCCTTGCATTTAGGAGTTCAGCAAGGGTCTGAAGGCTGAAGCCCTGGCACCTGCAGCCTGTCACCACACTGTCAAGCAGATGTTGAGAGGTGGTGGCATGTGAAGTATGCAACACAAAGGTGAACAGAGATAAAACCTTGGTAAATTGCTCTAAAATGCAGTTAGATCTGTGAGGAACAGCATTATGTGAAAAAGTAGAGCACATATAAAAAAAATCATCCAATATCCTTAAAAATTGCTTTTACTTTGCTTCTCTACTGCCTACCTATCAGATTTTGTCTTGCTTGAAAGATATTTATAGTGCCATTAAATACACCTAACTGGTGGTCTTATGTCCTATAATTGTCTCCTGACAGAAAGTGGTTGCACAGGTTTCCTAACAGTAGTTGAAGGTAAAACCAAAGTAGGTTTTGTGATTTATTTTTTAGTTTTCTCTTTTTTGGAGTAGGGGTGGGTGTAATCTAATGAGTGTCTAATGTGAAATATGTAATAATTTCTGAGATGAAGGACTACAGCTCAAATCTCCCCATGCTCTCTGACCTGTTGACTCTGGCTCTCAACTACCTGCTCACCTTCTCACTCAAGGGCTTTATGGTCCCAGCTGCATAGTGGTTCAGCTTCTAGGTGATGTGAAATCATCTTTATTTCACCTTGCATCACCTGCAGCCTGAGATGGGAACTGGATTCCCACTCCCCGTGTGCCCACGAGCAGAGAAATTTTCAGCTGGGCCTTTTGGAGTCTCATATAGAGTGTTGGGATTTGCCTGTCTCAAGTGTGTGTCATGACAAAATTTAGGTGAGCACAAAATGCCTGGCTTCCCAGATCAGGGCATTTATCTGCATATTTCTGGGCTCAGAGGGTCACTCAGGGAGGAAGCTGTGCTCTTTTAAAGAGAGAATTAGGTTGATTCGGAGGGTGGGTTTGCTCAGGCTCTCCTTTCAGCTAACTTCCAGCCAATTCCCACCTTAAGTGCATAAGGCAACATTCTATGTCACATATGTGTTTATTTACAGGTTGTATGTACAGTTTGCATTAGGAAATCCAGTTAATTTGTCTTGTTGGCAGAAAGTATCTGGCAAATATAAGGTTAATGTAAAGACATAAAGACATTCCTTTGAACAGTCTCCAGAAGTGTTTAATGAATTTACACAATTAATTTCAGAGGCGTTACCTTATACCTGCTGAGTTATGTCAAACAGGTGTAGAAGGACATTTCTAGAATAGAAAATAGAAAGGACATTTTAATGAACAATAACTGCTGCTTAGGAAAATAATATTTGCTCTTAAGCTAAAACGGGTAGGGTATGTCCTGAGTGCCTGGTGACAAGCCCTTGTAAGTATGCATAATAATGGACAGAGGCAGGACTTCCAGAAGGGGGTAATGTGTGCTAAAAGGCTGTCATGTTTCTCAATCTTTCCTGATTTTGCCGTGTTTTTTCTTATATACATATTATTACATTGAACTTACCGATAAATACTCTTTGTGGACAGAAACACTTAAGCTAATCATAGCAATCAGTGGTCACAGCAGCTTAGCACTGTTACAGACCTTGAGGCAGTCCAGTACAAGAGGAACAACTTGAATAATGTGAGAGCACACAGGCTAAATTTGGTTTCATACTGGCCACATGGAAAGAAGGAAACTGCAGAGAAAATTTCAAATTAGAGGGTTCAGTGGGGCAAGAGAGGATCAGTGTTAGCAATGCTGTGGGCCAGAAGTTTGAAGGAGAGGCTGTGAGACAGCTAATCTGTCAAACAGCTCAGTAAACGGGGCTGATGAGTTTTGAAAGGTCTCACCATAATTAGAGCTAGTTTGAAACCTTCTGGCAAAGCACTTTAACCAAAACACATCTTGTCTCTGAAACTACAGTGTCTTGTTTAAAAGTTCTTGGATTCAATAAATTTCCACAGCAGCAGGGCAAAGCTCTGAGTCCTCTCAGGTCTTCCCGGAAATGTGGGAGGCAGGAAGGAGCCCTTTTCCTGCTGTGTATGGTGGGAGGTCTTCTGAAGCAAGTTGCTCAGGCAGCAGGCACCTTCCCTTCCATTGCTCCCACCTTTAAATTTCAGTGTCAGAGATCTAGCTGGTCTCACAGAGGGCACCATGGCAGCTGCCAGGCTGGTCTGGTGGCAGCTCGGCCACCACCTGCAAGTCTGCAGCTCTGAGAGCCAGCCCTCAGCTCCAGGCATCCACCAGTGGAGGCATCCACCAGTTCGACTGGGGAGGTCCAGCTGTGTTCACACTCCCATGATCTGTCCTTTGGGAGTCTGGCTCAATGCAGGGGCATTGTTTCTTTCATAGGGGAAGCAAAGCAGTGCATTAATGAAGGATTTTGAAACAATGAACGTTTCATACATTTACTCAAAGATGTGAGTTTACATAAAGGCTTTCCAATCCTACTCATGGCAGCCCTAATTTGTGCTGGTCACTTCTTTTTTTCAGATGGGAAGTTACATGCCTCATTTTACATCATGCACATCTTTAGCAAGAGAAAGGGTGGGAAGGGTTGTCTTTGTGTCTGATAGTGCTCATTCTTCAGTTTCGATGCTTTGGAAACAGACCTCGACAAGGCTGATGCTTACCCTTAGGTAATAAAAAGACTTCTTAAAAGCACTGTCATGGCCTTTGGCTAGTACAGACTTTTTGCTGCAGCCAAAACCCTTCCCTAGAGCAGACCCTCCAGCCCTTATGCAGACATTCCCTCACTCATCTTGAGTGTGGGCTAAGGCAGGGCTGGGTCTGAAGTCAATGGGAGCTTTTTCATTGCCCCATGTGGCCTCTGGAAGAGTCCCAAGGGTAGATTTGACTATGTTTCTTCTTTTTTCACAGCCCCAAGAAGACCAACAACATCTATTGAACTAAGCATGAGACATCTGTATCCCATGGGAGCACTGTGGGTGTTGCATGGAAGGGAGACTTCTGTTGATAAAGTGGCAGGCTACAAGATAATAGGAACAGTCACAGGAAAAACATTCCTGAAACAGCTCTTCCCCTGCCACCTCCTTCCTCAGACTGACATTCTGAATATCCAGCGGTACCAATTAAATGCTTACAGGTTATTAATTAATGAAGCAGCCTGTAAGGATTTATGCTGCAAGGCTCCCTGGGCACTAAAGCGGCTGTTCCAGACACCCTGGCTCCTCTGAGACTTTTCTTTGATAAAACGCCTTCATCTTAGTGCTGAGATGGCTTTAGCATTGGTTATGTAGTTCAATATAGCAGTGATAAATAAATGAAAATAGAAGAATGAAATTTAATAGAAATTAGAATTTCATAGAAAATGAAATTTAAGAAGTGGATAACAGTAGGATCGACATTTGCAGGAGCAAGGAAAAGCCAGGGGGAAATCTGGAGTTGGGGAAGAGCCATCCTCACATGTAACAGGTGAGCTTTCCACAGGCTGCAGCCAAGTGCTCATGCCTCACGTGTGTGACCGCAGGAGCAGCCAGCTTCCATGTGACCGGGGCGGAATGGTGAGCATGGCTTTCAGCAAGCCTTAATGCATGCCTGCAAAGTAAATTTCTACAGCTGTTATATAGTCAAGTGGATTTGTTTTATGAAATGCTTATGAGATGTGATTTAACAGCACTGACATTGAAAAACAGCTCCCGTATTTTCTCTTCTTTTACATAAGTGGGAGTTTTGAAGCAGGTAAGTTTTTGCAGGGTACAGCTCGTGGTATTTTTAACTGGCCATTTCCTAACAAGGTCTTTTAAGAGGCCCAGAGTTCTGGAAAGCCCACGCTGCTTTGGAAGCTTTGCATTTCCATATTTTCATCAAAAGAATGTAGGAAAAATCTGAAATCCCCCAGACAGAAAATATCCTATGTGTACACATTTGTCTGACTGCTCCTTGTCACCAGATGCCTTTATCTTCAACTGCAGTCCTCTGAGAAATGCTGGAGTTAGCAAGTTGCAGAGGAAGGAGCTGGTTCCACTGCGCAGTCTAGACATGTAAGGGTTTGAATTTCACTTCAAGGTCAAGTCTTCAGAAGCAAACTTTCTAGCAATTTAATCTTTATTTTAAAAAAAAAAAGGTCCCAGAAGAAATGCCAAAGGGATTTAAAATTGAATTTATAAATACATTTACAGTCATGATCAGAAGTTTCCTTTACAATTCTACGTAGACATGGGATTTAATGTTACATTTGGCACTGCAAACCTATCATCCTAGAATAATTACTTCACGAACTCTTACAGTGAAAACTTTGCAAAGGAACTGACAGAGGACATCCTACAGCCAGACATCAGGTGGTGATGCCTGACGGCTGACAGGGCTTGGCAGTGCTCGCATGGTGTGACAGATTCACAGCACGAGGTGGGTGAGCTCTCTATTTAACTGGGGCAGGAACAGGCCAGGGCTCCTGCAGCCAGCTCAGGGCTTCTCCAAATGGAGGCAAAGCTCTTGCTTCCCTGAAGAGGAAGGGATGGGGATGAGCTGAAGGTGTAGAAGGGGGATTTTATATGGGAGATGAGGGGGGAATCTCTGAAGAAATGGACTTAGTATGTGTTGCTGCAGGGCAATGGGATGGGAGAGAGGGAGCGTATGTCATGACCCCCTTTACAGGACAATAGAAGAAAAGCCTGATTTTCCTGGGCCCTTGTATAAAGAAACTAGAATACAATTTCTTGCCCTGACACTACAGTGCGTGGGGCAACTACTTAGGCCTATGGATAGTCCTGAAGCTCATCCATGCTACCCTGCCAGCATCTTGCAGTCATGATTAGCAAATGCCACACTTAAGTCTGACAAGGGAGTTTCTTTTTCAAGTCCTTTCTGTCCTTCTCTCTTTGGAGGCTTTCAATACAACAAACAACCAACCTGGTTGCAGCTGTGCAAGTGCATTCTGTATTGTGGCTGCTGGCAGCTGGAAACAAGGCTGAAACCTGCCCTATTTTGCACATGATATTAAAACAGTAGGTAAAAAAGATTAGTCATTATTATCATGAGGCTGGTGTTTAATTAGTGACCTAGCAGCAAAAGGTTCCCGACTGGTCATTCCAACAACTCTGAGAGCTGTCCTAGGGACTCATTCAGTGCAAGCACAGTTTGCTGTGTAAGACTATTGGTATGCAGACAGTGTGCACACTGACTGGGAAAAATGAAGTAGTGTCAAGAATGCTTTGGCTATATTAACTCTGAGTATGTCCTTGCTGGCCTGGGGTTTGGGTTTTAAACACAATATTGTTTGAAAGTGCTTTGTAGCTTTCAATATCGTATTCCAATAACAGGAAAGGTATAGCATGCTGACGACCTATGGTTGTACTTTGAAAGAAGATTGCCAAAAATGTATTATTTTGTCTCTTTGTTTTGAAGACATAATTCAAGGAATTTGAATTTTATTCTTGAATTGTGAAATAATCAGAAAAAATCTTATATATGCTTTGACCAATTTATTAATAAATAAAATCAGCATGTTGCCCAATATCAGAATTTCAGACATATTTTCATATTGATTAACCTGGTGAAGATCACAGATGTACCAAAGGGCACAGTCCATTCCAGCTGCCAAGTTTGTCTGGCCCTGACACAGAGTGAGTTCTTCACCTCTGCATCTTAAAGGAATGTTCTTTTTCTCCACCAAAAATTACAAAGCTCCTCCTCCCTAGTGCCCAGAAGTAGAGGATTTGGGAGACTACCATTCAGGATACTGAGATGCTTTGTCTTGTGATCATTGTTGTAGGACTGACCCATCATCACAGCAACAAATTTGGCACTATTTTATTTGACTCAGAGCTAGAGACCTTGCTTCAGAGATGGAGCTGAAGTCTTCTGAATAGCACTATCCAAAGAGAAAGTACCCTTATATTGAAAGTATGGCCATTTATTTTACATGGACCATGTGAAACCTTTGTGCAGTAAGAGAAGAAATATTTCACTGAAAGGCCTTTTTATTACCTACTGCTCCTCAGTTGTTTGCATGTATGCATATTCGTTTTTAGCATATTCAAATTAGAAAAGAGCTTTTGGACAGTGAGTCCTTCTGCTTCAGGAGGGCTCTGCTTATATTCTTCCAATTGATAACAGAAGTAAAGCACAGAGAAATTTGGATGACATCCTGAGCTGTCTTCAATAAATACAGCTTATAGTTAGCATTGCATGGCCTGTTTCTAAAAACCAGCACATGGATGGTCCAATAAAATGCTCACCTTTTGAAGACTAGGATGATTATTCCAGCTTCCAGTTCCTGAGAAACCTCATGAGAAGTGCTTTCCTTGAGCTCTCAGTTGTGTCTTCATTCCTCCTGAATCAGGAATTGTGTGACTCTGACTGGAAAAGACATTTTCCACTTGTTTTTTCAATTCCATTAGAAGTATTATCCCACTAGAGGGGATCTTTGGTCAAATTAACGAAAGATTTATGAATCCCCAAAGGGATAATTTAAGGCTGTATCATGGTCCAGTGGATTTTGAGTCTAGCTGAGAAGAATTGCTCCTATAAGTTTCATACTTAATTTTCTTCTTATCAAAATATAGAAGAACCCAATGGCTTGTCATCCTTCTGTAAAATGTCTCCACCCACCCGCAACTTCCTGCAGGGAGTGTAAAGAAAATTAAAAACCAAATGGATTTGGATGATTTTATTTCAAAATCTGGATTAAAAGGGCAAGTGATGTTCTGTAATCTCTGGTTGAAAAGCCGGCAAACAGCCTGCTAGTACCAAGCACGAGTCTTTAATGAGAAGGACAGGTTCTCACCCGATGTAAATCAGTACTACCCTACTGAAGGAGACAAGCTCAGCAGAGCTGTAATTTTTGCAGTAAATGAAAATCTAGCCTACTATTTCTCAGTGCATTTAAAGAGGGTTGTGGAATAATCAGGTAACCTCCAGGCTCAGAAGTCTTTGAATGATTCAACCTCCTCCTCCCATCCCACCCACTGGCTAGCTCCTCAGTCCTCTCTTGTTTTAATTTCTGTTTTCTTTTAAGTGCATGCTAGTCCTACTGTTATTGCTGCCTTTCTGCCTCTGCTGCTTTTCCATTCTTCGGGTAAGCTCTTGAGGACATAGTACTTTTGTTAAGTTTTCTTCATACAACGAACTCCCACAGTAGCCTTTGTTTATCAATTATTTGGTATTTATTTACCTAATATGATTTTGATCACAAGGAATTTATTTAACATTTGATGAGAGTTCCGAGGCTAATTACTAACACATGTTATAATTCCTTGTCAAGAGAATGAGCCTTTCAAATAAAACAATGCAGAAATAACCAATGGGACCCTGCTGAGATTACTTTGTTTGGAAAAGCTGGAATTCAGTCTTGAGAATCAGAAAATACTTTCCAGCCAATTAAAACTGTACATGAGATGCTGGCTCTCCTTGCATCAGGCTGTTAGGATGAGATGCTCTGCAGGATGACTGTTCCAGGAGCAGGACAGAAGGAGTGGCAAAGCGTTGGAGTTTTGCTGCCCTGCACACTGCTGCCTGTTTTCAGTTTGGAAAAACATCCCTGAAACTTTCTTCAGGTGAGAACTGTAAGACTGATATTTGCAATGAACTGGACAGGGATGATTACTAGGATTATTGTTACTACTATTAATAAGGCATTTTACAGAAAGTAATGAAATTATTAACTCAGAAATGTGATAGCACACACACATATTCAAAGAAAGGAGAGAACTGAACACTAGTTTCTTCTGCTTTATCTATGTGCTCTGCTGACCCTGGTCTCACCCCCAAGAATGTCTCTTCTCTCTAACTTTAACTTGTTTGATCAGTCAGCAGTCTTCTAGGGAAAAAGCTATGCTTTGTGGACTTCTTAGAAGAAATGCACATTCAAGAGTGAATGAGACTGTGTCCATCAGGAAGGAATGTTAGCAGCAATTATAGACAGAGAAGGAAAAAACACAAGACAAAAGTATTGGGAAAAGCTCAGCAAAGTAGTTTGTTGGGATACATGGTTGGGAAGAAGGAGGCATAACAAAGGAGATGAAAGGCAGGGGATATGAGGAGGACCATGAAGACAAGCAGAAAGAAATATGCAATGAAGAGAAGTCAGATGAAGGATCTAGAGAGCTGAAGGGAAGAAGACTATCAAGGACTCCTATGTCTAGAAGATATCAGTATCAGTATGTGGACCATGTTAAAGGTTTGAATCCGAAAACACCAGATGAAGAGGAGCTGGCAGTAGATTACCAGAGAAATAATCAGAATTTGGATATGTTGCTGGGATGGGATCATTGTGCAATATTAGTATGTGGGGAGTCAGGGGCTTTATTTTTAGAGACTTACGAAACAAAGAGTTGAGTCTATCATGGCATCTACCAACCTCTGATGTACCTTGCTTTTTGAACTGTTATGACAGTGCTATTGGAAGCTTGCAGAAATTTTTGGTAATAGTGTGGAAATGAGCACACCAAAAATGAACAGGAAATGCGCAACAAGAGCAAAGATTTAAATGTTCTTGTTTTTTCCTGTTACGGTGTTGTAGTTATGGCTGCTTGGCTCCTTCAGCTGAAAAGAAGGAAAACAATGGCAAACTGACAGTTTCTGTTTAACAGTTGGATGCAAGCATAGGGCATATGTTTCCTAAAAGACATACACGTCGCCCTTGATTCCTCCTAACCATATATGGGCAAATCACTCTAGGCTGCCCACCCACCAGCGGCTCCATCCACAGTGAAAGGAGATGGATACCTCCAGAGTCTGATTCAGATCTTACTTCAGGGATGAGCTGGATAAAAGCTGTTAGGATCTTTTAATTATAAACCTAAGAGTAAGCTGAATGGGGATTTGGTAGGCTAATGAACTGTTGCTGTTTATGAGAACATTTGTTTCTGCTTTCCTACAGAAGAGTTTATGAGAATTTGCAGTGCAGGAAAACTCACTGTAGGTTTAAGCATTCTTAAAAGTTGTCCCCATTTACTTCCAATCGACAGAAATAAACAGGTGAAAAGTGACAGATTTGGGGTGCCTGTACAGTTTCAGGCTTGGAATAACTGTGACACTCCACACCTGGGTAACTACCCTGAATTTCCTGAAGATTATTTTCATAGACGGTAGACCTCACTGTGTATGCAAGTCCTGTTTCCTGTAACAGCAACATCTCTGCACAACAGTTGCACATAGTGGCCCACGATATAGTGAACTTTGTTCTACTTGCAGACATTATATTTTGATCTTTGTTAAATGTGTAAGTCATATCACACGGTGGGAGAGCTCCACTCAAGCTACTTCATGGAGCAAACATCTAACAGATGCCGGAGAGGCTGGGGACTCTTCGTCTTTGGAGTTTGTGAAAAATGTGGCTTGGGAAGACCTTGAGTAAACTGAACCTTGCTTTGAGTGAGAGATTGGACCAGATGACCTCTAGAGGTCCCCTCCAACCCAAATTTTTCTATGATTTTAATAAAAATTTATTTGCTCAATATTGCCAGTAACTTCCATACCCATTTCTGATTTTGAGACAAACCTGCATGGAAATAACTAAAGCTTTTAATTAAAATTGATTTAAGGTTATTTAGTCTAAATTCCTCAGGATAAAAATGTGCTGATTAAAAAAAAAAAAGAAAAAAAGAAGCATCTGTGACTAAAAAAAGCAAAATGGAAAAATTAATTAACTTTTGTTGTTTGATTCAAACCCAAATGTTTTGATTTAAAACTAAATGTTTTTTTTCTTAATTTCATTTGAAGGAAATAGGAATAAATTTTGCAGAATTTTAATTTCTTTTGAAAAATTATTCTCAATCAAAAAAAATTCTGTTCACTATTTTGAGCATCAGTTTTGGAGAGCATTTCCTGTAAATGCCTCTCTACAGGTAAGATTTCATGAACTGTTCCAATTCCCCAAACCAGAACCCTGATGTGGGCTCTGAATAAGGCAACAGGTTGTTGTTAATCACTGGGGCTTGTCCCAACAAGATTCTGAACCTCTCTGACACCAGAAACAAACAAGTGTTTTTTCATGGGAAATAAATCAGGAGAGTTCTGTGTGTAGTAACAGGTCGTGTGGTAAATTTTTTATTGGTTACATCATCAGCCTGAAAAGAGAGAAGACTCTCAAGATCCTTTGCCTCTCTACAGCGTGTACCGTCCTAACGTAGCCCATTTTGGCAGCAGCTGTCCAAGCATCCTTACTGCACCATACCTGATACTACACTGGGCAATTCAGTAGATTTTATACAGGCATGGGTCCTGTCCCAAGGAGCTTGACACTAGTGCGATTCTGTTAGCTTTCTTCATGACCTCAACACTTCATTCAGGTGGGAACTCTCAGTGTTCAAAACGAATACTTTCAATGCTGCCCCTGTGTCCTGGTTTCAGCTGGGATAGAGTTAATTGTCTTCCTAGTAGCTGGTATGGTGCTGTGTTTTGAGTTCAGT
>JAVJGG010000082.1:24446556-24461860 GCA_035590195.1 Aviceda cuculoides | reverse complement strand
CATTATCATTATTAGTTTCTTCTTCTCTGTTCTATTAAACCGTTCTTACCTCAACCCACGAGTTTTACTTCTTTTCCCGTTTTCCTCCCCCATCCCATTGGGCGGGAGGGGGAAGCGAGTGAGTGGCTGCGTGGTGCTTAGTTGCTGGCTGAGGTTAAACCACGACACCCTGTTATATGCTTCCTGCCCACACTGCAGCCAGCAGTCACTAGATGACTTTCCGTGAGTCAGCAAGTCCCCTTGCATTCCTAGGGTTGTTCTTCCATTCATTCTGTGCCATGGGAACTGCTGAGCTAGTCTTATTTGTGGAAACATCGGATTCTTCTTCTTTTTTTGGCCTTCAAATACTCATTACATATGTTTGAAAGCATAAAAATACTGAATTCATTCATGCGTCAATAGGGACTCTGTTCAGGAGTGTAGGAAACATTTCTTAACACTTAGCACATACAGTGTATCTCATAGTTGAGTCATGAGGAAGAAACTTTTGTCAGGTACCTAAAACAGGCCTTTAATCAACATGGGGTATAAGAGAAGTGTCTTTTGTTAATAATAGTTGATATTACCAGTCACTAAAGTAGCTACAGGAACTTAGCTACTGCCATAGAAGTGGATTGCCAAAGCAATTACAAATTTCAAGTTACAAGTTTTGTGTTGAGTCATTTATACTTGATTGTACAAACCTGTCAACCTATTGCCTTGTCAGCACATCTGTGAGTGGAGCCATGTAGCTGTTGCTGGGTTCCCATTTGACTGCTTAGCATGGACTGACTCTGACCTACATAAATCAATCAAATAACCAAATAGATAGGCTTACCACACAGATGGGCTAGTGCCAAGTGAAGTATCTGATGTTCACTACAGGGTATGTCCTCTCTCTTGATTTGGGGGTGCTGAGCTTATGCCCGTTAAACCCTGTGTGAACTAAAAGCACCCAAAGCTCTGCTTTCGGAACTGCTCCTCTGACAGCTCTGTTCACTGTCATATTATATCCTTTTTGAAAAATCAAAGCAGTTATACCAAACCAAACCAGAAGAAATCAACTCTAGGGCTATTTGATACCCTGCGATAAGGGCTCCTGTGCAGCGTTCTACCACAAGAAGACACTCTGAGCTGATTTGTTCTCCAAGGAGAGACACAGTGTAACCAGGATGCCATTACACTGTCTGTATAACGCCTTGAACAGTTTGTCAATAACTTTTTTCCTTCCCCTATAAATAAGAATGTCTGAACAAAACAATAAAAATGATAATTTGGGGAAGCTTGGGGCAGTAAGATCAGACAGAGTTATTGCTTTGAAGCACATCTATATGAATTATGACCTAACCTAGATAAGTTTTATAGCAGAAAGGTGATTAGCAAGTTTATTAGCTATAGCTTTTCCAGCTGCATGTGTGAATTTAACAGAAAATATGTACAAAAGGTTTTCAAAAGATGCTCATTGTTTTCCTCCTATTGATATAATTTTCTCAGCTTCTCATGGAGCGTGAGTCAGTCTTTTCTCTTTTGGAGGAAAAGGCCACTGATTGGCCACTGACAGCTTACACTTGTGACTGAAGTTGGAAATCACAGTTTGTGTACACGGTTTGTGACTCAATAACTGGCCTCAGTTTATTTTAACACTAAGGCTTATCTCAGTTCCATCTGCCTAAGGTAAAAATCTGTCAAGAATGCTGCCATGTGCAGCAACACCTTTGAGTCACCCAGACTGAGTGTGTGAGGGGGGAGTCCCAAATCAGGTCTACTCAGCTTCTCAATAAGTATCTTTGAAAGTCTGTCCATGTCAAAAGCTGCCCTGTGTTGCACGGTGATGCTGTTATGTCCTTCAGGGTGGGCCAGGATTAAAGGTTTCTCCCTCCTCATTCTCTATGTCCCATTTTCTTTGGTTCTCTTCCTTCATTGTTTTGGGCCCACTGTAGACTGGGGGGAGCTCAGAGCTGGGCAGATGTGAGCCTTGTGTAGAAACACCTGGATTTTGAAATCTGCTTCCTTAAAGAAAGGTACTCATTGGCCACTGCCTTCTTAGTTACTGATGGTTCATACCAAATGCTAGCCCATGGAGCCGGATTGTTGTCATTATTAAACCTGGACTGTGGTTCAATGGCAGAAAAATGTTACCTTGAAATCTGATTGAAGTGGATCTTAATCTGTTTTGGAGAACTTCCCCCAAAGTTGGTCAAGACACATGTGATCAGTGTACTGGGACTGGCTGATGGTGGCCATGCACTTTTCACCTCCTGCATTCTTTCAAAGTTGTGACAAGCGAGTGTGAAATGCTACCAAACTAGATTGTCTCTTTCGCTCACTTTGTGCTGATCCAAATGACTTCCTGAGGTGTATGAAAAGGAGCTCCCATTCCTCCAAAACAAGGTCTTCATTTTTGGAAGATTTTCTGCTCCTGGAAAGGAGTATACTCACAGCCTGGGAAATGGAAATCTCTTGATTCAAGGAATAGGCTCAAGGAAAGCAACGAATGCACGGCTCCTCCTCCCCGTCCTGCTAGTGCTGCTCAGGACAGGGACTACCTGCAAGGGACTTCTCAGGATGCATCTGCTCAGGAATGGGCTTCTGTATTCTCTTTTCTTCATATTGCTTTTTAGCAGCACAACTGATTGGTTTTGTGGACCTGACCCTTGAGAGTGATGATTTATTTCACATGAACCATTGAACTCTGTTCATGTGCAAACAACTTTGGATTGCGGCTGACCTCAAGCTGAGTCAGTAACAGAGAACAAAATGTTCTGGTTCCCCTTCTCACCCTAGGACACTTGTATTCCACTCTTCTTTGTGTAATGTCAAGCTAGGCATAGGAGTAAGTACTTTTACAAATAATAATATTTGCACATCAAATGGCAGTGAAAACAGGCCTATATATTCCTGTGCATAGTTGGGCTTAAAGGGAAAATGATAATCTGTGTAGTACACAGTGGCCTTAAGGCAACTGAATGTTAAAAATATAAATGGATGTGTTTAATACATGAAGTGCATTTGATAATATGTAATTTAAATGTTATATGAACATTATTTCAATATTAGAGTGATTTTAAATGGTTCCTTTCACAGGAACTTCTCATACACTCTCTTGTCTGTCCAGAAAAGTTTATCTTCAGGGGTTTTGCAGTATTTGAGGGGGTCTCATTTGATCTTAAAAATATGCTTTGTTTCTATGTTAGCATCAGAGCAGGATACAGTGGAAAATTAACCAGAGTTTTTGAGTGATCTGTCCATATAGAGGAACACTTTTTGGTTAGCTGAGCCCTAAAATCTGATAGAGCACTTGGTGTAGGAACATGGCAGAAAAATCCTGGATACACGGAATAGAAATCAGCATAAGAAATGGGAGAATTGTGTGTTCAGAGGTCTCTGACTTCTTCTTTGCTTCTACCCACTAACTCGTCTCCTACAGTAGTCTCATTAAAAGCTATCATATACTTGAAAGGAAAGCAAAGGAAGCTCAGCCTACGGGAGAAGCATGACCCTTTTGCCTCCCGGTGTGCCATGCTTCCTCTCTCTGAAGGGCATCCACTCTTGACCTGAGGACAGATGCTGAGCAGCCATCTAAAATAATTTGCTTCTGCTGGCTACTCAGCATCTGGCAACTAGGAGGGGTAGCTGGGACGCTTTTGTTAATATCTCTTCCACGTGTTTCCTGACTGTTTTTCCAAAGCAGCTTAGTTGTATGTGATGAGGTCTCATTTCCTAATGCCAGTGACTGTAAGTGTATGCCAGGGGATGATTGCAAAGCCATGTTACTTTGTCCAGTCACATCATCTGTGCCCGCTCCCTGTAATTCCTTGAGAATGACTGATGCAAAATGATGACACAGGAGCATTGCTTGTTTCATAATGCCTGTCAAATAACACAGGGTTGGGGAGGAAGAGGCTACCCTTCTCTTTAAACAACTCTTTGCTTTTAGATAGTGAGTTTGCACAAGGCTATGGTTGGACTAGGCATTTCTACAAAGCTGAATAAAAGTCCAATTTGTAACAAGGCTAGGTGAACTCCTGTTGTCTTTGATTTAGCAGCCGTGGGTAATGCTGAAAATTTCTAGATGGCTAAAAAGTGACTTAATCTCCTGTATCTCTGGCACAGTATGCAACTGACTCTGAAGTCCCTGCTGTCATATATTAACAGCTACAGTTCCCTGTGAATGAGAGGTTAAAGCTAGTGGAATTATGTCTACCTGCACTCCTAGCACACCTACATTTGCTATGCAGGTATGATTTTGACTGTGTCTCAGGCATTGAGAGGCAGGTTAGTGATTTGTCTTCTGGGTCTACAAAGCCACTGCTTTGGGGAAGGGCTTATGGGCAGAACTGTAACAACATAATTCTGGCTAGAGCTGAGACATAAACAGCAAAGTCACATCCACACAGCCACTTTGGAGTGTGAAATGTAATTACTTTCACCCTTTTAAAATGAAGACATTTTGCCTTCTGACTTCCCCTGAACAATCTTTGCTCAAAGCCTGCAAAAATAAAAGCGTAACAATACATAAGAGCTTTAGGAGAGGAGAGAGGAGAAAAAAAAGAACCAGCGAAGATAAAGTCTGTTCTCAGAGGAGTCTTGTGATAATGCTGCTGGGAGGGCTCTGCTTTGGAACACAGTACTGGCTATTTGTGAATAATGAAGGGAGAAGTAGACAAGGGATCACTGTTGCACCTGGCCTTTTTTTTTTAGCTTGTCTCTTGCTCTCCCACATGTCAAATCTTTGTGTTTGGAATATGGAGTTTGCTCATCCTGGTGGGAGAGCAAGAGAGAGGGCCGGGGAGGAATTTATCATCGTTTTTAAATACTCCATTTCCTGATAATGAAGGCAGGGTCATACACCAAATGGAACAAAGACTTTTTCATGCATGATTAAGCCACCATGACAGATTTCTTCCAGAAGCCTGAAAAGTGATTGTTAAAACTAGATTTGGTTCTGAGTCAAAACCTGACAAAATCTGAGGTGAAGGGAGAGGTTTGGCAGAGGAAACTGAAGAGTGGTTCAGGTATTTATGACTCTATCAGTAACTTCTGTTTTGTACAGATAAATCAGTATCAGACACTGATAAGCTGATAATTGACCTGGTAATAGTTTTACAAGAATTGCAATGTATCTTCTGCAATTCTCCCCCCATGCCTTTTTTTTTCCTCAGTTGAAATTTGTCAGATACTCCTTTCTCCTTCACTGGATGGATTCACTCCCCCTTGATGGACTTCAGTGCTGAAAAACTTGCTTTGTTGGATACATTCTCTTCACAGGGAAGAAAGTAACTTGGCCAAGTCTCTGTAAGCTGAATACTGGGCAAGAAATGGATTAGCTGATGACTGCATGAACCTTGCTTGCTATGGAAGTGCTTCCTCCTCAGTGCTTTCTCCTAACTTCTATTAGAAGTTGTCCAACTTCAAAACTGGGTTTCGGATTTCTTTCAGTGCATAAGCAAAGGCTTTGTTCTGCTGCCCATGAAATGACTTCTGAGCCGTACATGCTATTTTCCACCTCAGTTTCACAATTTATGGAGCTTAAAGGTTGGGTGTTTTTTTTTTCTTTTGAGCTCTCTGCTTGCATTAAAACACTTCAATTACCCTTGACTAGCATGGCTGTCCCTCTTGACCTTCTCACAGTCTCTGCACAGCAAATCTTGCTGCATTTGTTAGTTCCAAGTGACCACAGCTGGGATCTGGTGAAGCTGAGCTCTTTTTGCTACCACTGTTTACACTAATACAAATCAAAGTTTGAAAGTGTATCTTTTTAATTTTCTTGTAGTTTCAATGCAGCCAAGAGACCTGGGTATTAAGAGTGCAAATGACCTCTTTGGGGAGGTGAATGACTTTGTAAGCAGGTATTTGGAGGTGCCTGGCTGCAAGGCAAGGGCGTCTGTGCCCTTTAGAGGAGCAAGAGGAAAAAGGAAGGCCTTTAGTCTCCTCTCCTGTTGTCTTTTGTCGTTCTGGGTGGGTCAGCTTATTGTAATACCAAGGAACTGTGTGTGTTATATTCTGAACTAGGAAATTAGAAATTCATGCAGTCATTGATGTTCTTACTTTTGCAACAGTGGTAAGACTTTGGTAAGACTATGTCAGTGACAGCGGGTCCCTTGTTTAAGACAGTAGTACTTTCCATGTTCTCAGTACAGCTACGTATTTTGCTAACTCTGTGAGATAGTAGTGTACCAGATAGTTAGAAAGAACACTTCATGACTCAAAGATGAAGTAAAAAAAAAGAGAAGTGTTTTATATGTGCATATATATATAAAGCTAAAATATAAAATTATATAGTAATCAAAATAAATGGCAGGTTACGAAACAGCAAAAAATTATTAGGGAAACAACAGACAAAAGAAAAATCTAGATCCAGGAAAGAAAAGGATAAATAGTGCAAATACCAGAGCAATAAAGCAAATTTTGAAAATAGAGGCACATTACTAGCTGGAGATTCTGAAGAGGGAAAAAAAACCCCATTAATATAACTCTGTGTGTCTGTAAAGAACTAGACAAATTCGTCTGCATCCTATGGAGGATCTTACAGTCCTTTATTATCTGAGAAGTTTGGTGGCAAATATGTATGGCAAATCATTTAAAACCAGTAGGCATAGTGAACTTGTACTAACCTGGTGTAGAAAGGTTGGCTGAAGAGATGACTGGTGTACTTGAAACAGGCATCAGTGTGATCAATGACTGTCGAGGTGCTTTGTCAGCAGTGCTCAATATTCTGATTTGCATATTAGTGCTGTTTTGTATCAAAGCAATGTTATAGGTCAAAATCAAGGTAAATAAAAGATCCTACAAGTGGTTGCAAGTGAGGAACCCTCATAGATTTCTATTTTATCTCTAAGCAAGATATTGTCAAGACAGTCACATGTCTGAAACCAGTGCTTATTTTTAGTAACAATCTAAGTTCATTACTGAGAAAACGTGAACATAATATAGTGATCAGCAGACTTAAACTGAGAGGATGAGGCAGCTGATGGAATGATCATGATCGTGTGGTATGCAAGGCCATTCAGACGTTTTCAAATTAAAGCTTATAATCCGGGAACAAAGCAAGCTGGACATGGCTGCAGAACATGGGCTTTGGATCTGGAGAGGTACCTGTGCAGACACTGCAGCAGCAACTCTCCGCAGAGAGCAGCAACTGAGGCAGAGCTGGGCTATACAAAACAGCAAGACCAGGCAGACAGCTTCTCCCTTTGTGACAGTGCTGCTGGGCCATGGTATTCAACCGTAGAGACTGTTTTGCAAAAGGAAGAATGAAAAACTGGAGACACAGTGGAAGAGACGCATAACGGTGATTTGAAGGCTGAAGAATACGCCCTGCAGGTGAAAACAGAAGGGTGTCTAGGAGATGATTTCAT
Organism: Aviceda cuculoides; assembly: GCA_035590195.1. Lineage (NCBI taxonomy): Eukaryota > Metazoa > Chordata > Aves > Accipitriformes > Accipitridae > Aviceda > Aviceda cuculoides. The sequence continues at coordinate 24,454,523 of JAVJGG010000082.1, read as the reverse complement.
CACAGTGTGTCTTCATGGGAAGGCCATGCCAACTATAAAAAGGCTCAGTCGAGGAAGGCAGCATAGTGAAAGCTTAGCAGCTGATCCTGTACAAATCTGAAGGAGGAAAAACTCATTAATGAGGAACATAAACCTTCAGGACAAGCTAGGAAGTGGATTTGCTGCCCTTTAAATTCTTCAGATCAAAATCTAATGTCTTTCTGTTGGCAGGTTCATTAGTAGGGGGGCAATTGAGTGAAACTTAATCACATGTGATGTACTAGAGAGAACACCAAATAACCTAGCAGTCCCTTTAGGCCTTAAACTTTGTGAATAAAGTATGTGGATTTTTTCACTATCTGGCAGCAGTAGAAGAGGAATGATCAAATCTAATAATGTATTTTTAGAAGTCTTAACTTATTATTTCATACCACCTGAGATCCTAATTTGACCAGTAACGGAAAACAGAGTCTGGTGGACCTGTGCTACTTCTGGTTTCAAGTGTCATTTTTCATAGTTTTATTTTCCATTGATTACACTAATGGACTTGGACAGCCAACTCTCCTGCCACGTATTTTTGAAAGAGTTCATAATTCATGGCAACTTTTCAAATTTTAGAAAGCTGCTGTTGTTTATTCTGTATGTTTGTATTCATTAGAGTAAAAAAATACTTTGCAAACCAGCAACCAGCTAGTACTGTATCTTATAATTTGTGGCCTCAAGTAGGAAAGCAACCAGCAGGAACAATTCTGAGGCAAATTAGGTCAACTGTGACGGAAGAATATTATTGGAGATTACTATATGGTGAGTTACTTTTTATGAATATAGTGAGCACTGCAATGATTGCTGGAATTGGTGATAATTAATAATCTCATTGCTGGAATTCTTGGTAATAAATCTTATTGACAATGTAAGAAGACAGGAAAGACACTGAAAAGAAATTATATTTCTGCAGATAGCTGCACCAAGTGGAGACTGAGGTCTATTAAGCAACGCCTCTTCTGGAACATGTCAGATCTGTGACTCGGCTCTGGGGTTGTTGTGTGGTAAATGTACCCTGCTGTCTCATGGTTGTTTGGAAAAATGCAGCAAAGGTTGCATCCTTTAAGAGTGTTTCTTGGTGCATGTACTTATAAGGACAGCTGAAGAAACAGATTAATGATCTTAAAAATGGACCTGAGCCTGAAAATTTCCTCATCTGCTTCCACTTAAGCATGTTACTATAAAATTTAACCTGTGCAAGACTTGCATGACTTGTTTTATATGTGTCTATATATGTACAGTACACCCCCTCCCTCACAAATACAGATATGCATGCTCCAGCCAAAGCAGAACATTTAATAAAAATGAAGTACCTCTCAAATTGTACAAAATAAAATTAATTTTCAGCATGGCACAGAATTTATGTAGATTATTTCTTGTACGTGGAATTTACCTGCAGTTCTGTTGTGGGCTTACATAAGACCTATAACCAGTAAGATGGGGTTTCCCTGCATTGTTTGGAGGAGTGTGTGTGTGGACAGATATGAAAGTGATCTGAAAGCTTGACAGCAGCAGTATAAAAATATGTTTTTCAAAAATGTTAGGAATGTTTCTCGGTCTGATATTCTGGTACATTCCATGCTACAGATTCAAAGAAATATAAACAAACCCCCAGCATGCAATCACTTACCTAGGCAAAGTTAAATGGTTTCTAAGTTATGAGCTAAGACAGTGGAATTTGTAAGGGGCTTTTTGAAGATAAACAGTAAAATAAATGCACATATGTATGTCTGTTATATCTTCTAAGGTATAGTTCTATATACCATAAGTGGGCATTTCACTAGGATACCATAAGGCAGAACTATGGCTTTTCTGTGTTCTTTTTTTCATTTGGTTTTCAATACTGACTAGAAATGTCAGGTCCTGGTTTATCTTTATTGTCTTTGGCAGCTTTTGCAGAATATCTGCCAGATATCATCATTTATATCCAAAACTTGTGATGCACTTATCATTCTCTGGGACTGACAAAAAGGGATGAAGAGCTGGACTCCCACTCAGTGAAGCCACATGTGTTTTGCAGGCATGGGAAGTATGTCTATGTCAGGGGCTTAGGTGGGGTAGGCGTGCAAGGTATGTCTGCAAGCACTCCATAGCACTTCAAACAGACATACAGACAGCTTTCATCTTGTGAATTTGGTTATTAACACCACTGTGACCATGCCAGCACATGCTGCAAAAACTGCTGTGGACTACATAGGGTCTGAAGCCCGTTTTGCCATAATTGTGCCAGTGGAATCCAAGTCTGTGATTTTAATGGGTTTCTTAGATTTTGGTGTTTGCAGCAGTATCAGTTTGAGGTTGTGAAGGATTCACCCCCAAGATCTTCACGAATGTGTATGGTCTTTTCAAGCAGTAAGAGGAAAGCAGAATCCATATCTATGTTTAAGGTGGTTTACAACCGAGCATCCTACAGTCTCTCTATTGGGTGCTACCTACAGCATTGTGTAGATGGAGTGCTGTGCCATCTGGAGACCAGTGGTCCCCAAAGTTATTAAACAGGTAACAGACACTCTCTTCTAGTAGCTTTAGGCATCTAGGTATGTTAAAGGGCATGGTCCAGAGAAAAAAAGGCCATCGTTTGTAAAGATACTCAGGCACTGGTATCTTCAGTGTTGCGATGCTTAATTGACTAATTCTTCTATTTTGTTTAAAATATTACTTGCGAATCTATGGCTGAGAATTCAAAGGAATGGGAGTGCTAATGGTGGGTGGTCTTATTTCTGTTTGTTTATCCAATAACTTTCTAACAGAGAGTGCAAAAAACCATCATAGTTGCAAGAACTGAAACCTAAATTTTCTTCTTCCCAGATGAGTCTGGAAGAATACCAATTCCAACTTCTTCCTTTGCTGTTTCTGCCTCAATGAATCTTGAATTTTTTGTCTCGTTGCAGAGCTTCTGTAGACAGTTGGAAAAGTTTTCCTCTTGGTGGCAGATGTGGGTTTGCATTCTGTTATGCACAAAAAAGGAACTAACCCTTCAAAACTGAATCAAATAATGCAGGACTAAGCAGACTCATGTCCCTAGAGACAATTCTAGATAGTTAGAAATAGATAACTCTATCTCAAAAGCTCCAGGCTTTCTTGATTTACCCTGCATAAATTTACTCAATAAGTGGGTAAAATGGTACCCAGTGGCAGAATAATGAATTCACTATGGATCTCCAAAGTTTCAAGTGAGTGCTGTGAAAACTAGACCATTTTCTCTCAATTTGAGACAGGTTTTTAATGTGCTTGAGATCAGTGAAAAGTATTCATGGGCCCGAATAATGTTCCTCAGTATCTAAAACTTCATTAGTATTTGAAATATTTACCTTGAGGTCCTCTCTTGTTATATAATTTCCTAAGATTTATTGAATAGCATTGCAAGCTGAAAAATCTACTTATGCATTTCTGAATACACTAGCTGTGTAATTAAGTAATTGAAACTTTGTCGCACATAGCGTTTAATGTAATTCCCTCATCTCATAAGATTAAATATCAAGATGTCTCTGATGGAAACAATTATTAAAACCATCTATCGTTATGCTCACCTAAAAAATGTTGAGAAAACACTGTTGCTTTTTTTGTTTTGATCATGTGGCAGCTTCTTAATCCTACCTCTCTACCACAAGAGCTTTTAAATTTGAGTTATTTCTGGTAATATACTCCAAGGATAATAAAACTCCTCAAGTTGTAGACTATACTAACTCTGTGAGAGAACTGAGAGAGTAATTTTAAGCCAACTAATTGCTGGTTAAATCACTTGTTACCATCTTTGCTTTTCTCAAATCAAAACTTCTTCAAACACATTTAATTTTTAATATTTTACAATGATGCAGAGAATATGCAGGGAAGCTTATGTTGGGAACTATACATGAAATATAGTCCAGATTTGGCTCCAAAGAGCTTTCAGCATCAATCAACAAGACAGATGAAGAAGAGGAAGAGAAAAGCAGCATTGCTTCCCCAAATATGAAGTCAACAGGCCAGGGACAGAAAAGGGGAAAAAAAGTCTTTTTATTTTCTTTGTTTCAGGTTTGTATGCTGATGAATATGCTGTATTTAAAATCAAGCTGGATTGCTCTGTGATGATCAATAAGTAACAGAGGTATGATGTGGAGTATTACGAACTTCATAAAACAGCCATCTCTCATCACACTTTTAAAACAAGAACTAATTTGTCTCCTGCACAGCCCTGGGTGAATAACTTCATTGTTGTATAAGAGGTGGTAAGTGTAAAAGAAAGTAAAGGTAAGGAAAAAAAAATATGTCCAAGATTGCATAGAAACAGTTTTCCTACCTTCTGTTCCATTGTGGTTGACAACAGATCACATACCATCCATTGCCTGCAGCCTACCATGAAAGTATTTTTTTTAAAAAAGCCTCTTCTATTAATTTTTAAGGTTGAGAATGTCCATAGGAAAGCCAGTGTCATAGATGAAGACTGGACTGGATAAAATCACGTGAAGCACCATATAATTTAGATTTTATACTGTTCAGCCAGTCATATCTTTCTTTCCCTTTGAGACAGATGTATTTTGAAAGGGCTATTTTAAGTTCCAAAAGCTGTGCCTTGCCTTTACTCTGGCTTTTATATCCTGTCCTTTTGTGTGTGTGTATGAGATTATTAATTGTAAAAACATCCTTTAAGGATTAGACTAAACCATTTTTTTGCAACCAGTGAGAGAGGGCATTTCAGATGACATCCAGTGACGTTCATAACACAGCTCTTGCTGGTCTAAGTTCTCATCTATTCTGCTCCCAAGCAAGAATAATAAGACAAAAGTAGACCACACTTGTGTTCACAAGACAGATGATGGAATAAAGGGACTTTATGGCTAAGCCCTGAAACTGCATGCAATATGGAAAGCTTTTGTATCAGCTCTAGTGGAGGGAAAAATCTTTTGCTGGTATATGTCTCTTTTCTGCTAAAAGAGTTTGCCAGGATAGTTTAACTAGTAAATCTCCTCTAAGTTAGGCAAGGTCAGGAGGTTGGGCTCTGTACTCTTGTCTTGGCTTAAAGCATATTGAGAGTAATTAGGGTTACAAAGTGGTATTGCTACATGGGCACGGTGCTGCCTTCAGCTCAATAAAAGCTGTATCTTCAAAGGATTTACTAATGGGCACAAGACTGGTCTGATGTGCCGATACTGCTTCCAGTTTGTGTCTCTGCTTTGGCTCTCTGCAAGGTATTTCACTGCATGGTGTTAAGCTGTGGCATTGACTGATCTGGGCACACGCAATCACTTGCCACGTCCATGTGATTCCCTCTTAGACTTGTATCTGTTCTTGCCTGAGTTAGTTACCTCATTTCACGTATCAATGTTTCAACAGTGTAGTGGGTTCCCTGGCTTGGAAAACAGAATTTTCAAGCATCAAACGGCATGATCAGTCTCATTTTGCTTGAGCCGACTTGCCATTAAGAGATTAATGGAGAGCACTTGGTTTCTCAGCAAAGGTTGAATTCTCTTTTGGATGTGGGTGGGGAAATGGATTATGTATCAATATAAGGAAAAGGTATTGTGATGACTTGCATGCCAGCCCTATAAATGTTGTTGAATAGATCACAGGAGGTCTTCGCTTTACTTGGCATGGTTTGGCTATCCTTTCCTGCACACAGGGGCACATGAAGGACTGTGTTGGGTGTACTAGTTCCAGTTACAGCTGCACTGGAATGATGGAAAGGCAAATGATGGAAAGGAGGTGAAAAACTAACTCACTCTGACTATATTTACTTCTGTCCACATGGATATTTGTAAGGAAAGAGTAGAATGAAAAATTATGTGGAGTTCGAAATCAAGGTAGAACTGCTGCATGGAAATTCAAGATCATTGTGCAGTTGATTTCAATTAGCTTTTTTACCCTTTCTATATGGGTTACAGTAAGCCCCACTGCCAAGACATGTGCTCAGCTTTAAGGTCCTAAGTTGTCCTACTGCCATGCAGCATTTGTGCAGCTGAAGCTGAGCATATTCCTGAGGCTTTGCCAGACCACAGCTTTACGAGGTGGTCTGCTCATAGAGGAACAACATGGTTTTCCAGCTTAGGAATTAGACCCTTAACCAGAAGGTGGCTCTCAAGGGTCAAAGTTCTGCTTAGGTTTATATACAATGGCATTGTGTTGACTTAGGTAGCTCCTGTCATAGAATCATAGAATGGTTTAGGTTGGAAGGGACCTTAAAGATCATCTCATTTCAAGGCCCCTGCCATGGGTGGGGACATCTTCCACTAGACCAGGTTGCTCAAAGCCCCATCAGACCTGGCCTTGAACACTGCCAGGGAGGGGGCATCCACAACTTCTCTGGGCAACCTCTTCCAGTGCCTCACCACCCTCATACTGAAGAACTTTCTTACATCTAATCTAAATCTACCCTCTTTCAGTTTAATGCCATTACCCCTTGCCCTGTCCTTCTGTCCAGCTATAGGGTTTTTTTTTTTGTATCCTTCCACCAGAGCTTGCTGCTCCTTTAGCTGGGCTAATACAACCGTTCAGGAAACTGTATCACTGAAATGACCCAGGAAAAAAATAACACTCCAGAATGACAGCTTCTTCACACCTCTATTTGGCATTTTGCCCTGGGAAGACAGCATATCAGTGCCCACATATCTTCTTAAAAGCCACAGAGAAAACTGCAAAAATTAGTTTTAAAATTTAATTGCCAACAGAACTCTTGCCAAGGCTCCTCAGAGAGACTACACCTACACTGCAGTAAGGAGCATTTGTAATCATACTCCAAAGATGACAGCTCTATTCTTGCTATCCTGAGGATGAGTTTGACCCATTTCCTTTAACGCAGACAAAGCTCTTGTACCCTTCCTTCTTCGAATTTAAGAATAGCTCAACTTGCACCCAAGAGAGATGGGCTTTAACTCTCTGGACTCAAGTTTTCAATGGCTTTTCTGCCTTGCATTTCTTTTGTCTAAGCATAGAAGGCGCTCTTACACTGCCGTCTGCAGCTGGGGAAAGCTGTTCCTAGAGCTAAACATTGTTTGAATTGTTGGTTTTGACTGAATAAAGTGGTGAATGGTCCTACCCCAGGACACAGAGCAAAGTTGATAACAAATAAGCAAACATATTAATCTGTATTTCTGCTAAGGTAAATACCTTTCTGCAAAGGTAAATAAAGTTATTTACATTTAGGGAAAGAAAAAGTCCATTGGGACGCACCATAGTAAAAAGCTGTGAGTAGCTATAAACCATGATGTCTTGTCCATGCAAGATCTCTTCCACAGATTGGTCTGCTACTTTAAGCTTTACACAAGCCTTTCTCAAAGGCAAAGCCGCCTTTCCTAAGTAGACTTCATAGGTACAGGTGTTTCAGAATAGATTTTGTATTGTATGAAATCTTGTCAAGAAATCCAAATAGGCTATGTTTTGAACTGTCCAAATCAGCTACTTGCACTGGTTTGAATTGTCTGTAATTGTTTTGATAAGCAAATAAGAATGCAATGCGATATGTAGATATACATGTGCATGTATACACATATGCACATGCACATGTATATGTATACACATACATATACGTATACATACCTATGTACCTATGTATACACTGAAATGTAACCCTTACACTCATCATGAGAACAGTAGAAAAATACTAGTGGGTTAGAACTAGTTTTGACTTGTGACTAATCTTGATTTTCTCTTTACTTATGTGGTTTGGAAAAGCAAGTGATAAGGCACCCCCTGCTCTGCTTCCTGCTCTCCTGGAACACACCCTGAACATCTCCAGGGAGCAGGACAGATCCATCAGCGAGATCACATCATTGGAAGATGTAGCTAGGGGCTGAATAACACCACCAATTCCTTTCTTGTTGCAGCAGAAAGACTTCTCTCTTCTCTTCTTTTCTTCTCCTCTTCTCTTCTTCTCCTCTTCTCCTCTTCTTCTCTTCTTCTCTTCTTCTCTTCTCTTCTCTTCTCTTCTCTTCTCTTCTCTTCTCTTCTCTTCTCTTCTCTTCTCTTCTCTT
>JAVJGG010000082.1:24388934-24446456 GCA_035590195.1 Aviceda cuculoides | reverse complement strand
CTCGTCTCGTCTCTTCTCTTCTCGTCTCTTCCCGTTCCCCGTCCCCTTCTCCTTCCCCTGTCCTTATCCTCTCCTCTCCTCTCCTCTCCTCTCCTCTCCTCTCCTCTCCTCTCCTCTCTTTTCTTTTCTCTTAGGATATTTGACCAGTGACTCCCTTCATCCCCACACTTTACTTCTTTGATTCAGGTCTAAGTAATTTTCTTTTACTGTTCTTATTTCAATCAATTTTAACTTGGGTGTGTAGCACTTAGTTATTTGGACTCCAGTTTTCCCCTCTGTCACTGGGATGCTCCTTGTCTTTGCATGCCGTGAGCTAATTAGATATATTTCGAACTTGATTTGCTTTCCAAGATATTTTGCTGCTAAGTCACACAGAGTCTCCGCAGGAGAAAGGCAGCCATCATTCTATGTGCAGAAATGTCTCTAAAAGATCAGTGAAAAATAATTTTACTCCCAGGTTCTCATTTCTGAGTGGGAGATCTAGGCCTGAGTCTGACTCTCTCCCTAGTTCTTCCCCTCATTGATACCTTATTCCCAGCTCTTCAAAAAGGAGGTTGCCATTTTGCTCTGTAGGCTTCACCTCTTGTTTCTCTCAGGACTAGATATGAAGGTAAGATCATATTTAGTATCCCATCCACATGGGGAAAAAATCTGAACATCTGTGGGACTTGGCACAGAGAACTGCTATAAATAGAAGAGTAATTCGGCACACTAGTGGGCCACATCATTGAACACCATCAAAAGCTGGCAGAGAAGTAATGGAAAATGAGTTAAATGTCATTCTGCCTTTCCATAGCTTGTCGTTATGTTTTTTTATCAGAGACATTAGGCAAGTTTAGCATATTTTGGCATTACTCGACAATCACTTGGTAATTACAGGGGCATGCTCGGGTATATTGATCTTTTCTGGTTTGCTCTCATTTTTTAGGAAAATAAGAATCTAACATACAGATGAGAATCTTGGAATATATCGAGTGTATGCACCTCTTTGGACCATCAAGTCCTTTTACATGTATTGGGAGCCTTTGAAAAGAAAGTGGCACATAAGATAATTAACAGTTGAACAAAAGATTCAGATGGAAGATACTTGTGAAATGAATACAGATCTGTCTAAATGAGGAGGGGAACAATACAAGAGAACAAAACAAATGAGTCTACCACAGCAATTCAGTGTTGTGATTATGCCAATGAGAAAAATCACAAAGGAGCTCTTCTGATAAGATATTGAACTAAATCTAAATGGACCTCACTCCTTCAGCACTACTGAAGTGAGGCAGTTTTCTTGTACAGTGAAATTTTTTCACTGTCATAAAGTGGGGAAATGATAAACGTAGGTATAATGTCTTGCACTGTAACAAAGCTATGGAGTACAACAAGAAGCAAAACCTAAGCATACCTGGGGGCATGGGGAAGGTTTAAAATATTAGGATCTTGTTGTGTGTTTTCTAATGTTTTCAGATTTTTCAACTTCATCTTCCCAAAATGTGGGATGAACACATACTTCTTTATAAAGCAAGAAACCCAGACACATTCATACTTGTTCATATGACTCCAAGAGCTTGTTTTATCACAGAAAAAGCACAGCATCATGAGATTCATAGCAGCATTTGCAAAGCTTGGTCACACTGGGTCATGTGAAGCTGTGATCTTGTCACATAGATCAGTGGCTGTTGAGTGCAGAGGATGCTGCCTGTATGTCAGAATCATCAACTTTTTCTTGCAGTAAAAGGTTTTTAAAAGCTTACAGTGGAACCTAAAAACCCGTGATGATTAGATCAGCCTTTTTTTATAAGAACATACATTTGTGCCATGTGCTTAACTTCAATCCACGTGCCAACAGTGTTTTGATGATATATTCATTTTGCTCAATTGTCCGTAACAAATACTTTTAACTTGAGATGTTGATTTTTCTCATGCATCACATTTTTTTTTACATTATTCTAAAGACCAGGAAGGAAATTTTTAAAAGGCACAAGTGGTAGTTAAGGACCTCACTACTAATGTGAAACCTGTGAACACTAGGTGTGTAAGTGCCATTTAGGTTTTTGGAAACCTCTGCAGAGATTGTAAACCATACAGTAGTTTCTGGCAGAGGTCAAGTCAGCCTCACTCATTGTTACTTTCATTTGTTGCACCCTATCACCCAACCTAAAGAGGAGGCTAAACACAGTGAATGTTCTCTGGGTATCTTTATAAATAGCAAAATGCAGCAAGGTAGCACAGGAACAACTGTGAATACTGTTACCAGTCTGTGTTGTAAAACAGATTGTGTGAGCTTGTTGTTAAAGGAGATATTTACATACTCCTGCTGGACATATGCTGATGGACCCTTAGTTGTAATCCACTAGGTTGTGGGCCATGGAGACAGATGCTAATGTCTTTCAACAAGCTCTGACCAAAATGTTCTGAGTTTACTAATAATTCTTTGCTACTATGTGTTTGTAACCAGAAAAGGTGATCTGTACAAGTGCTGCACTCCTATTCCTATGGATTTCATAAAGCACGAAGCTTTAATGTTCATCAGAGGTCCTGGATTTATCCATCTTTGCCTGGTTGGCTTGGAAGGGAAGAAGTCTCTCCCAGTGCTGTGGGGATGTAGACACATTGTTTTACTGGCTCCGTTTCAGCAACTGGCTCTGCGCACAACAGCTGATTTGCCTCTTCCTCCGTGCTGTGCCTTGTGCATGTTCACATCACATGATGTTGCCGACCTGTTTTTCTTGCTGCGTCCTGCTGCCTAAAGAATTATTGTATTAATGACCTTGGACATTGCTAGATAAGGAAAATAAAAACCTGCATCCAAGTAAGAGGTACCAGGGGTTTTTCTTCACATTCAATGACTGGCAAGGATTCTGCCCACTGCAAGGCTTCACATGCTTGAGACTGAAGGGGTAGGAGAACTTTTTCACTCTTCAGCTGTGTGTCTGTTTGTGCTCTTTGGAATGGATGGGATGACGAATAGGACCCAGCTGTGTTTTCATACAAGGGACAGCTGAAGACGTTTGGGCCCCCCAGGAAGCAAAAGCTGAGTTTTGTTGAGGCGAATGCTGCCTGGAGCGCTAGTGTTGAGGGTAGACGTTTGGCTCCAGACAGGCGGCACAGGTTAATGTGACTAAAACATCCTGAAGTGCTATGGGAAGTTCTGCTCGGCAGCAGGGAGGCAATAGCAGTCGTCGCTGACCTATAAACAGGATGAGGGAGCAGCAGCGGCGAAGTGGAGAGACAGTCGCTGGCGCTACATTGACAGGCAGACACATAAACAAAGCAAGGGAGGAAGCTCTGTTTATATCTGGCAAAGAAACCCCAAACTATAGGATGCAAATGATGGACGTATGTGGCTATAAATAGCTACAAAAGCATAATGGGACTTAGGAGATTTAGTTGTGCTGTAAAGACTCCATGCAGAATGGACTGAATACACTTATTATTTTTTATTTATGTGATGTGCTTGTTTTTCACAAATTTAGCATTACTTATTATGCTTTAACTGGGCTTTTTAAACAGGGAGGAAGAAAATTGTATAAATCAAATAATAACTTTGTGTTCCTTTGTAAAAAAGAAGAGGCTAAAAAAAGTTAGGAGGCTGCCAGACTTCTCAGGCAGTCACCTAAGAGACCTAGTCACCAAAAGTTTGGTGTTTAGGTATGAAATTGTGTTTCATTAGATTATTAATAATACTTTGGAAGCCAAAGGGTAAGGAGAACATAGGCAATATTTTGTTGGGTTTTTGATTGTATTCTCAGGGTTTGTGGATATTAATCAGAAGGCAAGTGAGAGTGTCATTCACCAAACATTATTCTGCCAGAGGAAACATGGATGAGAAACAATCTGTATGCAACCATGCCCAGGTGCAGATAGAAATCTTCTTTCTACATTTACACATAGGTAGTTAGGAACCTTCACCTCCACCTTTTGCTGGACCACCAGGTAGAGCTCAGTATGTTTTTTGGATTCAGTTCAATGGGTTTTTGCATCAGTTGTGGTAGTTAAAAAGGTTGTGAACAAGACTAGGTCAAGATACTTTTATTACAAATAGTTTTTCTGCTGAACTGGTAGTGGTGATGTAATACTGACAAGGTACATATACTTAAAGCATTTGTGGATGTGGCCATGTGTTTCTTAGCGGAATTATTTATGTAGTATAAAAGAAGAATCGTGTTTAAAAAACAAAGAGTCACTGGGAATAAGATGCCTGCTGGCACTTTTTTACCAGAGAAGAGTTCTGTGACCTTTGAGGAATTCTGTGTAGCAGTCCTACTATGGGTTGCTCTGCATGTAGTTTTTAATTTTCTATTTTCATTTGTAACACTCAAACTGCTTTCACAATGGCCTTTCTGTCTTTTCTAAAAAACTAATGAGTATTATTGTTTATACACACAACATAAAAACCTGTCTTTGGTACTTTCTGGTATTGTGTGCAGACATGAATACTTGGTTTAAGGAACAAATGAAATTAGCAGCTGTTCTGTGTTACAGTAACATGCTTAGGTACAGTAACAGTTACTCGTCTCACGAAGTCAAGGAGAGATAAAGCTTTTCATGCCCTCAAGTCACCTGGCCTAATGGATATTGCATAACAACTTCAGTTTCATTCGGGGTGGCATTGTAACTTCCAACTTGATTGTCAGACTCATTTCTTTCACAGCAGGGCATGCTGTGCTTTCTGCACTGTGCAACATCCAGAACTGAGTTTCTTTACTAAGGTTCAGAGAGGAAGTGTCAGAACCCCTGAAGCAACGTGGTTCTCCACCTTACAAACATCCTCAGCCTGTCAAATCTTTCTGTCATGGCTGCAGGATCAACCTAAGAAGAAGTAAGGCTTTCTTTGCCTGATCTCTACAGGAGTTGTTTAAACACAAAAAAAATAATGTTAAATTAATGTGCTTGCTTTACAACTGTCTTCTTTCTAGCTGGAGGGGAGAGGTTTTTTCTGTCCTGGCAGAGCCTTTGGAACAGGATCTGCCCAGAAGGCAGGAACCCCCACAACCTACCCACAACTTAGTCTTGAGGACAAAAGCAAATGCCTTCTTTTCCTCCTCTGAAGGAAAAGGAAAAACCTAACAAACAATCGAGGAGCAGTCTTGATGGGAAGACACAGTTTCTCTTTTCCTGTCTGGGATAGCTGGACTGACATGATACATCAAAATATGGCCTACAACAATATATATAATTCCTTCTAGCAATACAGCACCAGTGCTGATGGCAGTGACTATTTCAGCTCTTATCTTCTAGGGAGTTTCACTTTGAAAGGTTCTTTTTCCTCACTGTTTTCAGAAGCATAGGCTATGAGAGCTCCATAAAAACCTGCCTATCATACCCAACTCCAGCCTCTGCATAGGTGTCAGAAGGACCTGTTTTTGTTGAGTCCTCATACTTGCTTGAAGTCAAGAGGTTTAATGCAGTATTCCTGAAAAGCAGGGAACACACAGAAACAGAGGGGAAAGTTCAGTTTTCCCAGGATGAACGTATCTTGGAAGCAGCGTACTGGTGATCAGTATCACTGAGGACATGCTGTATACCCATCATACAGTGAAGGAAAACTCTGATCAAAGCAGGCATTGAAACAAAAGCAAAACCTGCTCTGGCCAAGTGAGGTGTCTCTGTTAACTGTCAACAGTAAAAAAGTGTGTTCTTTTATTCAGATGGAATTTCATGAGCTTCAGTTAGTGCCCATTGCCTCTTGTCATGCCACTGAGCACCACTGAAAAAATCCAGGCTCCATCCTCTTTGTAACCTCCGTCAGGTATTTATACACATTGACAAGATCTCCTTGAGCCTGCTCTTCTTGAGGCTGAAGAGTCCCAGCTCTCTTTGCCTTTCCTCATATGAAAGGTGGTCCATTCCCTTAACTGTCTTTGTGGTCCTGTACTGGACTTGCTCCAGTAAGTCCATGTTTTTCTTGTACTGGGGAGCCCAGCACCAGACCTAGCACTCCAGGTGTGGTCTCACCAGTGCTGAGTAGAGGGGAAGGGTCACCTCTCTTGACCTGCTGGTGACACTCCTCCTGCTGCAGCTTGGGGTACCATTGGCCTCCTTTGTTGCCAGTGCACATTGCTGGCTCACTTCAACTTGGTGTCCACCAAGACCCCCAGATCCTTCTCTGCAGAGAACATGTGGCTTTCGAGCTGTGTTATCCGCAGCTAGTGGTGCCCAGAGTTATTCCTCCCCAGGTGCAGGGGTTTGCATTTTATTTTGTTGAACTTCATGAGTTTCCAGCTGGCCCATTTCGCCAGCCTCTCGAGGTTGCTCTGAATGGTAGTGCAACCCTCTGGCATACCAGCCACTCCTCCCAGTTTTGTATCATCTTTGGGGTGCACCACTAGTGTCTTGCCTCCAACTGGACTTTGTGCTGCTGATCTACACTGGCTGGGCCTGGCTGTTCATCCAGTTTTCAATCCACCTCACCTTGCACTTTTCTAACCTGTACTTTGTCACCTTGACTATAAGGATGTTGTGGGACACAGTGTCAAAAGGATCCCTCTCTTGAAATCTGCCTTGCTTTCTCCTCAGCAGTAGTCCTGACATTTCTGTTTTGGCTTGCTTTGTTTGAAACTGTTTTTAACAGTTGACTTCAGTGATTTGCTCTAATAGGGAGATTTCCATCATCTTTTCTGGTGATCAAAGTGTGATTTCATGTGTTAAAACCCTTTTGTAGTTATGCATTCTGCAATGTAGTCACTGCTGTCTAAGCCCCATCCCTTAGCTCAGGCGTGTTTGTGCTCAAGTGCTATTTTCCTTACAGTATTCAAGGGACAGAGGTTTATTCCAGGAAGTGGAAGACCACTGCCACAGGCAGTGTTGTTCCCCACCAACCAAACACAGCTTGCAGAAGTATTTACGAGACATGTAAGACTTTCAGCTGCCATTTGCAACTCTAATATCCCTCTGATGCTTTCTGCATTTTACCCAGCATGTTAGTAATAGGTTAGCAGCATTTGGGCTGGATCTTGAGTGACAAGTGAACCTAGGGAGAAGTTCATCAAAGACATAATTTGGCTGCTATTCCCCTGCTATGAAGTGCTGGAACTTTTGGGGGTGGTGCACCAAGTCCCTGCTTATGACTTCTGGGACTTCTTGCTCCAGCTCACTATTGTTGAAATTCTTTTCTGGAGACCTCATCTGGGCATGGGGTTGCAGAGTGCTGAGCATCTCTGAACAGCTCTGCCATGTTTCTAAGTTGCCTATTTGAACCAGGCCATGTTTGGAAGGCTAGACTGACCACTTCCATTAAAATAATTTCTGTTGTTCTGCTATTAAAAAGGAACAATGCCTTTGCAATGCGGATGTAAACTGTGGCATTTGTAGCACACTTAGCACTTTTGTTAATTCCCTATTTACCATTGAATTTGCATTCATTGCCTTAAGCTGTCTTAGAAAGTTAAAAATATGAGCAAAGTGTGAAGAAAATGCTCTGAAAGCATATTAAAATTTTCTTTTCTGTTTTCCTCAGATGGCGGAGTCGGCTGTTATGTGCTACCCTGCTCGGTGGATACATGCCTGGCTACAGTAGGTTAAAAGGAAATCAAGGGTGGTGCTGCTAACATTCCACCCTCAGCTCCCTATTCACCTCTCGTCATCCACCCTTGCATTTGAACTCAATCGTGTTACCCACCCACCTAGTTTCCATGTGAAATTATGCTAATGGAGATCTGTCCCAAAACACACAGGGAGACTTGAGCTGCTTTTGTAATTTCCAACTTTCTTTTTGAATTTCAAGTGTTTCTGACTTGCTAAATCCTGATTTGGGTCAACATCCGGACTCCATCCACGTACATGTAATTCAAGGATCATGCCACATTGAAGAGACTGATTATACATCAGATCTAAACTTTGTTGTGGTTCAGGGACATTAGATACTGGGATTTTGGTATAATTCTGTGTCTACCAGGAAGGAAAGGGCCAGAAAGGGAGCTGATAATGATTTGAATGGACTAGACCTTGGGCATTCATGTTCTGCATGCCCTGCAAACACTGCACACCCATTAGTGCTGATGAAGCGTTAGAGACATGCCTGGCGCCAGACAGAGGTCAGTCCTTTCAGGAATACTTGCCATATTTTTATATCCCATCGTCTCCTACCTGTGTCTTGGCAGAACTAGAGTGATGCAGTGTACCAACAGGCTTTACACACCTTGTCTACACTTCCCTCTTCCAAAGGTCTTTCACTTCCCCTTCTCAGTCCAAGCTTCCCTTTCTCTTTGTTTTGTCTTCTCCTTTCAGTTTCCCTCCTTTTTCTTCATTCCTTTTCTCTATTGAAAATCTCCCTCCGTGTCAGGAAAGGCCAAAGCTGGAGATGTACCAACAGGGTGCCTTGTAGGAAATAAGCACTGGGTTGCACTGTGAGCTTTTTTGGTACTCACAGCACAGCCAGTTTTTACATTCAGCTGTTGGGAGATGACATGCAAGAGGACGTGCTCGGCAAGAGCTTAGGGCATAGCAGTGGGGTGAGACAGCTGGTGTGGAGCAGCCCGGGTTCCCTGCCCAGGGAAAGGAAAACACTTTTTATTCTGGGCCACGGAGTCTTCAACTCTGACTGGATTTAGCATGCTGAATGTTTTCTGGTGCTAGGGCCTATAGCAGCCCTCACTTAAATGCGCAGGAGAGTAGCTAGGCAGAGATGACAGCATTACTACATTTATTATCAGTGGTCAGAGCATGCCTGGCCGTGTGCAGGAGGCAGCAGGGGCTGGGCTCCATTTCTTTTCTCTGCCAACTGTAAGCTCACATTTCACCTAACTCATGGTGTTGGAGACTGTCCTAGCTCCTAGGCTGTAGGTTTGTTCTGTCTCTGTTTCTGGTCCAATAAATATTTAACTGGTCTATGCAAAGTGGAATTACTTCAGGAAGAGCTGCCCTTTTATGTCTGTTTCAAGCGTTCACTGGGGACATGCAATCTTAGGTATTTTCAGGCTGAGGGAAGACCCTAAGTCTAAATGATGCTCAGCTGGATCAGGGACCTCAGCTACTGGCAGGGGGTTGTCTAAGGGGAAGGCCCTTGTGGGGTCACTTTGAAAACACCTACCTGTTGGGTTTCTGGCCCATTACTACAATATAGGGAGCTAAGGGGCTGTTTAGATACAGTCAGTCTTGGGATTTCTTTGATTTTTACATATCTGGAGAATTTAACTGCTAGAGATGTAGGAAGCAGCTGGAAGAAGCACTGGGGACTTCAGATGTCTCCAAGCCTAGGGGACAGGATCTTGAGGAGATAAGACAACAGACAGGTCCTTTTGTAGATCCAGAGCATGGTGAAAGAAAAGTCCCATACGTCATCCCTTCACAGTTAGGAAAACTGTCTTGCTAAACCACATACCCTCCTATGGCTATTTCTGAGGCAAAGACAAATGAATATAAGAGAATAGAAACAATGGAAACTGCAACAACTGAATAAATTGTCTTCTGACACAAGGCCTAGACTTCAGAAGCGTTTACTCCATCCGTAAACCCCTCAGCTTTCGTCCTGATCCTCTTTAATTTTTTCACCTAGCAGAGCCCCAACTCTATGTGCTAAAATACAGCAGCAACCTGCACACATGGAAATTCGTCAAGTCCCATCATGTCAGCTCTTTCTGCAGAATTGTCAAGTAATGTTGAATTGTCAAGAAACTCTTAGCTGCAAAAGCATTAGCTTAAGTACAGTTCCTTAGTCTAACACTTACACTTGGCCAGGTGTTTGATGCTCATAGCTATAGGAAGGCATTTCTCTGTCACAGGAAACATTTAAAAACCTGACAAATAATAAACCAAAGAATGTGACATAAAAACAACAAATGGAAGCAAACCCATAATTTAGGGACTGTCAGACTGCTCTGTGCAAACTTTTTTCTCCTTGTTAACAAAGCTATAGTTCAAAATTTGCTTGCCATTTCTTTCTATTGAAGTGTGAAGTGTTCATGATCAAATTGGCTCATGCATCTTATAAACTTGGCACATCTCATTTTGTAAGAGCAAGCTTTCCTTAGAAACCTATTTTCCATTGCTTGCTCTAAATATAATGTTGTTAGCCAGTCTCTTTTGTCATAAAAACCTCCTCTTATAATGGATACTGAAACTATTAGGATAAAATAAGTAATTGGCTGGTTTCGATCGAAACCGTTGAAGCAGAACTGAGGTGATTATTATTGCTGTTAGTCTAATTTTGAGATCGATTTCATGCCTCCTGACTTACCAAATGCAAAAGGCTTCTTAAAGTCTCTAGCACATGGCACTTTACAGCTTCCACATCTCCTGAACTGGGGGATTTCCTCAGGTGACCAAAAGAGTAGAGGGACATCACTGACTCCAGCAAATCTAACTGACACTAATCATTTTATGCTCAGCTACTTTATATAACTGTGCTAAAATATTCACAATTAATTGGTTGCATCCTTCTCTCTCCTTTGGTCATTACTGACGGGGGGGGGTGTTGTTTTTTTTTTTTTTTAAATGTGGCATGCACATATGTATATTGCTATGTGACAACAGAAAATTGTATTCTGTCATTGTGATTATCTGTTGTCTGTTTTTTTCTCTCATCTGCGGTATTTTTTATCTGCAGTCTATTGTCTATTTTCAAAAGCCAAAGCCAAAACCACAATGATTGTGTTAGACATGTCTTGCTGCAAAGGAGGCTAATGGTATCCTGAGTTGCATTAGGAGGATTGTTGCCAGCAGGTTGAGGGAGGTGATCCTTCCCCTCTACTCAGCACTGGTGAGACACGCCTGGAGTGTTACGTCCAGTTCTGGGCTCCTCAGTACAAAAAAGACACTGACATACCAGAGAGGGTCCAGCAAAGGGCCACAAAGATGACTAAAGGGAGGGAGCATCTCTCCTGTGAGGAAAGGTAGAGAGAGCTGGGACTCTTCAGCCTAGAGAAGAGCAGACTCAAGGAGATCTTATTAATGTGTATAAATACCTGAAGGAGGATGTAAAGAGGGTGGAGCCCGGCTCTTTTCAGTGGTGCTCAGTGATAGGAATGGGCGCAAACAAAGAGAAGCAATGGGTACAAACTGAAATACAGGAGGTGTTACCTGAATCCCAGGAAACACTTTTCTACTGTGAAGGTGACTGAGCACTGCCATATGTTGGCCAGAGAGGTTGTGGAGTCTCGATCCTTGAAGATATTCAAAAGCTGTCTGGACATGGTGCATCTGGCTCTAGATGACCCTGCTTGAGCAGGGAGGTTTGACCAGATGACCTCCAGAGGTCCCTTCCAACCTCAGCCATTCTGTGATTCTGTGATTTTGTCTTCAGCAAGGCTTAAGGAACCAATGAAGAAAAAGAAACAATATTTTGTGTCTTCAGTGAGATGAACAAGCAGCCATATTGGGTAAATATTGAAAAATGAACTCAATTTGCCAACAGTCTGTATCAATACATGGGCCCCAAAGAAAAAAATCTTTTCTTCCTTCCTTCCTTCCTTCCTTCCTTCCTTCCTTCCTTCCTTCCTTCCTTTTTTTTCATTCTTTCCCTCCTTCCCTCCCTCTCCCCTCTCTCTTCTTTTTATATACGTTTAGGAGAAACTTCCTAATAAGTTTCCTGACCCTCCATCAAACAAATCACAGAGACAATCCATTGGCCTCCTTTTCCCTGTTTCACTGTGGCATGTGATATTTATCTTCTATCAGACTCTGTTATACAGTCCCATGGAGGCCACAGTTATCTTTGGCAGGCATTGTATCAGTGACTCAGCCTGCCCTGGCCCCAAATCAGAGTAGAAACAGGAATGTCAGGCCCCTAAATTAGAAATGATAAAATGATGAAAATGGAGAAAGGAAAGGGGTTAAAAATATTTATTCTGGGTAAGATTCAGAGAAGCTTCTGACCTTGGCCTCTTTGCTTACTGGAGAGGACACTGTCCTCAACTTGGTTATGAGATAGAGCTGAAACGCAATGTAAAAGTGATTCCAGATATCTGTTGCCAGGAAGCGGATGACATACTAAATTGCTCTGTAGATTGAGTGCTTAATTCAGCGATTTCCTGCTGCAGGAGTTGCCAGTATACAGCCATTTTGTCTCTTTTGGCAAAGCAGCTGCTTTTGGATGGCTGTCTCCAGTAGTCTTTCCTATGCTTCCTGTTGTAGGAAGGCCTGTTTCCTGCCATGAGATTCCTGATTAGGCTCTGCACTATTTTAGTCTGCAAAATGCCTGTGTAGCAGGTTGCTTCTCTGCATTTGATACTGATTTGTGGGAAATGAAGCCAGATCACAGTCTGACCACAATAGAGCATCCAAATCCTTTGAGAAATCTAAAAAAATGCTGTAGCTCGACTGAAAAAGACTGATGCTTAAAGTAGTATTCAGAGGTACAATGGAGATCCAAGTATTTATTTTTTCAGCGAAGTTTCATTCTGTTTGGTTTTTTTGGTTTTGGTAACCAGGGCCTATCAGCTTTACACTGTCTTTTTTAAGTATCTCCCAAGGTTAGATTTCTGCCTTTAATGTTCACAGGATCTCCTAGTCCAGATCCTTTGTAGCTCTAGAGGCATAAAGATGTTTTCCATCTTCTACTTAGTATATTATAGACTTAGTTTTTTGTCTCTGCTGGTAGTGGGGGTGGAAATACAGTCCTATCATAACTGGGAAGACTTTGCAGCTGTATGATTTACTTCTTTTGACATGGGAGTGTGTACTCAATGGCTGGTACTAAAAAGGGGTAAAAAGCCTTTTATACATCTCCTATAGCCACAATAATAAGGTCTTATTCTAAGTCTGAACAAACTATTAGATAGTATTGCACAAGTCTCCAGATATTCCTACTGCACAGTTACAAATGGCAAGAAATAAAATAAAGTTTTGTCCTGACTGCTACTGGTAGCATGGACATGGAAGGCAACTTGTAAAAACTAAAATAATTTACTTTGGAATATTGTTTCATTCATATGTTTTGTTAATACACTCCATTTCCCCCATGTTGGAAAGTTTCCTACATGCCTGGCCACAAATACCCCATTGCTGCAGCTGATGGTAGGATAAGGGCCCTTGAATTCCCAAAGGCAGAGAGAAGACAGTTCAAGAGTTTCTTTGTTTCTTTTACGAATTGCTCTTCAGTCTACATCCTTCTTCTGTAAAGCAGTCATGCAATGCCTGCTGCTTGCTCTTGACCTCATGTTTTCCATATTTAGGGGTCAGGAGATAGCTGCTGTCTGCAGTGACACTGGAGTTCATGTTGTCATGGCCTTACAATGTAAGAAAGCAAGGTGCTGTTCCCCCTGGGTTGCAGCACAGGACATTCTTTAAGTCTCTTCCTCATTCAGATCATTTGCTTTTGTATTGTTTTCTCATTATTATTTTTCCTCATCCTCTTATTGAGAATCCCAGCCTCTTTTTCCTTTACCATGCTTCATCTCTCTTCACTTCCCAATTTGGATGATGGAAAATATGAACCTTTTCTGGATGTAAATTTATATGAAATATTCTTTAATTTTCTTCAAAAAAATATGAGGAAGTTAACCCCAGCAGTCCTTATCTGGTATTTTAATAAATGAGAGGCTTAGGCAGAGGCCAGGAAATTTGAAGTTAATTAAACACTGATCCAGACTGCTGCATCTGTGGAAAAGTGATGCTGTTGTGCGGCTCTGGTGGAGGCCTCCCTTCACTTTAGCTTTCCTGAACCCTTTATAGTGTCTTCTGTAACGTTGCTATGTCTTAGACAGTGCTTTGTTGTTATTGTTTAAATATATATATTGGCTTTTGCATACCTTTGTTACTCAAACTCACTTTTGTCAGGAAAGAATTAAGTCTACTGCAGCCCCAGCCTGAAAGTCTCTATGGTTGTGTCAGTAGCACACCAACACACACAGACACACAACACACACACCTGGTGATTTGTACGAACTGGCAAGCTGCAGCGAGTTACCAGCGTGTTGTTACTGCACCATACACCAGGTGTATGTACAACATAGAGCAGCTGCATGTTGTAGTCTAATCAGTCCATCCTATACAATCTGAGGAAGGCCTGGATGAGACTACTGGCATTTCTCTTTTAAACTGAACAACCGTCAGGGACCTCAGAGGAGCTCAGCAAAATCACTGACAAATAAAACCAGCAGTATGACACAAAACCGGGGGAAACTAATTGAACAAAAGATTGAAGAGCCATGACTACTTATCTGGCTTGGGAAAGGAGTATTATGAAGGTGGTGATTACTCTTACTTGCCAGAGGGGAAAGAGGCAACATGCTAAAATTGCTGAAATGACTTAGGGAGATTGTGAGAGGAAAAATACAGCCTCCTGAGTCAGCTGAGCACTCTCGCTTGGGAGTACAGTCCTATGCTAAGTGCCAATCGATATTTTTTGTTTGCTGCCTTTGTATGCCTGTCTAATCTCTGCTGGTATCTTAGGCTTGGCTTCCATCTCCCCTCCTATCTGTCTCTATTAACGTCACCAACATCCACATGCAGCTAAGTAAACGTTAGCTCTAGCAACAAACGGTGTGCACTTTAGAGCAAACTACCTGGCTACACAGCCAAGCCTGGCTCTGCAGAAAATGTTAATCAGAAATACTTTAGGAATCATGGATTTGATCTCCCGGTGCAGGAAAACGGATCAGTAGCTGCTCCTTAAGTGACCCATGACAGGACAGTCTGACAAGAGTTGTCTCTTTGTCTAGCTTTTGACCTTTCATCTGAGGATACTGTTACAGGGTTGAGTAACAGTGAGGTCAGTGTGAACAAACACAAGGGTTCCCAATTTTTTGTGAAAGGCAGGACTCAAAGTTTCTGCCTTTTTCTCCACATACGCTTCAGGACCACCAGCCTTGGAATCTCCTGCAGGTCTTCGAATCTCCTGCAGGTCTTCGCCTCCCTCGCACTGCATCTCTGGCACTGCCTGCCTCCTTCTGTCCCTTGCGTTGCCTGGCACCTCAGAGCTACCCTGTCCCTTGAACTTACTATTTTGCCACAGCCCAGTCCTGCCCTCTCCAAGAACAGAACATGTGGTTTGTGCTTTGCTTTTGATGTTGTCCAGCTTCACAAAGTATGTCTCAGTTTGGGTGTGAGCTTGTAGCACTGTGGCTACCTTGCACTAATTACCCTCATAGAAACACTTGCCATAGATATGAAATAGTTTATGCTGCTTTCACTTAGGAGACAGGTAGTTCACAGCTGTGGTTGGGGAAGAACTTGTGCACAGTTTGGTGTTCTGGAGCAGCAAACAGGCAAAGGAATTGCAGTTGGTGATTTGTTTAGCTATACCTATAGTTTGGGTAAGTCATATTTCTCTGTTTCAGGTAGGCCTCTGTTTTCAATAACAAAATCCTGTACAGGATAAAGACAGAGTAAACTCTTTTACTGTACTTCTGAGCAGTAATGACAACTGCATCTTCTCTGTTTCAGAGAAAAGTGGGTCCTGTGGATCTCCAGAGAGGGCATTAGTATCTGAATTATGAGACTTTAACTATTTAACGGTGGTTTCTGGGCTCGAATTTTATAACTTCTGTGTTGGGAAAAAACAAAGAAAAAAAAATCCCGATATTTGTAACAAAATGAATAAAAATGGATTTCCTTCCACAAAAAAAGCTTAACAATGGTTTAAAGAATACATGCAAAACCAGACAGAACTGAATTTTCAAGGATTGTGTTTTGATGAAAGTGCAACTTCTGTTGAGCGTTAACCAGTATTTTCTGCTTGCTGCCTTTGCAGACTTATTTGATACCTGTCAATATCTCAAGCTTTGCTTACATCCACCCTCTTATTCTTGCTCATTAACGTCACTAATCTCTACTTGAATTCCTTGCAAGCAGAAAGACAAAGTGCCAGTGTGCAGTAAGTGCAAAGAGTACTTGTCACCATGGCTGAGTGTTAATGTAAATCAGCAGGGTTAATATGTAAGCTTATCAGATGGCTTCAAATGTGAGTGGTCCTAGCTGGTAATACCAGTGTAGAACAGCTTTTCCAATTCCCACATATTGCTGAAATACAGAGGGAGCAAAGAGTTTTCCCACTTGACGCTATTTTTTTTTTTTAATTGAAAGGTCAAGTTATGACCCACAGTCCTTTCTTTCTCCCTAGTCTGCAGAGGTTGAGGAGCTCTAACACTCACAGCATAACCGGCATTTATTTAGGAAGAGTGAAGAGGAATCCTTGCCTGGTTTTCATGGGCTGCCAAAGGACAGCAGAGCGACCTGGACTGTATGCATGCATGCTGGTAGATGGTATAGGAGGGTTCATTTGTCTGTGCAGCCCACCAGGCTTTGAGAGTGGGAACATAGGAGTTCTGAAAACTGACTTTAGGGGCATTGTATCACCCTTGATCACAGTGTGATGTGTTTCCTACTGGCCTCAATGTACAACTTGGAGACCTAAAAGAAAATTTTATTATGTATTTTATATAATTATAAAGGTGCCAGAACCTCAGTTTCACTCTTCCTTCAAGAAACAGAGTTTGTTACAGCAGAGCAAATCACAGGTGCTTTAAATGCCGGTTTCTGTTCATGGTGCCATGATTCACAGGAAGGAAATCCCATTATTAATGCACCTGGTCAAACATCCAGGGATGTAAGGCAGGGAGGGAGGGGAGAGAGGAACCTGTGTTGGCTGTAGGCAGCACAGATGTAGGGCAGTGATGCTGGAGAGGCAGCTGCAGTGCCTACAGAGCACTTTAATGTCAAATATGAGCCACATCAAGGACCTTGGTACCCAGGGCAGGTTAGCAGCTTAGTGACATTCCTCACCTCTGGCTTAAATAGAGCAGCAATGGGTTTGGGAAAGCTCTTCTTCAGGTGGGTGAGGACACCTGGCAAGTCCAGGGCTGCTGACACCAAGCTGTCTGCCAGGGATGATGGCCAGCAGGGAGCTAGGAGAGGAGACTGTCACACCGGGCACTGCTCTGATGACTCTGGAGAGGGTGCAGTGACCTCTGGGTCTGCCTGGAGTTGAAGGCACTGGATGTGAATGAAGCCTCGATGTCACACCCAGGCTGTGGTGTGGAAAAGCTCCATCAGGACAGGAGCAGGTCTAGGAAATGCAAGATCTTGCTGCCCAGTTCTCTAGTTGAAACATAAATAATGGTCAGTGTAGACATCATTAAAAAGCAGTATTTAAAAAAAAATCCTGCAGCATAAATCAGAAAATGACATCTCAGTCTTTTTTATAGTACTCTTTCTCCCATGGTACTTGTTTATCACTGCTAGGTAGCTTATTAACATAGGGTTGCTGGTTGACACTGACATGTATTTAATCAAGGCCAAGCATGTTTTCAATGCATTTTAAACATCTTTTTCTCTTTTGCCTCCAGTCCCTGTAAAGAGTTACAAAAAGTTTTGAAATCAATATAATGAAAAGTGCAGGAAGATGTTAGATCCACTGTGATAAGACTAATGTTGAATGGTAGCTGATTTTTTTAGAAATCAAGGGAGATCGTATAGTTTATTCATGCCATTGAAATTCTCTGGCTTTCACTAGGCCTGTGAAAAAAAGGTAGGTGCCCAGCACAGTTTTTTTCCTGGTTAGAAGTAAATAAAAATAATAGTCCTAGTGATGAAGAGAAGTAAGTCTCCAGTGAGGAAGTCTCAACAGCGACCTTGTTCAGTTTGTCACCTTAACATTTGTCCTTCAGAGTTGTGCAACTAATGCTGAGACCTTGGGGTCTGTATCTTGCATTGAAGCACCCATTCTCTTTTGCAGCACTTAGTAGCTCACATTTAAAAGAGAATTTAATTTGTTCTGCCACTGCAATAAGTCATCTTCTCACATATATCAATAAACCAATACTATTTAAAGAGCTAAGAGAAATATTTATGGCAGATGAAACAAAGAAAATACTTTGAGATCAGAAAGTAAAACCAGCTCATTTAAGAGTTCATAGTGACGTATTTTTTGTGTTTTTCTTGTTGTGTCATGATTAATTGCTTACCCCCAAGGCGTGTGTGTGTTATAAGGCTGTACGTTTACTTGGAGCCTTAGAGAAAAATGCAAATCATTCAAAAGTCACTTGAGAGCTCTCCCAAGCCCAATGGGAGAGGTGTTTTCCCAACCCCTTTAGACCTAGGGTGAAATCAAATACTCTGAACCAAGGCTAAATCAAACGCAGAGTTTAAACACTGCAGTTTTAGACCACTAGCTAAACTGCATGCTGGAACAGAGTAGAAGAGGAGCTTGACACTGTCAGTTAGTCTCAGCTCACAGATGACACCTAATTCCTCAAAAGCAAAGCTGGTGCTACTGCCTCCTGGCTGAAAATCTCAAATACCAATTTATCAGGATGCTAAATCAGCAGTCAAGGGCTTGCTGGGACAAAATCTGGGCCTTTCATGAAATGCAGATAAAGCTGGCGCTGCATGGTTTTGTTTCTTAGGGGAAAGCACAGCCACAAACTATGTTCAAGTGAGCTTCTTAGTGCCTATAACTCTGCATTGGGTTATGCCTTTCAAGCTGACAGGGAGCTCAAGCTGTTTTATTTCTCAAACCACATCTCTGGGCACTAGATTTATTACATATTTCATGACCCCTAGATTATATTTCACAATCATATGACTTATGCTCTGTATGGAAGTCTCAGGACTTCCTCTGCCTATGCCAGAGCTTCTCCTACTTTGACCTGGCCAAGTTGTGACTCTCCGCTCCCAAACTAAGAAAATTGGAGGAGGAAATGAGCATTTCTATGTTTTGAGTAAGGAGGTGTTTCTTGGGGAATATGGGTGTAATGCACTAGGGAAAAGGTTGGTTTGGCTTTTCTTTCTGTCCACGCAGCAGAACTGTGCCAATGTTCTATTTCTAAGGACTTTGTGTATGGAACATTGAAAAGAGACCAACATAGGCAGGGAAGTTAATTCTGGTGATGTAAGGGTCAGCTTTTCATACGCACAGTGAATTTTATACCACAGTAATACACATATGTGTATTTTTATTCAAGCGGATGCAATGAAACACAGCAAAAACTTACACTGCCTGACACCATAGGTATCACGTCACTCTGATACCTCACCAAAAGCAAGTAAAATCTTCTGCACTCCTGCTCACCTCATGAAATCCTAGGAGAACATTTTATGGCTCTAATCAAGGTACTAATTTCATACTTTAAAAGCTGCTACAGTATTGTTATTATCATTATGACAAAGAGATCAGTGTTTTCTGGCTGTTCCAGCTGCTCCCTTATTTGAATGGAGATCAGTATGAGACAACTACAGAACATTGCTGGTTTTGGTGCATCTGGACTGAGTAGACCACTCTCATCACAGAGATCAGTCTGAATTTCTTCTGCTGCTTGTTGCATCCTTTTTGCTGTTTATACAGGTATCAGAAATGAAAGAAGAGGGGCCAGGTGTTAATTGCTTTCTGCACAGTTAGTAATGAAGTGTAAACAGCAAAAAGATCTTTCCCAAACATCCTGCTAGATAATTGGCTGCCCACAACTACAGTCCTGTTTAAGGTCTTCCCTCCTACCCTGTTGCATCAAAGAAAAGAGACAGCATGATGTATAATTATAGTTACATTCAACACAGCATCATCTCTGCTGCCAGAGAGCCAGAAACACATGGGAAAGCAACTTCTCCTGCTCAGACAGCAGGCTTACACTGCAGTGCATAGGGTAAGTTGGAGGAAATGTATCTGTCTAGGACACAGTGCCACTCCATCCCCTGATGGGAACTCCTTCAGAACTCTATCTGCCTTTCTCATTGCACTCAGCACATCATCATTAAAGAAGGGGAGAAACAGACCTATTCATACAGGTGGAGGCAAGTGATTCAAAACCCATCTGTATATTAACAGCCTACATAAGTGGCTGACTGAATGACCTGTCTGTGAAAAGTAGTTTTCTGTTTCTAGCTGCTCCTTATTCCCCAGTAAAAAAAGTCTGAAGCACCTTTGTCACTTCATTTATTACAGTTAATCACCATAGTTACTAACAAAGTTCAGGCTAAATTCCATGGAATTGGTGAAACTTAAATGCATAGTACAGCAAACAAAGAAATACCTTAGATTCCAGATGCTTTACAGTTTTTGTGTGTTTGTACAAGCAAAACAATAACTTAACACTGAAAATACTGTTTAAGACCTTTATTTTAATTTTGACCCAATCTGGAAGATGCTTTGACTATTTTGGGGGTACTCACTTGTCTTTCTTTTCATTAGGTGTCTAGCAGTCCTACTTATGTACAACAAACCGTGGTGGTAGGTGCAGTAGAAAACCCAAACATAGTTTGTGTCTCAGGCATTTTACAACCTGAATTGTAAAGGGAGGAGCAGGCATAGAAGTAACATAGTCAGAGTAACAAGTAGACACAGCAACTGTCTACATCTTGACAAATACTTTTATAGGCTTTATAGACTGGAACAAAGTTTTCAGGAGAGTTTTGAAGAGGGAAGCTCTGCAGAAGTTTGTAGGGAGGTTTTCCTAGGCATGGGACATGTTTGGAAATATGACTCCTAGGTGGCTTAAGCTGCTAGTAATGTTTTTTGGAAGGAAGAGTCATCAGTTCAGTAATGAGTGAGAGATGGTAGATAAGTTCACTGAATCACAGAATTGCTGAGGTGGGAAGGGAACTCTCGAGATCATCTAGTCCAACCCTGCTCTGTTCAAGCAGGGTTAGTGAGAGTAGTTTGCCCAGGACCATGTGAAGTTGGGTTTTGAATATCTCCAGGGATACAGGCTCCACAACCTCTCTGGGCAACCTGTTCCTCTTTTAAACCACCCTTACAATAAGAAAGTGTTTTCTAATGTTTAGATGTTTTTTCTTGTATTTCAGCGTGTTTACATTGCCTCTTTTCATATCACTTCATACTGCTGAGGAGAATCTGAGAAGAGGCATGATGGTCTGTGAAGAGCTATAAAGGTAAAAAGAACCTGTCTCTATTTCATATGTTAGAGAAAAGGAAGAAGTGTGAAACATCTCATGTGAACACAAGCCATAGGAGAACAAGCTATATGAATAGAAATGAGTGGAACAAGACATACTCGTGCATGGTAGAGCCAAGGATGCTACTGACATGTGGGATGTGAGAACTACCGTGATGTGAGAACTTAGTGGAAGATTTTAGCTGTGTGGATGGGCTGAAAGGCTATAACTTAGCAATCTGGACCACAGGGCAGAAGTGCCTGTTAGCTTTTGATCCATCTGATTAAATTAAGTCATGAATGAGCTTGCCTATTCTCCTACTATGAAATCCACTATATATGTAGAAGACGGATGTTTGGATCCAGCTGCAGGATCTGACACAATACACCTGTAGAATCTCTGACATGCAGCATTGACTCCTATTCACTGACCACTGCTGCTGAATGTCCAAGTCACCTTGGCTCGCTATTTCCAGCTTGCCAGCAAATTGTTGTACTGCCTCATACATCAAACATAGCCTGTGAGCATATTGTAGGAAGGCGGGTGCCTTCAGGTTCCTTCCTTCCTATCCCCAGATATGTATCAGCTGCACACAGTATACTGATTAACCATCTTGAACACCTGGCAGTATTAAAATCTGAGATTAATTTAAGATTAAAATAGCATCAAGACTATTCATATATATGTATATGTGTGTGCATGTCTCTGGATATATATGGGTAAATGATGCTGACTGTAACAATCCATTGCATATTAAAACAGCTTTTTCAGACATTCTTATCTTGGTTTTCCTGAAACTCATTAGGCTCTTTTGGCAAAATTTCTTTACTTATCCTGATTCCCAAGTTGTTTTTAAATGCATCCTGTTTTCTGTCTATACTGTTATCCACCTGACTTATTATAACTCATCTTGTTTTCTCTGGAAGTTGCTGATCAACAGCTAAACCACTGAAAGAGGTAAAGAGTGCCTCCCCAACATGGGATTTCATTCATTTGCTTTAAGTGATCTTTTCATTGTAGACAGCTCTCCATGTTTGGATTAACTTTGTCTGTTATAGTGAAAGAAGGGGAAGGGAAGAGAAAGGAAGGGCAGGGCAGGGCAGGGAAGGGCAGGGAAGGGAAGGGAAAAAGAAAAGCCTCTACAAACAAATGTTTGGAAGTAGAGTGCCCAAAACACGGGGCACATGACAATTACTGTTTCAAGGAGAGATCTGAAAATGCTTCATCTTCAACTATGTTGAAACAGAAGTTAGTGGAAAGTATGTTCCTTCTGAGCTGATGAGGCCCCTGAATTAGACCATGTATGTCCCATAGGCTGACATCAGGCAGTTTTTTTCCTAGTTGCCATGAGCAATATCACTGCTACATTTCCAAACTTCTTGTTACTTGCTGAACAGTTTGTCTGCTGACTCAGATGAAATGGCACGGCCCTGTCTGATGAGCTGCTCAATTCAATCTACGCTGCTCAATGTCTACATGACCTCTGGCAAGTTATCAAGGTGGCTTTCAGGTGAACAAAATTTGATGATGAAATGTAGCCAGTTCTTCATAAGCAATGCCCCCTGCATGAGATTGAATATTGTCAGAGGAACTGCGATATATTTGATGGAATACTATAAGTCAATGTTGCTGTTTGATAAGACTGAGTGGGAAAGGGGAGATATTGGTCAGGAAAATCTCACACAAGTAAAACAAAGTTTAAAAAATCACAGTAAATCTATTCAAAACAAACCCATGGTATTTCATGTAAAACTGAAATGAAAGTTTGTCACTATGAACCAAATCTATGTAGTTTTTCAGTTTTGCATTCATCCATGCAATGATGCAGTGATGATGATAAAACTTTTAGATAACCAGACTTACCGGTTATTATTTTCATTGTTCCGGATCCTATTATTCCAGAAGGTGCAGCTTTTCTATCCTTTATATAAATGTTACCACAACACAAAAATGCCATGCCAAATTATAAATACCGCCTAAAGACTGCAGGAGGAATTATCTTGTTAGCCCACCAGTAATGTGTGAAACAGTTGCCATATTTCTGTCTAGGAGTTCTCAGCAAGTTGTATGTCCATATGTTTGGAAATCATGGAAAGCTGGGAAAAAAATCCCTCAAATTCTGCACAAACCCACTGTCAGGGTAGAAAAAAACCAGCTGTGTCCAGGAATCCCAAGAGTAATGGTGGGTCTGTAAACTGAGTCATGCTGAATTGAATGAGATTTTCCAACTGCCATTTCATAGAACTCTCTGTTGTTAACTGTTGTGAAAAGTAGTTTACGTGCAATAGACCCTCTTTTTTCCAATAATAATATCATTGTTTCTATTTTTCCCTTTTTCCAATAGAAAAACCTAGTCCAAGTAGTTGGCCAGACAGCCTCCATATTTCATTTAAAATAAGGAAGACTAGTTTTGTTCTCATGGTTCTCCCCATGTTTTCCCCAGAGTTGATAGAACTACATATATGCATGAAGGGCAAGAATAATGCCTACTTGTTATAGAAATAAAAGTGAGCATTTTTTTCTGCTAAGAAGAAGACTAATAATCTATTTTTGTTTTTATTCATCAGTCTTTAAAGAAAGAAAATAGCTAAGCTGATTTAAATTAAATTTTACAAAGCATATGCTCCTGGGCAGAGATCTTATAAATCCACTTTCAGCCCAAAGCACATTTTTATGGTTGAGCTATAATAAACCACTCAGAACAGGGATTCCACTGGAATTGCTTACAGAATATAGTAGCACGAAAGGTATTATTGCTATAAAGCTTCACAGTAATGTTTGAATTTAGTTGACAGAACCAGCAGGGCCATTTTTATTTAGTTTGACCTCTCATCACAAGAACCTACTAGAATCTCATGCTACAGAGAGTAAAACACATCCAAAAATTCAAAGCAGAATAATGATTAAAATAATAAAGTGGAGGCCAGGGTTTCCCAATGCTATAATACATTTGATGCATGAATGCTGCTATTCTGTGTGTCTTGGCACAGGGAAAAAGCAAAAAAAGCAAAACATTTGTGAAGTAAGTTCCCGTTCATCAACAGTTAAAAGCCAAGATGATCTGCAATGGACGTTGCCTTACTACAAACT
Source organism: Aviceda cuculoides (assembly GCA_035590195.1). NCBI lineage: Eukaryota > Metazoa > Chordata > Aves > Accipitriformes > Accipitridae > Aviceda > Aviceda cuculoides. The sequence goes on along the minus strand of JAVJGG010000082.1, from coordinate 24,422,609 downwards.
TAATTTAGCAGATGCCTGTTAGCTTACAGTGAAGCCGCGTTTGCAAAATAGGGTAATCTGTCTAGTGGTTACACAACATAATGTTGCATGGTAATGCAGACATATATCAAGAGGATAATAGGTGACAAGGAGTTTAAAAAAAATGATATAGGAGAGAAGGCAGGGCATTATCTGATGATTATGCAAAATGCTTGTTAAAGGACTAATGATAGCTGTTCTCTACTGGAATGAAATGTTTACATAAAAACTTCCCCACACAAATGCCTCTGTGTCCTTTGGGTAGGTTGCCAGGTTATTTAATGACCTAGTTAGTCTTGTATCAAATCCAAGGTATGGTCTCTATTTCATGTAAGAGAAATATGCTGGCTACTAAAATTGGAAGATCTTTTCCTACCTTATCTAATGGAAGCATCTTAGGCTGGCTCTTGGGAGCAGGATAGGGTCACACAGGAAAAGGTGTCAGAAGGAAAATGTAGACCATGTGGCTACATTCAGTAATCCCCTATGTTTGCTATTCTCCAAATTAGAAACAGTGCAACTGGTACAGCTCCAAGTATCAACGGCAGCAGCCTGAACATAAAAGGCCTGTACTGCATCTCAAATATAGCAAATCTCTGCTTTCGTCTCAGCACACTACCATAGTCAAGATAAGACAGTGCATACTTTTCTTCTGTAATCCTTGCTACATGCTAAGCAAAGCATTCGAGTTGGGTTAAATTCACTCTGAGCAATGTCTTATACATACTAAAAGATAAAGACATTGTGATCTCAATTAATTTTAGTTAAGGAATTATGTTTGGGCTAGCTCGCACACATGGTTGGAAATGAAAGACAAGAGAGAAGGGCGTGATAGGGGATCTTATAGGGAATGCTGAGGTGCATGGAGGAATGTGCTTTTGTGGGCAAAATAGCAGCTTTTAGTAGTAAGGCTGATTCTGACTCACTGATGTGATACGAAGGAGGAGAGAGACAAGTGTGAATAGGTGGAACTGGGATGATAATTTGATCGTAATTGAAACAAGGGCCATTTTCTTAGCTTCATGTCTGAAGAATCTTTCAAACTGTCAGGAAGATGAAGATGGTACAAGAGATGGGCAAGTAAGTCTCAGGAAAGATGTACCAATGTCATGTCCTTAACTGAGAACCAAGAGGGATCATGGGATCAATGTATTCTCAAACAAGAAAAGCATGAAGTGAGACAGGAAAGGGGCTGTCAATCATGTATGCTTCTGTGATAACCTCTTTGAACAGCTTCTCTCCTGTTATTTCAAAAGGCTCTGAAGTATCATGCAGCAGTGAGGGTTAAATAACACAATGGTGACGCAGGAGGGCTGCTTGACTGTATCTCTTCTGTAAGTGTTAATAAGTCAATGAACCTGTGAAATGAATGATAGTGAAGGAAGAGGACGGCTGGTGCCTGCAGGATGAAATCCTAATCCTTCATTAGGGGAAGAGCTAGCCAGTTCTGTTTTCCTGATCAGTGAGCCAGAAAAAACTGCCGGTATGATGGGAACCTTAACCACCCATGGATGACAATTTAAAACTGACTCCAACCAGTAAGATATGTCTCAGTCCTTGCCATCAGCACTTATGGCTCCTTTGAGGGAATTCTTGGCACTATGGATAGTGGTAATTCATATGGAAGGATTTCAGGCTGTTACTATCTCATTCAAATATCTCTACTGCTTTATTTTTTTTTATCCAGCTCTCAAAGAGAAGCCACAATACCTCTATAGAGTAACACATTATTTTTTAGCTAATTAGTTTTCTGTGAAAGTGTATTTGACTACCTTGGAGGTATTGTTGGCTGTGTTAAGTACAAGACAAAATTCAGGTCCTGGCTTAAATTAACAATATGTGCAGCCAGAATGTGAAATCTAAACCACAAGACATTCAATTTATTCAGACATCCTCAATGTGCATGATTACCCTCAGAATCACCAACACTCTTCTGGAATAATTTCTGATACCCTTAATTCTATTAGGAATTGTGAGGAAAATACTATGTAGGTAAAAAAATTCCTTTTTGGTATTATCAGATGGAGATGGGATTTTTAAAAAGTGTTCTGGGCTCTCAACATGTTTATTTTATTTACAACATGTATTAAAATTTCTGTAAGGGATTTTTCCTCCTACCTTCTTCAGATAGATACAAAATGAGTTAGCAAAAATTCGGGAAAATCACACCCCTATGCATCACATACCTTTCTCTAACAAGCTTTCATATTTTGGAAAGGATAAGGTGGCTGAGATGAAGCATGTGAGCAAGAACAATATGGTCCTAGTCACAGTCTGTAGCTCCTGTTTTCATACCCTTCCAAAGCTGCTTCCTTGCCATCCCAAGCACAGGATAAAGAGGCAGCAGTACACAGTGGGAGAACAAGTTTCTGAAGAGTCATAAATGTAATGGGCAGGTAAAAAGCAATCAGCTGCACACATGCTCCTGCTCTTTGCTATGGCTCTGCACCGTGAGAGCTGATTCAGAGCGTACTGCAGGCTGGCAGAAGGCACCAGCTGAATCCAGGGAGTCTCTGCAAAACCCTGGGAGTGGGTTTCCCAAGCTCCTTGGCACAGCTACTTTTTATATGTGCTCTACAAGCCTAAAACACAAAACTCTCAAGTCCTTTGTTCTTCTGAATGTTCCTAAGGTTCATCCTCTGACTCTAAGGGAAAACTCTGTGATGAATCTGTACATTTGTAAAGCTTTTTGTGATGCTTTCAAGAAGTCCTGAGATCATCTGCTGTGCTTAAAGGCAGAGATTCAGTGAGTGTGTGACGGAAAAATAATCATTTGAAATCCCTGAACTTCCACTGCAGATAACTAAAACGTGCTTACAGCCATTTTTCCTCATTATATGAATATTTGAACACTTTGCAGAAGGATATTATTGAGAACATGCCATAATCTGAGAGTATTTTAATGCAATGAAAAGCTTTAAAGAGTCTGTAGACTTCTCCAGAGGTTTCTTGAATAGAAGAAAAGAACACTTCAGTCTCAGGGAAATGAAAAGCTACACCTGCTTGCTCCCTTGTTTTTTGCTGGGTTTTTTTTTGTTCTTTTTTATTCACTAATTAAAATGAGAGAAACTTCTGCTGTCTCTTCAGACATTTCACATATTTTGCATTGTGTGCATTTAGGAATGGGAACCCCTCATATCCACTGACCAACAAGCTGGCTGGGAGGCTGTATTCAAAGCAGAACCCTCTAAAAAGCCAAGCTGACCCATTTTGTAGCTGCTGCTCAGGATACCCTGTCGTCTTTAGGAGTGTGATACAGATTGCAAATTCCCACTGTTCTCAGTACAAGAAATTATGCAACATGCATACACACTCATTTACCACAATCTTCCTTGCTGTGTCCCAGTTTCTTCTCTACGTACACCTCTTCTTGTCTCAGGGAAACAGGGAAAGCCTCTCCTTAACAGTTATTTAATCCTGGCCCTCTTCCACTGGTAAAGCACTGATAAAGTCACGTTACAGCAAATTAGCATCTGGGCTTTTTATCACCATTGACAGGCTTAAGTGACATTGTGATAGCAAGATAGTGTTATACCTTGTGCAGACATCAGTGGTGCAACAGAGAGAACCAATACTGGCCACAGAAAACAGCTGAGTTTAACTTTTCAGCTTGAAATCCTAATGAATAATGAGTCTTTTCATCAGCACTTGCAGGCTCAGTGACCTCTGCAGCTCACACCATTGCCTTCCTCCTCCCCTCGCTGCCTGGCTGCGGCCTGAGGAGAAACGGTAACACTAATCTTTGAATCTTTGTTATTTAGTAACTAGTTTCATGTCACAGGAATCAAATGTCTTTAAGAAACTCTCAAGAGAAATGAGTATGACCCCTGCGTACTCTGAGACCCATTCAGTGCACGCGAGGCCCCCCCGGGTGCTGCCGGGCATGGGGCTGCCAGCAGCCAAGGGTCACATCGCACCGCTGTGGCAAGGAAGGCAGGAGACAAAGGAAAAAAAGATATATTAAAAATGGACTCACACAAAAATATTGCCTCCCCTGTCCATAAAAAATGATCGTGCAATGAAGCTGGTTTAGAAGGAGGCCCCTGAGGTTTATTCATTAGGCAGAATTTGGCACAGAAATCCTGGCCCAAGTACAAGAATACCCAACCCCTTCCACGAAAAAATGCCAGGCCTGGGGCAGGCAGTGCCTCCGCAGAACCTCCGCTTGTCAGCATGCCTTCCCGGTGCCCCAGGCAAGTGTTCGCCCCTCGACCCTGGGGACGGGGCTTTTTCCTTCTCTCTGGCCCCACAGAAATGCAGGTACATAAAGTCACCTTCCTTCTTGCCCAGAGTCAAGTCCAGGACAGCATAGGCATGTCTCCTCACCAAACCTTGCGTCGTAGCCGGGGTGAGAGCCGGACCTGAGGCTGCTAGAGCGCAGCGGGCAACCTGCCCGCCGGCCCCAGTAGCCCTCCTTGCAGCTCAAGTGCTCCAGTGCACTTGCTGAAGGCAGCGCATCTTCCTTGCAGTGATGGTCTTGGCGATGAGGACATGTCAATCCAAACCAGCCTTTCCTGAGGTTGAGGCTAAGAGAAATTGCTTGGCTCTTCTTAGGCTTTCCCAACACACCAGGGGCGTGAGGGAGGGCAGGCAGTTGCGTTTCGGCAGAAATGAGCTGGCCAGGGAAGCCAGAGAAGGGGTTTGCTCGGGAGCCGGAGGTGTGTGTGTCTGCTGATGGCCCGGGCCAGCTGGGGTGCCCGAGGGCCTCGCAGGGGGCAGCCCCGAGGGCTGGCCCTGGCAGGGGCAGCTGTGGCCAAGGGGCTGCGCGGTCCCACAAGGCTGCCTTCTCGCAGGGAGGCTGCAGGCATCTTCTCAGTGCTGGTGGGCAAGAAGCTTCGAGGCAATCTTTTTGTCTGTTGCCCAAGGAACCAGGAACTTGCAAGCTCTGAAGGCATTTCTGAAACAAACCACCTGGCTTTTTTTCTTTTTACGGAACAAAACCTCACCAGAATTTCCATCTTGCATGAACTATTGCTATTTTACTTTTTAACTGTAGCTTGAATCACATGAAAGAGCACACTGAAATTCCCTAGGAGACAGAAATTTTGAGTTTAGCCAAATTCATTCATCTTTCATGCTCCAGCTTCTGCGGCAGCTGAGGCAGAGAAACTGCAGAGAATAACCTTTGTCATTGCACATATCATTCATACCAGAACAACTCCATTATGTGCAATGACTGAAAGAAAAAGCTTATAAATAAAGAGCAAGTGACCAAGCAGCTAATGACATTACCGTAATGCATATAAGCAATGGATCTATACTAAATTTACAATGTTGTCCTTCCAGCATTGCTTCATCCCTTCTAAGTACTGGTCTTTGCAACCTTAACATTTTAACTCAGGCATAATTTGTGCTTTTGGAAGAGTGCTTTGAGCACACTGTATAACCTAAAGGCATTTAAAGCCATCCCATTAGGATACAAAGAAAATGAGAGACTAAACTATTATTTCCAGTAGGGACATAACAATGCATGCCTCTAAATTAAGGCCTGCATTTGTGGTAAGTACTACTCAAGAGTTTGCATCCAGAAGTCATGATTGTGATTTTTATGGTGCAAAAATAATTGGAAAAAAATAGTGGTACCCAATATAGTAGCACCTACAACTCCAAAGGGAAAAAAAAATTCTCCTGTCATGAAGTTTCCAGACGGCAACAAGATTACTAGTGTCAGGACTAGAAGAGTGGTATAGTCTCCAGTACTTGAAGAGCTCAGCAGATTACTTTGTTGAGTCTAAACACAAAACAGACTGGTTATATCAAGCAGTTCTGAAATAGGGGATATCTTCATTCTTTTGAAAAAAAGAACTAAATATGCAATATATCACTTCATATCCAATATATCCTGACCTAACAAAAAATGTTCTTTTGAGAGAGGATGTGAGGCTTCTGAGATGTATCATAGATAAATTAGTTTCAGTTGCCTCGTATGAGCTTAGTGCTGCTTTTTTATTCATCTAAGCATGACTTTTGTGTTCAGTGGAAAGGGGTAGTGTTAATTATTTACACTACTATAAATCTTTAATTACTGTGATATGGTGTCTGTTGTCCCTTTATCATTCAGAGCAGTGGAATAGCTCTCGCCATGGTAGACACAAAATGGGATGTGACTGAAATGAAAGCTGTTCATCACTGGCTTGTACAGGAGCCAGCAGTACATAGGGGTTTAGCGGGCCTCCGATGTCTTCAGTGATGAGCATGGTGTGTGGCCAAGCTATTTACAGTACAGTGTGTATATGGATAGCCTCGAGTATGATTTACAGTTTGTCCTCTGGTAACTGCAAAGACACATCTCACATCCCATGAAGACCCTAGTACTAAGTAGTATCATCATTCAAGCAGTTGCTCCAGCTTCAATGGGACTATCTGTGCACTTACAGCCAGGCCCATAAGTAACTGTCTTTTTGGTTCAGGGCTTGTCTTGCCTTGGTATTTGGAGATTTTTCAGCCCGATATTATGTAGGATTCGGATACCACCACATTTATTACAATAAATGGAGAGTGAGATGGAAATAAGTGAAAAAGGATGGCAAGCTTTTTGACTTGGCTTTTCTCTTTGCAGCTATAATTGCACAGCCTAGCTGGGTCTCTACATAATTCATGCAGCCTGTAACTAAAGATAATCAGGAAAGCAAAGAGGAAACGCATACTCTCATTTATACAATGTTGTTGCCCCTGTTAGTGTGAAACTGGATCTGCCATATCTTGGGTGCTTCTTTCCTGTCCTGTGTTACCCTTTTTCTCATCACTTTACAGTATTTCTTCTGGCTTGTGCTTCCATTATTTTGCTATTTAGTAAGGATAACCTCCCTTTCTGCAGAGGAGGGCTTCTTCTCAGACCAGCTTCTTTCATCCTTTTCTGAACAAAAAGTCTGAGTAGAACCTCCTTCTTGGGCATAAGCATTTCTTTGTCACAGAATCACTTTCTCTTTGGCTTTGGACACAGTGAGCCATGACTATTACTGAAATTGTTTTTCTCTTTTCTGCGACAGACTGGTGGTAACCTGTGAGACAACTTTTGCCTGTATGCTAGAAACACCTCAGGATCTAGCATTTTTCTTTTATTTGGAAAGAAAAAGTCATGTTTTCTAGTTTAGACTCTGATACCATGACAACTTAGACTGTGTTAGTGTGATTTATCCACAGACACTGAGAAAATATGAAGCTGTATGAAACTAATAGCTGTTCTCTGTGGGAACTCATGCATTTCCCCCCCCCCGCCCGTTTTTTTTTTTTTTTTTTTTTTTGAAAATACAGCTCTACACAGCTTTAAGACTGGGGTTTCCAGCTCTCCCAGGAGGGAGCTAACACAGCACACAGCCCAGATGTGCTCCCCAGTCCTCAGCAGCCTTGGCTCTGGGGGTTGCCGGTCCTGGTCCCCGGTCCCAGCTGGCCCCGCTCTGTGCGGGACCGCTGCTCCCACTCAAGTCACGCAGAAGCAGAAGCGGCTTCTGCAGAAGCTGAAACCCGACCGCTGACTCGACGGCTCCGACAGGGAAGGAAACAGCACGCAGCTGCCTGGGCTGCCCCAACGCAGCAGCTTTGCTTACTTTCAGGTCCAAGCAGCCCGAAAGGTGCCCCGTTTTCGTGGCGGGGAGGGGGGGGGTGAAGCAGATGTGCGGAGAGACACTGTGCCCCCCTCCATCCTCTCTGTGGGGATCCGGCCCCGCACCGACGGCTTCGGGAGCTGCCTCTGCCCATTTAGGCAGGAAAGAGCCTTAAGGGGCTCTGCCCACGCGTCCGCAGCCAAAGCCGCCCTTTCCAGGGATTCACCTCCCCAGAGCTCGCCCTGCGCACCGCGGGCAGTTGTACGTTGTCACCCAAAAAGAAAAGGTCGCCATCGCCTCTCACGCGAGCAGATCGAACCCCCCGCCCCCCCCCCCAGTGAAACCAGCAGGGACGGACACAGCAGCGGGGCCGATCCTCACCCCCTCGGGCTGGTGGGAGAAGGGGAGCAGGAGCTGCCTTTGCCGGAGCGGGCTGGGAGAGCAGCCCACGCGTCGCTCCCCGAGCGGGGAAACGCTCCCGAAGCGCGCGGGGACCAGACACCAACGTGTCTGGCCGGCGCGGGCAGCTTCCCGTAATCCTCCCCATCCCGCAGCCGGCCGGCAGCCTGCCAGCCGGCCGGCCGGGAAGCTGGGCTGGCCCTGCAGAGAAAGAGCTTGCAGGATAAGGGCCGTGCCGAGATCAACCTCGGAGGCAGAGAAGCGGCAGCACGGTGCGGGGGCAAGGCGGGATTAAAGCCGATTTCTCCCCAACCGCACACGCTCCTACGGAGACGCTCCTTCAGACCTCGCGTATTGGCCTCCCATCCGGGCAGCGCGTCCCAGCTGGGCCTGGAAACACCTTTCAGGAAAGGCTGCCAAACATTTTATAACATCTTCTGGAGAAGCCAAGACGCACCTCCGCTGCCACCCGGGCGCTCCCACGGCCTTGCCCGCCTCCGGCGCGGGACCCAGCGCAGCAGGCAGGGGCAGGCAGCGTCTGGGCCAGGCTGGATGTGCCAGGTCGGATCCCTCCGGCGCTGGAGCCGGCCGGGGCTGCGGGCACGCAGCACCCCAGGGAGCAGGGTCCTGCCCCTTCCCTGGTCCAGAACGACACAGGAAACGAGATTTCCCGGGGAAAACGAGACGCTGCCGTTTCCATTTTGCAGAGGGGCTGCCAGGCTCGGGCCAGCTCTCCGCATCCCACATCCCAGCTGGCCCTGCCAGGAGGCTGGGGGTGGCTCAGGGGCCACAGTGCCCGCGGCTCGGGGGGTTTTGCCTGGAGCAGGAGGGGATGCCAGACGCCAGCTCTGCAACGGGCACCGGCAGGCACAAGGGAGAGAGCTCAGCACGGGCTGCGTGGGTTACAGGGGTGAAGATACCCCAGAGCTTGGTGCTCTGCTTGCAAACACAACGTTTTCCTCTTCCTATCTTGCAAACCAGGAGAAATGCAAGCTTTGGAAGCACGTCGGAGCCCCTGCCCCTTCTTCGCAGCCATGGGGTATCACAGAAACCCTTAGATAGATGATACGATCTGTGAGTCACTTGGGATTGCTAACTCCGTGACATTAGAAAGCAAAGGCTTAACGAACGGGGCTGCAGAGTCCACCCTGGCAGGATATTAATACAACCAAGATGCCAAAGCACATCAGAGGAACACGAGACACCGGTTCCAAGGCAGAAGTCTCCCTTTGCTTGAAGCAACAACAGGGAGAGAAAAAAAAAAACCCCAACCTTTTGCTGGCTGGGGTAAAGAACATAGCTTGAACATCAGCAATTAGGAAGGAGCAGCCTCGAGGTGTTAACCTTTGGTTCCTTGCGCCCGACGGTTAACGGAGCTGCGACGTAAAACCTCTGACACACACCCGGGCAGGGGATCAGGAGGGACTGAGTCAGCCCCGCCAGCTGCTCTGCAAAGCACCAGCCCCAGTTTGCTCGGCCGCGGCGACAGGCGGGCAGAGGGGCTGCGTTTGTCCCTTATCTGCTCGGCTTTCGATAAAGGCTCTTTTCCTTGAGAGCTCTGCAGCCTGGGCCTGGGATGCTGGCCCTGCCGTTGTGCTTGGAGATGCTGCTTGGAAGAAGAGGGTTTATCCCGCAGCCCCCTGCTCGGCCAGCCCCAGGAAGGGCACGCCGTGCTGGCTGCAAAATGCACAAGTCGACGAGCTGCAAGAAATCCAGGCTAGAAAGATAAAGAGTCACCAAGCGATAAGCTCATCGCAAAGCTAAGCAGTTCCTTTGGCAAGTTCTGCATTTTTGCCCTCCTAAATCCCACCCCCCTCCATCTTCCTTGGTTGTTTTTTTTTTTTTTTTTTACCCCTCTACCTTTCAGGGTACAGGAACTTGGCCCTAAAAAACTGCCACAGGGGGATGCCTGACCGCAGGGGGGGACCCATCCTGGAGCCCTGGGGGAAGGTGCTGGTACTCGGGAGCAGGACTAACCCAAAACCCACGTCCAAGGGTGGGGTTCCTGCACCCCAGCACGCCGGGCCACAGAAGTCAGAGCACGGCACGAGCGTGGGGGCAACGCCGGGAGGAAGCGAGGGAGGCCACTGGGCAGACGCCGTCCCCGCGCTCGGCACGGGGGAATTGCAATTTAACAGGATCCCTGGCCCTTCCCGGCTTCGGCACGGGAGCGGCCGGGTCCTGCTGGGGTGCAGCCGTCGCCAGGGCTGGGGGAGAAGGCCGGAAAGGCGGGAGGAAGCGTTCAGACAAGGCGCTTTCCAGCTTCTCCCTGCCCTCATACGGGCAGCGGGTTGCCCAGGCAGGAGTCCGGCAGCGCCGGGTAGGGAAAGGCGACCCGTGACCCCCAGCCATAGAGGAATCCCACTCCCAGCACAGGATGCCTTTAGAGAGGCACAAATCCTTGCTCCAGCCACGCTCCCAGGGTCCTGCTCCCTTTGTTCCCTCGGAAACTCGAGGGCAGGCGACCCCGGGCGATAAGGAGGGACGGGAACGCGTGGATCGGGGCGCGCGGGCTGCAGAGCCATCGCTCCCGCCGGAGCTGCCAACCCGCTCCCGTCGCTCTGGCTCGTAGCTGCCTCCCGTCCACCCACCGTACGGAAGAGCAGAGCCACGCAGGCAGCGCCGTATCCGCGCCTCATCCCGTAATAAGAACTGTAAAATGGGATCCACGATTCGTTTCCCCGGGGGAATGGTTCCCTCCGCGGTAGGAAAGACAGCGATGACTTGGGCAGCCGGGCGTTGTCCACGGGGAGTGGGAGAACGGCCCTTCACGCGTCGTAACCCCTGGCAGGTCGGGGGCTCGAGCACATTAAACCCTCCTTCGCGTCTACGTTCTCCGCGTCACCGACGGCAGCTCCCCGGGGTGACAGACGGGGCTGCAGGAGGGCCGGGAGACGGGCACCCGCCTCCCACGCCACGGGAACCTCCACCCTCTGGCAGGAAGGGCTGCACCCAAACCCACCCATTTTAAGAGTTGGGAAGAGGAGCCGTAGGACGAGAACCTGCAATTTTCCTGCCGCGCGTGGGCTGTAAGACAAGGCTGCAGGCGTAAGAGCTGTCACTTTGGAGACCCATTTAGCCGCACAGGACACCATTATCCAGCGTCTACCAGTGACCGGAACAGGAGACGCCTTCCCAGCAGACACAAATAGCCGAGGCATCGGGAGCGACACGAAACCGCTCCAGCTCGGCACGCAGCTGCCCCATCCCCACCCTCCGGTGAACAACCGGCTTTTCCAGTCACACCAGGGTGGACAGGCCGTGTGGTTTTGGTGGGAGGAAACACAGGATCAGCCTCCTCAGGGTCATCCGCAAGGCCAGCGGCTCTCCAGCCCCACAGGAGCTCTGCTCCAGGCGAACAGGCAGAAGTGCTGGGGAGCATCCCTCCCATCGCCAGGGAATGACCCTCCAGGAGGCAGAAATCCCTCGCGGAGGACACAGACCCCGCGCTCTCCCTTCTCCTACTGCAGCTCCCGGCTGTTCCCAGCCGCAGCTTCTTCGGAGGCACACGCGCTCAGGGAATCCGAGGACCGAAGGCTCGGCCGCAGCTGAGTTTGGCTGGCAAATACAAGCTCGAAGGCAAGAGGCGGTTGTTCACATAACCCTGACCTTGCTCCACGAGCGACTTCAGCACCCGACCCGCACGCGGAGCTCTGCCCGTCTCAGCAACGGTAGCCAGGATGCACTTTTTCGGGTGGCACTTGAACTGGGCAACTGCAGTGCAGAAGCCGTCCCGCTAAGCTGTCAGCACGGCAAAGCAGAGCCAGCAAGCCCTTCTCCACAAGCCTTTCCCCCCCCCCGTCCCCACTAACAGCTCCAGTTTATCCAATTTGCAAGACTGTTAACCCCGCCGCCTGCTCTGGAAGAGATGAAGTGACCTATTCTCATCCCCTGGGGTTTGCTCAGCTCCTGCAATTAGTAAGACGGGATTGTCGATAAACCAGAGCGGCTGCTAGTGTTTTAGCTGGAGCGCTTCAAGAAATACAGATGTTTGGCCCTTGGAAAATAGGAGACTCCCTTTGTAGGCAGAACAAAGGCAGAGAGAAATTAAGATCTTATCTGAAGCGTGTTTAGGATCTAGCCTCCCCAGGGCTCCAGGCCCTTCAGCCTGGCAGTTTCTACCCAATTCAGCTTTGCCACCTCCCTCCCACTGCTCCTGCACCCCTCCGCAGGGGCTCTGCCAGCACCCAAACAGCAGCCTCTTCTTCTCGCTCGGAGAAGTCCTGCTTTGCAGCTCATCCCGGCACGAGACCAGCACTGCAAAGGTAGGGTGCTGGTGCCTGGCAGACAGGAAGACCCTGCCTGCACCCCAGCCCCTCTTTTGACACGTTCGCGTGCAACCGAGAGGGCAGAAGGCTCTTCCAGCCCTGTGCTATCCCAGCTCAAGCCCCCAAAGTCCAGGAGACCACTGGGAGCTGGGACAGAGGTCCTGCTGGCGCCTGAGCTGCAGTGACCGACTTCTGGAGGTGCAGGCTCAAAAGCAGAGACACCCCTTCCCCTTCAAGGCAGCTGGCTTTGCCTCCAGCCACCTCCCGCACACCGCAAGGAGCTCAAAGTCCCAACGAGCTACAGAAAAGCCCAGGCAGCGGAGCACGCTCCCTCCCCAGGCTCTCCTTTAATAAGCAACGACTAACGAAGAGCCTGAATTCATTGTAAAAACGGCGCCGGAGCCTCCGGACCACTCGGTGCAGCATTTATCTTGATTGTTACCATGGAAAAGCAACGGTGTCCCCTTAACCGCTCTGTGAAACACAAAGCCGGCCCCAGGCTGAGCTCTAGCTCCGAGCTCGAGCCAAGCTGCACTTGTGCAAGCCAGGGAGCTGTTGGGCAACTCGCTCTGAGGAAGACACCTTACAAAAGCAGAGGTTTCAAAACTCGACGCTGGCTGCACAGGCACCGCCAGCTCTATCTAACAGGTGAGGTCCCGAGGTTCCCCCTCCTCCTCCTCCGGTGGGACGCATTCCTAGGCAATCTGCTTTTCAGCTCCTGACACTCTCAGGCTAATGGGAGGAGAAGGAAGGAAGGTCACTGCATCCTTCACAGCACAGCAGGGAGAGGAGCGCACTGATCCTGAAAAATGACTGCTCACCCTGAAAACACCACGGCAAATCCCGAGCTGTCCTCCCTCTGCCCAGGACCAACCCTTACAACGCTGAGCTGAGCCTACATGCCTCGCTGACAACACCCTGGGCAGTCTTTTTGTCTCTTCTCAAAGGAAGAAAAAGAAATTAAATGGATTCCCAGAACAGTTGCCACATCCTGTGTTCTCCTGCGAGACGCTGACTCAAGCCAAAATTGCCGCTGGATGCATTTTCTTCCAGTGCAGCATACTCTGAGCACACGTCTGCAGTTCTGCAACATCGAAGCGCACGACAACCGCTCAGGGCTTAGTCTCAGCTGCTTCAACACGGCCTTTCAGCAGAGCAAAGTCCCACGAAGAAGGGTCACCCACCAGCGCTGCCCATTTCTGCACCAACTTTGCCCTTCCAGCCGTTTCTCTGCAAAATCGATGCTCGCGTTTCTGTTCTCAGTGTCTTGGAGTAAGAGAAGGAAACCAGGGATTGCTCCTTGGCCCACGCAAGGGACCAGTTCCCACTCTATCATCAGGAGTTATCGGGATGAGAAACCAGTCCACAGCCGTGTGTCAAGGCTGGGGAACTTTTGCTGATCCAGGGACACCTTCAGGGTATAAAATGGGACACGTCTGGACAACACCCTTCTCGAACAGGCTCTGTTCTTCCCACTAGAGAAAGAAATCCTTATCTGTGCCAGTCGTTATCCCTTTTATCTGTTTATTTCTGCTTGCCAGAGCTTTCAAGTCCTACAGGATTTGGGTTTACCTGAAATACTTGCCTAGAGAATCAACGCCTGTCCAGCTGAAGCCACCGTGGCTGGATGTCAGCTGGGAAAAAGCGAACTGCTGCAAGGCATGGACCGGGAGAGAGGGGCTGCCCGCTGGACCCTTCCCACCGCTGGGAAATCCCAGCAGCCACAGACGAAGGGAAGAGCGAACACAGCCGAGATGGGCGAGATCCGAGAGGAGGGACCCGCACCCCGAACCCGCCTCTCCCTCCTCCGCGCGAGGGCGTAGGAAAGCACCGGGGCAGGGGAGAACGCGGGGCGACGGGGCAGCGTACGGCGGCCCCGGGGCGAGGAGAGACCCGCACGCTCACCTGGCTCTGCAGCTCGCTCTGCTGCTTTAGACGCAGGTTTTCGGGAGTGTCTGCCACCATGGTGAAGGACTGCTTCGGGTAGTGTCTGCGGAGAAAAGGGAGATCGTCGGTCACCGTGTTCCCAGGGGCCATGCCCACGCTCACTGCCCTCTCCCACCCACCTCCCCCAACGACCAGCAGCCCCCCCCCAGGAGATCCGAGCGCTTCGGCCCCGCTCCAGAGCGTCACGGTGATGGGAGACACAACCAGGGCTGCGGACACGTCGGCACGCGGGTTTAGCCGAAGCCATCTGGGATGATGGGGTTTCTCGCTGCGCGCGCTCGCCTGCGCCTGACGCCTTCCCCAGCAGATGTACGTTTCTCACTGGGTTCCCTCCCAGTCTCAATATATTAACTCTATCAAAAAAAGTTAGTTTTGGATAGTTCTATCAAAAAAAAAGGGAAGGGGAGGGGTTTTTTCCCCAGGGGACAAAGCCATTCCAGGTTTGTGCCTGTCTTGATTTCTGGAGAGACGTTAACACATCTTCAACGTTTCATCAAACAGTCCTCAGGGTAACATTAGTCCAAGCAAGTGCTGCTAAAGCTCTGGCTTACGACGACTCTGCCTTTTGTCAGCTGTGAAGGGTCAGAGAGGGGCAGGGTGGGTTTACTCGCTTATTTTACCGAAGTTTCAGCCACACAAGCCCCATGTTATGGTTTCCTGGTACTGCAGAATATCACGACCCCGGCATAAGCCACGTCAGCGTAACCGTGCCCGTCTTGGGGCACAGTCCGCACTACTGATCTGCACCAGTTCGACACGTTTACCGAATCCTTAGGACGGGCCCGGAACGGGAGCGTAAAGCAGGAGACCTCCAGCGCGGTCCGGCTCCAAGCCAGCAGCTATTGTTCTCAAGTGCCCCAGAGCAGCTTCTGCAAGCGCATGCAGCCTTTGCTATAGACAACATAAATGCACAGTTGGAAGAACGCGGGTACTGGGAAAAAGTAAATATCTAATCTTAAAGCTGGAGGCTGCTACAAGCCCTGTCCAAGCAGACAGGTGAACTTCACGTGGCCGTTCCCATATCCAGGAGACACGGAAAACTGCAAAGGGCAAATCGCTGCCGTAACGGCATGTTCGGTGAGCAAACGCCTCCAGCTGGGCTTGACCAGACGCCAACGGCAGTTATGGCTAGAGTCTCTCACGCTGCCAAAAAGCGGCTGGGTCAGTCCTGACACCACAGTGCTTTACCAGTCGGGTCCTGGTCCTTTGCTGAGGGTCAGCTACGTCCCGCATCGGAGAGGACGCTCTCGCCCACCGCCAGACGCGGTCCAAGCAGCCGCCCTCGCTGTATCTGGAGCACTACACGTGGTGCGGAGGGAACCATTTGCAAGAGGAACATTTCCAGGCTGCTCGGCACTGGCCGCCGTGGAGGCAAAGCCCTCGGTGCACGGCGCTTCCCAGGAAAAGCCCAGAGAGGAAATCTGACACTGAACAGATGGTAACTGCTCTCACGGGATGGCAGAGAAACCGAAGACGTCCCACGGCAGCACTTTGGGTTTCTAATGCAGATAGAGAGCAAGAAGGGGGGAAACCGCCTTTTGAAAGGGTGAGAGGTTTCTCTTTCACAAGAGTTAAAGCGGGACGCCCGAACTGGGTGGCAGAAGCAGATTGCAGGATTTTAGCAAAGTTACCGACGAGTGCAGGAGAGCGGGTGGGAGGCGCAGAGGCAGCACCGTCCCCGGTTCACACTGAACACGCGTGGCATCAGGGCAGCATGTCACGCTGCGGCTCAGTTGCACTTCCAAATACGTGCAAGAACTTGGATAAATTCTCTTGCAAAGCCAGGCAATCCAACTGTCCTCTCGCTGTAGTAGCTCTCGACAGAGGCGACCAGGGCTACGCAGTCCACGGAAAACAGACTGCGGCTCCTCACGGAGGACAACCGGGAGGTCTCACACGCTCGTGGGGATCTGAAGGCTTTGAGCACAACGCTGATCTCGGTTTCAGGGCTACAACTCAGACTGTGCAGCCTCCAGTTCCCACATCTCCATCCACGCAGCCCAACTGGTGGCTGAACCAAGGTCTCACCTGAGGGCCACACAAACTCTGGGATAGCTGGAGCCCCCGTCCCTTCCCAGACCACATGAAATGGGTCTTCGTGGGTCTTAAGAAGCCTCTGGGCTCTGCTTTGGGAGCTCGTGTGCTCCAGCATTAGCAATTATCTATTTACAGAATCAGCATTAGCACCTCTGCCCAAGGCTAATTAAAGTGTGGTCAAATGAAGGTAAAGGAGCAGAAAGCCAGCTGCGTGTGGAGGAGCGTGGCTGAAAGCTGCTGCCTCAGAGCAGTGCTGTAGGAGCAGGTCCGCAACAGATAGGCAACCGCAGACCTGCAAGAGCAGCACATACCTCAGTAAAGCAGCAATGCAGGAAACTCGAGAATAAAAATAGCTGCCTCAGCTCACTGGAAAAAAAAAAAAAAAAAAGAGAACCCCCCCCCACAGACACACAGAGAAACCAAACAATGCAGATGTGGTTTGCAGAAAGGGGAAAAGACAATTCAGCAAGCAGCAGCTCGCTGCCTGCTGCCCTCCCCAGCCCTGCAGTCCACGGCACGGCAGGGGAACCCACCCCTCCAGCCAGCTTCCCAAAAAAAAGACACCACCACCTCCCTGCTTCAGGTCTTGTCCTGCTGGACATCACCCCCACCACGTCCCATCACCACCATCCCAGCTGCCTCCTGTTTTAGGGGAGTTGGGAATCAACGGCAGGGTCCCAGAGGGATGGGAGCTATTCTGTCCACCTGAGGACAGCCATCCCGTGCCGGGTTTTGGCCATGAGACCCCAGCCAGCCCTCATCCTTCACGAGCACGTGGGGACACACAGAGGATGCAGCCCTACCCACACCAAATAAGCCTAAACTCGCCCTCCACAGCCTCCCCAAACATCCAGCAATAAGCTCAAAAAGGACAAGAATCAGTTTTACACAAACAACAGATCACCAACTGCTTGGAGGATATAGTTTAATCTCTGTTTAGATTAATCTGATTAGAGGGGATCGAATACTGTGTGTTCAGGCTCCCTTCCCCACTACCTTCGGGCACCGGTATGTCAAGGCTTCACGCTGGGATACGATATCAGGGCAGACATTTCACCAAGCTACTGCCTGCGGCTTGCTGCAGAGAAATTCCTGCATTAAGACTCCAATAACGATACAAATCTGATTCTCCAGGAGGGTCCTGCACTCACCAGGAGCAACGGACACTGCACTGCAGAACTGGGTATGGGTTTGCTGTTTATTTAAGCGCTCTTGACATTTTGGCCCCGGTTCCTGCTCTCCCAGTAGCCGGTGCCGCTGGAGCGTAGGTGTCTGGGTGGGTGCTATCCTGACTCGCCTCTCTGCCGGACACTTTGGCAAAGGCTGGGCTGTTGCCGCTGCTGTGGAGCCGGACTGGTGAGTGCCATTTTAGAAGCAGCAAAACAGCATAAGCCACCTCGAGACCAAATCCAGCCCAGCTGCTGTCTGCTACCAGCAGAGATGAACAGCCTGGGGGGC
Source organism: Aviceda cuculoides (assembly GCA_035590195.1). Taxonomy (NCBI): domain Eukaryota; kingdom Metazoa; phylum Chordata; class Aves; order Accipitriformes; family Accipitridae; genus Aviceda; species Aviceda cuculoides. The sequence goes on along the minus strand of JAVJGG010000082.1, from coordinate 24,404,938 downwards.
TGGTGAGGAGCAGGGGGGGTGGGGGGGGCTCGGTCTAAATCACATTGGCGCAGCTTGGCCTCTGGTTAGCAAAGATTGCTCCTGTAAAGGCTGCTGGAATCCCACTAGCTGCTGGGTTAAGGCATTCATACCTCGAAGGGACAGCATTGAGGGAACTGGGCGCTTTTGTCATCGCAAAGGTGCCAAAACCCCTTCTTGGTAGCCGGCAAGCTTTGGCGGCCAAGGCAGCACGTGCCAGAGGAGTTTGCATTTAACAGCCCTTGCTCGAAGGGTGCTGCACCCCCGCCGCTGCCCGGGACGACTTTTCCCCTTCCCAAGGAGCAGCACGCGTTACGGCTACGGGGAGGCTGGTACCTGCTGGGCAGAGTCAGGAGCAAACACCATCAGCCAGAGATAGGCTTTTTTTTTTTTTTTTTTTTGGCCAAACCCAGGTGCCATTAGGCAGCTGCTGGGGGAGCTGGGCCTTAATTAACAGCAGTGCTAATCCAGTAAGTGCACCACCTCAGCTTACAGTGGCACAAGAGGACACTCCTGGGACTTGTCTCTTGTTTTACCCGACTTACCACTCACATCCTGGAGCCCTTTCCTGAAAGTCACTACCTGACGCATACCAAGGTCAAAGAAAACAAAGCCACCCTTCAAGCACAAACAGCTCAAACCCCAAACGCCCTCCCAGATCACCAATTCACCATTTGCGGATCAGGTCTGGAAGGCCGACCAGCCCCCGACCTGCCGTGAGGACAGGAACAGAGGTCCCAGTCCCGTGAGGAGAGCCAAGCGCCATCGCCACTGCCCGGCGGCTTTGCGAAGCCAGAGGATTTTTTGTGGTGCTCAGCAGCAGCTTTTACAGAGATCCCCAATTTTAACAGTCCCACCCCCTGAAGGGCGCCGAGCTGGAGGGCCGCACGGAAAGCCACGCGGGGCGACATATGGCTCCCGCGAAGGGCAAATGCAATTTTTAAGTTGTGCGCACCATCAGCCAGGGCTGCATTTACGGCTCAGCCCACGGCCCAGGAGCTCCCGTACTATCTGCTGGTGCTGCCAGCCGAAATCATCCCATTGCCATGGCAACCGCATCCCATGCCCTGGGCATGCTAATAACGCTTGGGAGAAGACGAGTCCCCAGCAGCAGCCTCCGGATGCAGGGAGGAGGGAAGCCCCAGTCACTGCGAGGGCTGGAAACAGAGAAATCCGTCCTCGTGAGGTTCAGGGAAACTGAAAAGCCATGGTTGTAGTGGGGGAAAAAAAGAAAAAAAAAAAAGTGAATGACAGCTAACAGCCCTGCTTCTTGCATTTACAGGAACACGGTACCCACAGCAGCCTGTGCCCTGCTACAGCCATAGTCTGGCAAGGGAGAGGAAGAGATAGCCAGAGACCGCGCAGACTAAGCTAGAATTGGGTTTCCGCTTCTGTTAGATTTTGAGGAAACCTCCTGAGGATTTGAGGCAGCTTTTTACTCAGCCTCGAGCCCCTGCAGACTGTTGTTAGCAGGCAGGAGGAATCTGCCCGTCTGCGCTAGGCGTAGGATGAAATGCACAAGTCGAGCGCCTTCCCCTAAGATTAGGCATCGCTTTTCTCCCGAGCTCATGAGATCTGCCTGATAAAGAAAAGGCATGTCAGCTCTTGGGGAATTTAAGGCCGGGACTTTCTGATGCAGGAGCACTGATAGCCCCCCCCGGCCCCCCCCCCCCCCACCTTGAAGCCAGCGCTTCCCCCTGCCCAGCCAGTACAAACACGGACGCCCGGATCCCTGCCACACATCAGAGAGGGGAAAACCATCTCCCATGCATGAGGATCAGCCACAGTAATAGTCAGCAATAAATTAAATCTTAATGAGAAGGCAGCGAGTGAATTGCCTTGGGTTGGGAGCGCGGGAGGCAGCGGGTGCGTGGGAACGGGGGATCTGCGGGATCTGCCGCGACGATGGGCACGTCCCTCCTCGCGCGGGGGGTCTTGTGGCGGAGCAGACCTGGTTCTCCCCCTTCTCGCAGTCAAAACGGAGGAAGGAGCAGAGCCGTGGGTCCTCGCTGCCCTCCCCCAGCCGCCACCAGAAATAGGTTTTGGCTGGGGAAGCAGGGAAGGGGAGGGTGTTTATTGCTCAACCTGCCTCACTCTTTCAGAAGAAGCGCGAGCAACACACGCCAAACCCACCCGTGCAATTACCGAACAGCCACCCTCACCAACAAGGACCAGAGCCAAAGGCTTCCAAAACTGGAACCAGCAGGAATTTTGGTGCCCACCACAGCAGCTTCCACCCAGCCCAAAGTCCGTGGAGGAAGAGGCTTTCTGCCAGCAGCCGCGGAAGGGATCACACTGCAGGAGCTCGCCTGGCCGCTGCCAGCCAGTCCCTGCCAGTATCACGCTCGTGCACGCTCCCGTAACACGTGCACACCTGCCCCCATGCCCTTCGCTCCCTCCCTCTGCTGCAGAAACACTGGTTTCCTAACTTGCTGCAACAGGTAGATAACCACGCAGGGAACAAAAGTCACATTAAGGGAAAAACGGAGCCCTGCAGGGTCATTAGAAAAACCCTCCAGGCTCCACAGGCTTGGGGCTCAAGCAGCCTGAGAAGGCGAACGGGGAGAAGCTGCTTCAAACCATCCCTCTTCTGACAAACTGCAAGGAAATAATTAGTCCCACGCACCCTTAGATGTGACATTTGTGTAAAGTCTGCTGCTAAGTAATAGCTCTTCAGGCAAAACCAGTAACCTTTCAAGAACAAACGGGAGCCAAGAAAAAAGCCCCCATGCGAGCTACCTGTAGGGAAGTGCCCCGGTTCCTACTTCTGGCTGATGCTACAACAGGATCCAAACGCTTTGCTCCCGTTTTGGCAGGAGCATCCCGGTGTTTTCCCTGCCTGAGGGGATGGGGATGCAGGAGGGTGAAGCAGGAAAGGAGCCAAGTTTCGGCGGGTCTCGGGGATCGCCTGGTGCTCCGTGGCTTTGACGATGCTGCGGGCAGCCGAGCCGGCGGCTGCGAAGCAGGAAGGGTGCAGAGCCCAGGCAGGATGGGTGCACGTCGAGCCCCCGGCATCCCCACGGCTGCTCCATCAGCCAGGCGGACGCGGATTATTTTAACGACCGACGGAGAGGAGCCTGCTGGTCTCGGGGGGAGAGCCGCCAGACGGCTGGTGGATTGGCCTGGCGTTTCGGGGTCTTTCCTCGCAGACACTGCTGGCATCCATCCTCCGCCTGATTAGAGCTTAACGAATGGGACACACGGGATCCCTCCCCCCCAGCCGATCCCCCGCGGCGGGGGGCTGCTGTCAGATTAAGCGAAGCAGCACACAGGAATGTGGGGCAGAGGGACACGTGATGGAGCGAAGACTTGGCACTTGGGGCGGCGTGCGCCGGCGTCGCATCCTTGCTCGGGGCTGGCAGGAAAATACCCATTTTAATCCGCAGCTCCGCAGGACCTGGGGCGATTACACCCACCAGGAGAGACGCTAAGAAAAGCCACCCCGGATTTCACACCCTGCAAGAGTAATTGAACGGCCTGCTAAGGAGAGGAGGAGCATAGTGATGGCAGAGGCGGCCCCGCTTCCCAGAGGTTGTCCCCCCTGTGCGGGCAGCCAGCCCCCAGCCCCGAGACGAACAGCCCAGAGCCCTTCGCTTTCTGCATGGAGCAGCACCTCCAGCCGGGCAGGTGCCATGCACAGAGGGGGCAGCCACGTACCACCCTCAAACCCCCCCAAAAACCCAGCGCACGCAGTTCCTCCTCCAAGGAGAGGAGACGAACGGCCCGCAGCGAGACCCTGCGGACGAGCCCTTGACGAGACCCCCCCCAGCGAGGCTGTGCCAAGCCAGCCCCGGCCACCGGAGACGAGGCACTTTTTGTTGCGTTGCTAAATCAGGTCAATCGAGTCTCCTCCAGCCAGATAGAGCCTGTCTGGCTCCCGTGTTAAGAGTTGTTCTGAGTACAGTAACCCCAAGGCAGATGAGAGTTTACCCTGCTGTTAACAGCAAGTTGCAGGGTTCCCATGGGATAACGGTCCGTCCGCTCCGTGCATCTCACGGACCTTCCCCGAGCAGCTCTGCCTTTTCCCCCAGAACCACTACAGACACCCTTGCACGGCCACAGCAGAGAGAGCTCACCCAGTTCACTCGAGGGGCCACTGGCAATAGCTGTGTGACCAAAGGCAAGGCTAAGGTAGGACGCTCCTTTAGCAGGGACATTAGAAAGCAAAACAGACCCCTCCTCCCCACACGCTGACCAGAAACGGCCCCATACCAGCACCTTGGTCCCAGTTCCCTTACGATCCATAAGTTGACGACACCTGGGCAGTATTTTCACTCTTCCAGAGCAGTAGCATAAAGGGTTTGCCAGCAACCTCACTTCCAGATCAGTGTGAATCTCCAAGCACTCGCACTCCATGGCGTCCCAGTCCTGCCCTAAAAGCAGCATTTGTCCCCAAGAACTGCCTTCTCAGGAAGCCAAGTTAAGTGGCAGCACTTGAACTTCTGCCTTTGGGGCTTCTCACAAGCTGGAAACAGAGTTAAACTTCTTTAATAAAGAGACTGGTGGAACGCATCTGTAAAAACTCATTTAAGTGCAGCATGGCACCATCCAGCTGCTCTACAAAGAGCCAACTGATGCAGGTCTGTTAGCTACAGGACCCAGACTCTGCATCTTCAGCATGACTCAGAAACCCGTATCTGTTCCTCCAGCGAGGCTCGTTTACACCATAGATCATGTGCGAGATGACTGAGTGTTTAGAAGAGCCTCTCTAGCTCAAAGTGTTGCTTGTATTCGAGTACAGGCTGCTTCAAGCAAGTGCTTTTGGCTGACTTGTCCAGCAAGCAGCAGCACGGACTTTAGCACTGGACGCAAATACACCGTCCCCTTCGCCACCCACAAACCCGCACCTCCAAGAGGCGACAGTCACCTTTGTGCAGCTGTATCAGGGTTTTGGGAAAGAAGAGTTAAACGAAGGAAGTAATAGGCTCTGCTCTGCCAGAAGGCTCCCAAGTTCACATCCTGCCTTTCAAAGAGCTGCCGATTCTCGGGGACAAGCTTAAAAAAATAAACTGTTCTTTTTTTAATAATAAAAGCAGCACCACACCGCTTTGCAGAGGGCTTGCAAACATCCCACTATAAAAGAGCAGGCTGCAGAGAAAGACTTCAGTTCCTCCCAGTATTTTCAGGGAGAGCCTGCCAAAATGGCTGGTCCAGCCCTCCACGTGTGCAGCTGCCGCCTTCTCCCAGCATCTGCTCACAGCCCGCCCCAAAATTGGCTTTGCATAAAGTAACTCCGAGCACAACTTTGAAGGATACCGTTTCTCAGAGACACTCCCATCGCCCACCCAGTGTACTGGTGCTACGCTAGCACAGGGCTGGAGGCGGCAGAAGCAGCAAAACCCACCACCACCAGCTCTAGCACGGCCGTCTCGGCACAGGACAGCAGCAGGGAGCAGGGTTTTGCTCAGCCAATTCCGCTTTTCACGAGCACAGGCAGCATCCATCTCACCCCGGTCCTCAAAGGCTCTGCCAGCACTTAGCAAGGGTGTTGCAGAACAGCATACTGCCTAAGTAAAAAAAAAAACCCAGCCTGTTTTCACAAACTTGCTTTAATCCATGATGGAAAGATTTCAAGCGAATGCAGGAGGAGAGGGATTGCCAAGCTGCGAAGTCAGAAGTCACTTCTGGAAAGGGCTCTGCTCATCACGCTGCTCCCCCAAAACAGAGCAGTGCCTGTCCCATCCTCCCCCCCCCACCGTTTATGGGAACAGAGCCGGCGTCGTAACAGAGCTGGGTTTTTCCACAATGTTTTTTGGCCCCAGGCGGGGATAAGCAAGTTTAGGAAAGTCAACATTCATCTGCAGCCTACTCCCACCCCCAGCGAGGTCAACGCTGGGCAGCCCCAGCCGCAGGCTCAGCCCGAACCCCTGCGCTCCTGGCTCCCAGGACGCTGCGCGGCTGCTGCCCCGTCCCCTGGGCAGGGCTGCAGGCAGCTGCCAAGCCCTGGAGTTCTGCCTGAACCCCCAAACCCCCCCTGCGCGGGGCGAGCTGCGCCGCTGCCGGCCAGCCCAGGGCAGGGGCAGCGGGGAAGCCGGCTGGGTTTTGCGGCACTCCGTACGCCGCAGGACAGCGGGAGCACCCTCGCCCGCCGATGCGGCACACCCCGACTACGGGGCATGGTGTTTCTTGGAGAACAAGCTCACTTACCATCTGCTTTGCGAGGATGAGGTGGTTTAGTCTTTAACAATAAGCAGGAGCGCATACTCTCCTCCTCCTCCTCCTCGCTCCAGGAGCGGTTGGGAAACATCTGCCGGGTGGGTGGTGAACACCCAGGGCTATTGGGAAGGAGCAACGTGGCAATGCAGGGTGAGCCCGGGAGGGAGAAAAAGTTACCTGCAAAGAGTTACGGTGACATTTCTCCTCGCCCCCTCTCCCACCTCTGCAGACGCTTTGGCTTGTGCACACAGGGGCATCGCTGGTTTAAACCGATTTCCAGCCAGGGAGAGGAGGTAACAGCCACAGATGGGGTGGAGGGAGGGTAGCAGCGCCCTACAGGAGGGTTTTGGATTTCCAGGAGGAATAGTGTCAGCTGTGAGAAGTCTGTGGTACAGACAGCGCTCGGAGTAAGCCCTTCCCAAGCACTTCAGAAACCAGAGGCTCCACCCCAAAGCGGATTTGCTAACATTTGCAGCCTTCCAGCCATTAAATCACAGCATTACTCAGGAGAGCTTTCCCATACACCATATCCCCGCTCCCCCCCCCCCCCAAAGATGCATCAGCAAGCCCTTCCCCAAACACAGCAGAGGTGAAGCAGAAGTGCCCTGCAGCCCCCAGCCCTCAAAGCCCTGCATGTTGGGGGTCCTTCCCCCCCCACGGCAGCGTATGGGAAGGCCAGCTTTCATTTACACCAAGACAAAAAGCAGAATCTGTTCAGAGCTCCACGGCATGCAAAGTGTGCGCACCAAGACAGAAAGGCAGTTCTTCTCGTCCAGAACCTCGGCACAAATAAAGCATGGGATAAACACCTGGACTCCGTCCCAGTAACACAGTTGTTCCTCTTTCCCTTCCTGCCCCCCCTCCCAAACTTGGAAGATCGCTTTATTAATGTAGTAGGCTGCTACCAGATGGAGCAGAAAGGAATGCCAAGAAAAGATCACTGGCTCCTTGTGAAGCTCAGAGCCGCTCACTAACTTTTTCCAAGCAAGGAGTTCGCCCAGAGGTATTGGGCCGCTTGCTCTGCATGGAAAGGCAAGGATTGGAATGGTGAGAAATCTGCCGGGAAGGTTCTTTGGGTCATCACCAGGAATTAGAGGTTTTATAGCTCCCGTTCGGACTCGCTGTGCCCCAGGAACACTAGGTGCTAGGTCTAGGTAAGGCGGGCAGGGCAGTTGCTGAGCCGGGAGCCGCTTGCCCTGACTCAGCGAAGAGGAATGTCAGCATGGAGATCCCGATCCCTCCGGACACATCGGCACGCATGCTACCACTGCGCCGGGTGTGGTTTCTCTGCAAGGAAAGTCAGCTCCTTGAAGGAAAGCTGAAGTCACGCAAGTACGGCAGATGGAGGGAGCGGGGACCCTGCCGACACACCTACGTAAGATATTTTTGGCAGTCTTGCTTAGCCTTTAGCCCCTTTTTGAAAGGGAAAAAGAAAAAAAAAAAAGGCAGTTTGGCAAGGGGGATGCGGAGACACAGCAGCGCTTCTGTTTCCTTGTGCTCCGCGCTGACGGGGCAGCGGGAGCCAGGACTACAGCAAAGGTGAGCGGAGGGTCTGGGTCGGCGGCACCAGCTCCCCACGCACCTTCAAACAAAGGATGCTGCAGGTCAGGCCAGGCTGCCTCTCCCTGCTGGGGGAGGAGGGACTGCTGAGCAAGTAGGCCATTAACTTCCTGCCAGCTAGTCTGCAACGGTAAGGAAATAAATAAAAAAAATATATATATAAAAAAAAATCCAGCACCGTGGGGTGTGCAGGCAGCAGACAGCCCCTCCGACCAGCCACGCTCCAGCAGCAGGATGCCAGCACAGGGGATGCACGTGCGCAGCCGGGGCAGGGCTTCCCGATCGGAGGGGCATCCAACAGGGCAATGGCTCGTTCCTCAGCATGAATTCGGGCCAAGCCGCAGCTCTGCAGAAGTCTAGCCTCAGGTCTCTTCTCGGTGTCCCCAAGGGAGAGGAGCAGAACAACCTCGTAGCCAAGACAGAGGCAGCAAAGGAGCCTCCTGCCCAGGATGCTGCTCCTCCTCCCCAGCCCAACCCAGCTCCACTCCCGGGCGCACCGAGCTCCTCTCGGCCTTTCAAGCAGCATGGCTGCCCAGTGATGTCTCTGAAGATGCCGAAGCCCCAGACCAAATACGCGGCTTTGAGCTCTCAGACGGGATTTTTCAAGGCACAGGTTCGTGCTGCGCGCGGAGCCACCACCGAGGCAAAGCACGGAGCTGCCAGTCACCGGGGCGGTCTGGAAGGGGGGACCAGAGATCTGCTGCTGCAGGTAGCACCTATTTGGGACTCACAGCCAAGGGACATGGCCCCGATCCCCCCAGCTGCAGCACAGAGCTGTTATCCCTTCAGCACAACACGAAAGAAATTAAAGCCTACCTATAATGCCTATTTGGGAGCAGCTGGTCCCCTTGACCACATACACACAGCCTTGCCGGTCCTTTGCAGCTGGGCTCTCCCCCACCCTTCATCTGCAGAAGCCTCAAACTTCACCTGGATACTGTCCTTCCTCCACTTCTACCTCTTTTAGTTCAAAGTGCTCATGTAAAGAGATGAGCCCAGCCTTGAATGCCACTTCCAGTGAACAACCAGTCACCCCAGTACCCGGCTGAAGTCAAAAGAGGAACGGTGAGGAGGGTGGAGACCATCACATCTGCCACCAAGCAAGTTTCCAACACTGATGGGTACGGGGAGGGCAGAGGGCAGAGTTAACCAGCCACCTTCTTGAAAGGCTTCACACAGATTTATTGCTGGGTAATGTCAGATAGGGAGGAAGCCCAGCCCTCTTCCTCCTGCTCTCTTGAAGAAAGAAACTCAGGAATTTGGCAGAAGGCCATGGCTCAAACAGAGGAGACCCTGTGCTAAGGCATGTTCAGAAAAGCAGCCTCTTCCCTGCCAGGATAAACGTTGCTTTTCCACCCCCTTCTTAGGGAATAGAAGATGTCGCCCCTCAACTCCAACATCAGCAAAAGCCGTTTGGAAAGGGTGGGCTCCTCCTGGGCTGCCCTTTGCCAGACGCGCTTACCTTGCCTGCACATTTCTTCCTCCCCAGGATACTCCAGCAGCAGCAGCCGAGGAGGAACCAAACCCACATCCAAACCCACGTCCTCTGGCTGGAGCTTCCCTTCGCCCCGCGTCCGGGCACCGCCACCGTACAGCCTCCGCCCCAGCAAACAAGGGGCTGGCAGCTGCCAGAGGCAAAGCCTCATGTGCCAGCAGTTTTCGGCTGCTCTCACTTCCCTTTGCTTTAAGGCACGGCCAGGCAAAGCAGGAAGAACAAAGCATTTAACAAAGCAGGTTTCTGGGCACAACTGAACACCCAGGGCTACCCTGGGGTAGAGGCAAGACAGACGCCTCTTCTTCAGGGAGGCTCTTAAAGGGTTAAGACAGCAAGCCAGCATCAAAGGGAGCTCTCAAGCAGAGGGGGTTGAGAAACTGAGATGGGTTGCGCAGACTCCTTGGAATCTCAGGAATTTCCCATTATTATCCCACTTCCCTTCCAGCAGCCTGGAGGGAGAGAGCACAAGAACAGGACCCCAGGCCCATCCCTACGGCCAGAGGCAGAAGCACTAGGGATGGGCATGCCCTGGTACACGGTGCCAGGCAAAGCCCTCTGCCAGAGCTGGTATCAGGGTGCCCATGACCCAAAGAAAGCTTTTGTTCAGGACACGAAGGAGAGCTCAGGGTCTTCTCTCCTGCAGCTCCCTGCAAATCAAGGTCTCGAGCTCACAGATCCCAGGCTGGTTGGACCACCACCACCGTAGGTTGAAAAGCCTGCACAGTCCAGGAACAAGTATCCCTCTAATCAACAGTTCACCCTGCCTCAGCCCACCGGTTTCCCCATCATACTACTCCAGTATGTTCCCAGTTTCACCTCAGAAGCTGGAGCTCCAATATTGTTGTTGGCTCCCATACAAGATAACCAAGAGTTATTTGCTACTTTTCACACAATTGCCACCCTGCATTTCAGGCGAGATCCCAGGACACAACCACTACCAGCCAAGACTTTAATGCTAGAAGTCTCAACTCAGATCAACAGAGCCTTTGGACAAGTCACAACCATCATCAACACCCCACATCAGCAATAGCCAACCTACAGAAGGGCTACAGAAGTGGAAGGGTTTTGCTAAGGCATCATATGGCTGATGGTCTTAGCACTTCTCCTTTCTACTTGTCTTAGACATTAATAGGGTAATACCCATCTTACAAGGATGTTGTCAGGATTAATGTTTCTAAAGTACTCTGTGAAAGGACCGTGCTAGACAAGTGCTAAGTAGTATTATGTTATCTAATTTTCTAAGAACTGTTAATGTCTAAGAAGCAGCTACAAAAAAATCTTACTGCAAAGCTGCTTTCTAGACATTAAGAAACATGTCAGGTACCTACAGCTCAGTGCTTCCCTATGGGCTGAGTAGGGACTAGCATTCATTATGCAACAGCAGAGCCCAGAAAGCTGTGCACATTTAAGGGTCCTCCTTGATAAGAGGCAAGAAGTGGGGGCCAGCAAACATCCACCACTCCGAAGCAGCCTAAAAGATCCAGGAAAGCAAACAGAGGTGCATACAGGCAGCTGCTCTTGTTCTACCCTGCTCTGCCTCCATCTCCCCCATGCCAGGAGAGAAGGATTTTGCATTCAAGCTGCATTCACCTTGAGATGCATTCACCTTCCCAACATCCAGAGCAAGTGCCAGTAGCTCAGGGTGAATGCACTTGGCCACAAACTCAGCAGAGCACAGGCTGCAGTGCCACCCACACCCCTTGCTGTCTCGCACACCCCATTCCCCCTGCACAAAAGGGCACTTCTCTCCCCAAACATCTGTGTTCAGTTGGGGTGGTATAAACACCTTTTTATTTCCCCTTCTTCAAGGGGATACAGATTAAGATCAGCGCCATGTAAATGCCTGCCTGTATTTAAATTTTATTCTCCTTTTGGCTGCCCAAGCTGGAACTGGAGAGCAGCCATCAGCTGGCATTTAAGCCTGGAAAACACTGTTTTAATACTGGCATTAATTGGCTGCTGTGACCCCTTCAACCAGAGCTTCACACACCCCCAGAAAATGCTGCAGAGCCACAGGGAAAGACAGTTTCTGCTGAGGTCAGGGTGTGAGGACTGGCGCTTAAGAGGGAGGAGAGTCCAGCAAGTCCTCCAGCATCTCCCAGGTCCAACGCTTTCTCAGTGGCAACGAGAGCAGACAGAGACTTACGCATTGCAATACGGCTTCTTCTCGTAGCCCTTGTAGTTTTTCATGTTTAGGGTCATCTTGCAGGTCTCGCAGTGGAAACATGCTTTATGCCAGAACTGGAAACAGAAACAAGAGAATCATTAACACAAGCAACCTACAAAACAGGGCCGCGTCCCACTAGAATCACACAACTCAAACTCAGCAGCTCCTCCAGCCTAGCTACGTCAGTGACAGCATCCATGACCCCTGCAAAACCTAGAGGACAGACAATATTCTTACCAGTTTACAACACAAGCAAATCCCCCCCAACCATCCCAAAACACCTTATCTCAACAGGGCAGCAACGCTTGTCACTTGCATTACAGCAGCATCTTGCTTCCTTATCTCCAGACCAGGAATTCATGAGCTTGGCCAAATACAGGACAGGAGAAGCCTCCTACTCAGAAAGATGCACAACATAAATCCCTGTGAGCAGAGAGCCTGTCAGCAGAGTTAACAGCTGTGGTTTGCAGGCTTCAAAGTTGCTGCTTTAGGGTTTTTTGCTGATGTTAGCCAAGAGATAGCCAGAAGAGCAGGTCAGGTAAGGCTGCACACAGACACCAAGCCAAGGAAACGAAGACGGAGAAGAAAAGGTTCTCACGAGAAGCAGACGGTCTGACACAAGACAGCTCAAAGGTCCTCACCTTCGGTGCCTAATCCCAAACCTCACAACCCCTACGGCCCCAGAGGATGCAGGATCACCCCAAGCACTCCGCATCCCCCCCTCTCCTCACGGAGGGGGGCTGCCAAGAGCTATGGCTGCTCTTGTCAGGGCTGCAGCCTAACACAGGGCAGGGCTGGGAAGACAGCAATGGGGAAGAGGGGCTGCTAAGCTGACATTTTGGTGGAGGTAGTTTTTGCATCCTCTCCTCCCCAGCTCTTGCACCAGCAGCCTCAAGTTGATCCCACCTGAGCCCTGTCATCTGAACACAGCTGTACAGCAGCACTGCTCTCCTTTCAACCAGTGAGGCACACTCAGACTCAAGGCTAAAGACATAGCCCCTGAAATTCAGACCATGACCTTACGTTATGTGTTGCAACACCTAATGAACTCTACAGAAGTGTTTTAAGTTTTTAGGGCTGCTCTTAAAGACATTCTTTCCATATAACTGGCCCAAGTGGCTTTCTAGGCTGGAAGGAGCCTGAGGAGAACAGCTCAGAGCTGCTACCAAGCAGTTCTGCAAGGCTGCTCGATCCCCCACAGACCAAGGCTGATGCTCTGCTGGTCACCAAGTGACCAGACTTCACGTTCCCTCTGGCAGCCACAGCCACTGGGACTTGAGGGGTCTGGTGTGACTTCCCAGGGACCGAGACCAGGCGCCGCAGAAAGGAAAGCACACAGGGGGGAGCGGAGCTGGAGCAGCGCAACAGGGAAAGCACAGCCCGAAGCAAGGTCTTTACTCACTTGAGGTAAGGCAGTCCTGCCCTAAGATTGCCCCCCCTCCTCGGCTGACCCCTCTCCTTCAACAAGCCACCCTGTACAGCACACAAACCACCCAGCATCACCCCACAAAAATCAAGGAAAGAAGCCAAAAGCCACATTAGCAGCTCATAATACCAAGTAGATTACAGTCAACAAGCCTGCAGCTTGACACCCAGGACTAGGAGCCAGGCACACATTTAACATGCAGCAAGCAAACCCAGGGAGAACAGCTGGTGGTTGTTGCTAGGATTTCCACCCTTAAGCTTTTAAAAAGTCATTTCCACCGCTGCAACTACCGGCTCGGTCTGTGTTCCTGCAAGGAGACGGCAAGAGCCGAGCCTCAGCCCTTGTGCCACCTCCCCGCAGGTACCACACCCCAGTGCACAAACAGTGCTGCGGCTCTATGAGACTATGACTCAGCCCAGAAGGACAATTTGCCTCGTTTCAGTTGCTCAGAGCAACATATTTGTTCTTTTCCTCCAGTTATACAAGTTCCTCCAGAGCTTGCCGCTAACAGCGAGAGGGGGCTTCTCGCCGCGCCACGCGCTGCTCTGTGCCAACCCCCTTGTCCACGTCCAGCCTGCACAGGATTATTGTCACACACCCCCCCCCTCCCCCCCCAGCTTTCAGGCTCTTTTAAGGCCAGACAGATCAACAGCAGAGTCCCGAGTTCTTCAGGCATCTTGAAAGTTACAGCCTTTCGGTTGAGCTACTGCCGCATTAGAGGTAATTAAGAGACCTCTCCAAGCTTGTCAGCCATTCACAGCACTGTAATAGCTGTGCATAAATACCAAAGATGCCACTATAAATATGTAGAGAGGAACTGACAGCCAGCATGACTTCAGAGCCTCTTCCTCCAAGGAATACCCAGGCTCCCGAGAGCCAAGGACTATCTGGCAAGGCCAGCTGTCCCCTCGCCCGCGGCAGCCTCCGCAACAAGCACAGCAGAAGCGATGCACCCAGGCGGCCTTTACCCCCAGCCAGAGAGCAATTAATGTGTATTCTTGCCTCAGTTTGCATTAGGCACCGTTCAGCAGAGGTGTTTCTGTCCTGTGGCTCCTACAAAGGACTCTCTGCAGCCTGAGCAGCCAGCCGAGCTACCCAGAGGGCACTACCCCTATTCTCTAGGTCTTGCTGCCACCGAACTTTGTCTTACCACTGACGGTATTAATGCCGGATCCACGAATCTAAACCAGCACTAAAAGGAGGGCTGCAACACAGAGCTGACACAGGGGAACAGCACTTATGTAGGCTTCCAGTAACAGTACCGCTCGCCCTCCAGCACGGCTGCAGAGAAAGAGGACAAGTTTCAAATAGGTTTTTAGCGGAGCATTAATGCCTGTGCTCTCCAATTCCAAGTTTGAAGTGCTCTGAAGACCTGGAGGCGATCCCAGGTACAACTGCGTGGCGTAGCTCACCCCACGTCCCAGCAGGCCATAACCTACGAGAAGCATGCTGGCTGCAGTCCAGGCAGGCTGCTCTTGGAGAGATGCAGCCTTTAAAGCAACTTCGGCACTCGCAGCAGACTAGATGTGGGGACAGAGCTCACGGCCACAGCACGTGTTGGCGTAGCTCATGCTACAGCCGCACGACGTCCCTCCACCAAGCAAAGCCACCGCTCCACACCTGGGAGCGAGCATCGCTTGAGACTCAAGGGTTAGAGGGCACTACAAGGAGAGACTCCTTGGGCTGAAGGCAAACCCCCGATCGGGTTTAATGCACTGTAACAACTAATGCCAACTTCTACTCATTTCAGAAAAAGTCATCCGACATCAGCTTTACACGGGTGCTGCAGCTGCAACCACCAAACCCTGCGACACCCGCTGCAGCGACGGGCGGCGCGGGAGATGTCACTTCCCCGACGGAAGCCAGGCACATCACACAGCACCTTATCTGGAGAGCTGGTGGGGCTCGCGGGGAGGCATGGGGGAAGGGAACGAGCCCCATTTCCCCAAGCCCGAGCAGGGCATTTGCCTTTTGCGAGGTGACGACGTGAAAAGTCAAAAGGCAGAACTCGCAGGCGGAGTTTCACCCAAGCCGGAGCCGTCAGCGGGCAGTCTCACTTCCCTAGCTGCTGCACCGCATTTGTAAAGCCTGATAAAAGCAGCAAGTTTTCCTCCTTTGCTGTAAATCTCAGAAGGGAAACAGACTTTGCTGATTTCACTACCAGGAGAAAAACAAGCACATCTGCTTGTCAACACACCAGCACAAGCACTGAAAGCTTAAAGGCAACTACAGGCACACTTCTCCTCCCAGAAGCCCTTCATTATTGCTGCCTGTGGTTGAACTTCAGTGCTACCAGCACGTACACAAACACCACCAGAGCCGCCCTTTCGACTTTACTTCAGGTGGAGCAAAACCAGGAGGACAGCCACTCTACTAACACCGCGCTTATCCTGCGCTTTTGCGGGAAGCGGGTAGGCTCCTCCAGCCAGAAACCCCAGGAAAAGTTAACACGGGGGGAATTAACGAGGGGGCAGCTGCTTGGTTAGGGGCATGCTGTACTACAAGGCTGACCGTGCAATGGTTTTTAGCCAGAGAAAGCTAATAAGACCCCTAAAAGTACAAGATGATGACTACGGCCTCCCGCCTGCTCCCAGACAACTAGAATACGTGGTGCCAGGATGCCCATTATCCACGATTCGGATACCCTGGAGCTACTCGAGGCCAGCCCAGGCTCCAGCAGACAGAGCCACCTCACTGTTCCAAACACCCAGGACAGTCCCTGGGACACAGGGCTGATAGTTCAGCTTCAAGCCATTCCCAGCTTAAGGAAGAAACATCATCTGTTAAAAATGCAAGCAACAGGGTCTGCTGAAGCTCAGGAATGCCGCTGCATTCTTCGAGTTACTTTTTTTAGTTCCTAAACTGGTTGTCCCAGAAGCCTGGAAGAAGAGGGGGAGGAGAGCGGCTCAGCTCTCCAGGAAGAGTTAGTTCAGAAGCAAATCCCCCCGGGAGCCGTGCAGGATGGGGAATGGAGACCCCACCATCGTCTTCTGCGCTGGACCTCACCTCCAGCCCCGGTGGAGACAGAGCTTTGTTTTTGATGGAAAAAATCCTCAAAAAAAGAGACGCTCAAAGCAGTTATGCACCACGTTAAGGCAGGCAGCGCAAACTCTAAAGACTGAATTCTGGAACACAGAAGTATCAATTGGGATGGAAGATTAAAAAAAAAAAAAAATTAAAAA
>JAVJGG010000082.1:24236892-24388834 GCA_035590195.1 Aviceda cuculoides | reverse complement strand
TTGCTTCAAAATGATAGCAAAGTGCTGGTGCAGGCTGGCTGGGGAATGGCTGGAAGTGCCAGGAGGTCCCTGAGAGCCCCCTGGGGAAAGGGTCTGGGGACCGACCTACATACCGTACGCCTGCCCTGGGAAGCAGGAAGAACCACTGACATCTTCAGCTTCCTTCCAACCTGCTTTTCTGTTAGTTGAGTACATCACCTTTCTTCTCTCTGCTCTGGGACTTGGAGTTCAAGATGAATTCCCAGATTGGGACATGAAAGAGACAGCTGTCATTAATCAGCACTTAAATTCTGCAGTCTTATCTTACATGCAAATTGTGATGACTTTGAGGTATTCATCAAACTGAGTCCATCACTCTCAGGTACACTCTGTTGTGGATCTGCTGGTTTGGCTTAATTTAAATATAAAATAATGTAAAAGCAAATTTGTAATGGTTTACAAGCGAAACCATTAACTGAGCTAACATTTGTGACAGCCAATGGATGCTGTCATCTGACTTCACTGAAGTGTATGAACTCTGATAAACTTGAGCTGAGTTTTTATTTAACCCCATATATGTAATGTACTTACTTATAACATCCCTTAACCTTAAAGTGTGTAAGCGGACCAGCTCTCTAACAATAATGTGCTCTTGGTATGTATATTTAGTGTGACTTTCCTCTAACTCAGAAAATAATCTCTATTAGTCTAATTTAGAGTGGTTAACTGAGAATTTTGTTTTAAAGTTCCAGTATGCCTCAATTTTTTTAAAACTAAAATTTTAAAAATAATTAATAATTTTTATTTTGAAAATAAAAGAAGTCTCAGAAATCAGCTGCATTTCGCTGTTGTTTCTGAGTTAATAGCCTAGAATATAGACAAAATAAAAATTATTTCTGAAAGTAATTGAGAGAAATAAAACTTGTATCACTTTCAGGAGGTCTTTTGTCTATCATCATCGGAACAACTTTCTTTACGGTTAGGGAAAGGGCAAGTTCTTTAAAAACCTGCAATGCACCAAGAATTTTCTCTGTGGAAGGTTTCATAACTTCTTTAATGGTTTCTCTAAACTAGCCTTCCTTTTACCTTCATTCTCCAGTAATCCTTCACGATTCAATATTGGAGGAGAATGCTTGCTCATTATTGCTGTAAATATTACCCTTGAAATTATAATGTGAAAAGCTTGCTTAAGACCTCATGGAAGAAACCTGAACACATTAACTTAGGAAATTCAATGGACGAACAAATTAGATTGGCTAATTAGATGAATATTCATGTGGTTTCCTCAACTTTGCTCATAAAGATTTACAGCTGCTCTGTTGCTCTGTTTGCTGTATCATATCAGTGTCCCAAGCAAGAAGCAGCACAGATATAGAATGGCTTTACTTCACATTTTCACATTCTGTAACTTGTCTATCAGTAGCTTTTACTTGTATTTTCCTTTTACTTTCTTTTTATTATCGTCCATCTGAAAAAACCCCAATACATTGAAAAATGATCAGTTTGTAATTGATTGATGACATCCTTCACTAGGACATTAAAATCCAGCATACTCTCATAGTTTAGTATATACATTATTTTTGTGAGAGCAAAGTTTATGTTCTGATATTAATAGCAAAATGATGACTTGCAATGCCACTGATGATAGACATTTTTTCTCAGTTATTTCCAGACTTTCTTACAGTTAGAGGTCTAAAGATTGAAATGTGGAAAAAGTATCCAGTTATCAGAAAGTAGCTGAGAGAATTATTGAATATTCAAAAGAAGATTAAAACCAGAGTATTAACTGTACAATACCTAGTGTAGTGAAGATTTGTTTTACCAGTAACTGAGCAGTTAAGATGTAAATGCAGAGGGAACTGGCAACTACAGTGTCTGAGCATGCAAAACTCCTATGAGAACACCAGCCAGATATGTTACCATCTTTTTCTAACATGACTATATTAATGGGTCAGTGCAAATACCTTGTGAAGGATTTGTGCTTCAAAACACAGTCTTACCTTTGGCTTAAAATTTTGCTCTCTAATATTTTCTTTTTTTTTTTTTTTTTCCTCTTGGCAGTGTCTGAAGTCTGATTCTTAGAAACCATCTTACTTTGAAGTCATGCACTTAGTGCTCCCAGACAGATCCTTATTCATAAAGATGCTATCAGTTCAGTGCTCATAGCTGGCTCCCTGGTACAGTAGTAGTACGTTCCTTGAGCAGACACTGCCTTAGTGTCTGGAGTAAAAGAGGCAGCACACTGTGCTCATCAGTGGTTTTATTTAATAAAGGAAAATCTTTTTCATTGCACTACAATATTTTTTTTTTGCTGATATATAAAATAAAATGGTTTCTGAATGTGTGTAAGAGACTAAGGAAGCAGGTCAAATTTAGTTACATATTGTTAAGTCATTCTCTGAAGCTTAGCTTGTCCTGCTTGATCAACAGTGAGCTAACACATACAGGGCATAGTGTGCAGATGCTCAGTAATGGTCCAGTATTGACCCTTTATTCTTAGAGATTATAGCTGGCTTCTTGAGATTCCCTTACTTTTTCACAGGACTGTAGACAAACATTGAATTTCAATTTTGACCTTGGTGTTGTGACTGAAATAGAAATAGAAGATTCAAAAAAGGTCTTCAAAGGGTGTGTGATGACCAACACTGTAATTTTTGATTGAAAAAAGGAACATTGTTTTACAATGCAACATCCAGTTTCTTTTGCTGGGAGAATTAACAGAACATTTCCTGGTTGGCTCCCGGGCAAAGTGAGCGCAACAGGAGCACCGGTCTTACATGTCTGTCTGAATGAGTTCAGCTGAAAGCCAGATCTGTTGCTTACAGTGTCTATATTGTTGTGCTCATTCAGGGCACTGAAAGGACCCCTGCATCTAGGGCTTTTTGTGCGTATGTTGAAAACATTTGTTTCTTTCAGTACCTAGCCAACATTATGTAATACCACATCAGCCTATGCAACGTGGTGCAACATTGTGTAAGGCTATTACTTTTGCCCCTTGGCATGACAGAGAATAAAAATGGGATTTAAATTGCTCCCTTCATACTTGAAATATCCCAAGGCACTTTTTGAAGTAAAATTCTAAATTATATGAAGGAAAGCTGAGTGGGTATTAGGTAACCAGCAACATTCTGGACATGGCAGCAGAGAGAAAGCCTTCTGCTTTCTTTGCAAAAAGAGGAGTTTGTGGGCCAAGACAGATGTGCTGTGTTTGAAAGCTCCACATGCAGCTGACAATAAGAATTATTTGAAGTTCATCATGCCATTTTGCACTCTTACAATGGGAATGGGTTTTGTGGTCAGATCTGTGTATTTTTAGATATATTCAAAACACAGCAATTATTTGGATGCTGCTGCAATATTAATGTATTGTGTATGTATTACTTTCATAATTTGATATTATATATTATATTTGAGAGCCATGAGTCATTTATAGCTGGAGTTTATTTATAACATCTTAGTCATAGGGCATAGTGCAATTATGCCAAGGAAACGAGATAAATATGAAGATTAAGAGCTACACAGCTTGATAAAGTCAAATTCAAATTTTGAAAGTACAATTCCCATCTCCTCTGTCCCCCAAAATATTTCAGTGTAGAATTTCTGTAGTAAGAACTGAGTTCCATGAGCTGTAAAATTTATGAAGTCTTCTGGTGTCTCCTCTGTACTGTTTCTCTGGTGTCTGATGGATGAATGCTTAAGGCTTTTCCTCTTTGCCTAGTCTGGGCAACTGGCTCTAGGTGGCCCTGCATAAGCAGTGATTGGACAAGATGACCTCCAGAGATCTCTTCCAACCTCAGCCATTCTGTAATTCTGTGAATAATTTGGATCTGTTTCTTCTTCCTGCCATTGATTTTCAAAAAATTTGTACACCATTATTATATCAGAAATGTTGTCCTGGCTGTCAGCCTGGGTGGAAGCTGGCAAACAGCTTCCAAAGTATTTGTAAGGACTCTGACAGTTAGTTGAGTGGCACAGGAGCTTTTGTCTCGATTCCTAGGAAGTCCAGTCCCAAGAATATATAGCACAAAAACATTAAAACAGTTGCAAAGGTATCAGACAAAGGATCCGTCTAGCCCTGTACCTTTTCTTCAACACTGGACATAAGTAGGTGCTTCAGGAACAGCAATAACAAGATAAACTCATTTGACAAGGCCCCCAGAATAAAAGGTTTCTTTTCTGTGTGCTCATCCAGTTGCCTGGAGAACTCAAGTAAACTGTAGTTTTCGTGACTTCTTTGGGCAGTGAGTTTCATAGTTCTAGCACCTGCTGCACAAAGAACCAGCTCTCATTGTTATGAACCTTGCTCCTACCATCTTCATTTGATGGGTCCTAGTTTTTTTGTTGAGAGGGACTAAAAATCTGATGCCTCTTCACTCTCTCCAAGGCACTTGTAGTATCATAGACTTCTATCACTTGTTGTCATGAATTGTCTCTTTCCCAAGCTGAAAAGTCCCAGCCTACTCAGACATTCTTGTGCCAAACCAATTGTCTATCTTAGAAAATACTTGTTGCTCCCCTTGAATCTTTCTGATTATTAGAAAAAAAAAGGGACAAGAAGAGTGAGAGAGAGGGAGAAAGAGAGAAGTGACAAGCAACCTCAGCCCCACATGGGCCTAGGCATGTGTTTCTCATTGACAATGAGGACTGCAAACTGTACTGCCACAAATCTCCAGGAGCAAACTTAATTACGTGCCTCAGTACTGATGTGCCTGCCTTTCAGACATTCCTTGCACTATTTGAAAACACAGCTGTAAATGTTTTCTGTGGCACAGAAACAGTTTAAAGCACAACTTTTAAATAAATGGGCCACTGAGATTGTGAATGCCTTCCAAAGTGTCCTAGGCATAACAATATCTGTGATACTACACTGAAAATCAAACCAACATTTCACAACAACAAAATTTAAAACATTGGCCATGCTATATGAACATAGCTAGGAGGAAAAAAAAGCTTGATTCTATCAAAAGCCAACACATTGCTATCTCAATGTATACAAACTCGAAGTGGGAACAGGTTACTTCTTCCTTTAACTCAGGGGATTGTATAAGGCATGTGTAATCAAGAATAGCTTTAAATTTTGCTTTCAGTTTATCCTGAAGTACTACAACAAGAAATTCAAAGGCTATACTCCTCCATAAACTGCATTTGTAGTGATTTGGTCAGGACCTAGCCTTAAGTCTTCTTTTGCTGCTGGAAGGAAAAAGCTTTGTCTTGGAAGTTGACATATATAGATTGACCAATGTGCCCTGGTATTCAGTGTAGCACTAGTTGACATGAAAAACAGCACCAAATGCAGTCATTAGACAAAATTCAGACAGCTGAGTGTCCAGTTTTGTTCAATAAAAGTGATGTATTGGTAAAAGGAATTTACTTCTTGCATATGTCTATCCTAACTAATTTTGTACCTACGATTTGCTGCCAGGTCTTCTGGATGAGCATTATAAGCAATGGCATTGCAGTCGTTGTTCCAGTGCCATCCATTAGTGCCATCACAGGGACACGGTGTCTAACTTTAGGCGTTTATATTGAGACAAATCAGAAACATAAATAGAAATGGAAGAGTGGGAAAGACAGGCTAATGGTTATAATAAAAAAGAATCGCATACAGTTCTTTAGTGCACAAGCATACATATTTCATACACATTTGTTCCTGATCCTGCAATAATGGCTTTGGTAGGTATTTTTCCATACTACTGAAATTCCACTGGTGAGACAAAGCAATGGGAGTTTGTTGGGATGGATGGGAACAAGAGAAGGGACGTCCAGCATATTTCAGGAAAGCCAAGAATTTGGAATTCAAACTATTTCTTTTAGAAATACAGAGCACATTTCAAAGGTTTCCTGTTTGTGAGGGGACTGATGTTCCCTAGTATGGATTTTTTTGTATTTAGAAGTCATTTTAGTGAAAAATGTTGAATTCTTTTCTAGAGTGCTTGAGCACATACCTGCAAAAAAGGGGACAGAACAGAGAACGTTTTAGTAAGCTTCTTTACTCTGTCCAGTTATGCTCTTAAAAGATTTCTGAGTGAAAAAGTGAGTGGACTAATTTTATAGGAAGGAAACATTAGACAGAGTTGCCAGAACTCTGATACATATCAGAAACTGATACATATCATTGCAATCCACAGAACAGGTCAGCTAAGGATTTTAGTGTCATCTTCTGGACTTCTGTGTCACAAAACTAGCACCTCTCTGCTGAAACAGTCCACAAGAATTATTCACAGGGTCTGGTTATTTGTGATGCTGATTTTTAGCATGCTGCTGTGTGTCCATGTTTCACTGCTTTGAAATGAAAAACTCATTTTATATAAGAAAGCCACTGTGCAAAGTGGCAAAAAGATAACGTGATGTTTCTGTTTAATAGATCGATGCAACACCTAACGAATAGTGTGAGCTTATAGCTTCTATGACATGAAGACTTCTATCATAAGAAGAAGAAAGTGTACAAAATAGGCATGAAGAATAGGCAGATGCAATGATGAGCTATGAAAGACCTTCCAATTCTTCCTACCTGAACTGAAAGTTCTGCTGTGTCAAAGCATAGGAAGTTAAAAGTCAGTGAATATTATGTGGTGAGTTGACCTTGGCTGGATGCCAGACATGTCTCCCCCCAAAGCTGCTCTCTCACTCCCCTTCCTTGATATGTCAGGGGGAGAAAATACAATGGGCAAGCTCATGGGTTGAGATAAAGGCAGTTTAATGAGAAAAGCAAAGGCTGCACATAGAAGCAAAGTAAAATGAGGAAACTCTACTTCCCATCAGCAGCTGATGTCCAGCCACTTCCTTGGAAACAGGACCTCAGTATGTGTAGTGGCTGCTTGGGAAGACAAATGACTTAAATGCCTTCACCCCCCACCCCCCCCACCCCCCTCCCAAAGCCCTTTCTCTCAACTTTTATTGCTGAGCATGACATCATATGGCATGGAGTATCCCTTTGGTCAGGTGGAGTCAGCTGCCCCAGCTGTGCCTCCTCCCAAACTTTTGCCCACCTCCAGCCTACTGGCCTTTGGTGAGGGAGGTTGGAGAGACAGCCTTGATGCTCTGCAAGCACTGCTCGGCAGTAGCCAAAACACTGGTTTGTTATCAACACCACTCTAGCACAGCTCTATATGGGCTGCTATGAAGAAAGTTAACTCCATCCCAGTCAGATCCAGTACAATTACAAAAACGTAAATTTACACTTTTTTTTGCACAAGTAGGCTTATGCCCAGTGATATACCCAATGGATATTTGCAAATCTAGGTAAAAATTCCAAAGCAGATTGCTTTTATCAGTTAAAATTTCAGTTCCCAACCAAGAAAATAAATAAATTGGAAGATAAACCTCTTTAAAAAGAGCTTGGTAAATGAATTCCACCCTGCCTTTGAAGCCCTGGGGCCAGCGTACAATATCATGCTTTATATTTAAATGGGGCTTGTCGAGATGGTACGTTAATGTCCCCCTTGGTACAGAGAAAGTGGTGAAGCAACCTCTCAGTACTTGGAATGTGCTCGTGAAACCTGAAGGAGAAGTTAGGTGTTTAAAGCACTGTTTTAAGTTAACCTGACTTGGACATCATGAACTCTGCACCTCCTTCAGTATTTCTGGCAGCTTCCTTAACAAATTCAATCTGATTAGGCTCATAAAACAGGTTAAACTCTGCATGTGCTCCGTTATTGATATTGCACAACTTTTTGCAAGCTTTAGCAGGGATGGTAAGCTTTAAGGAAAAGAAGCCAGTTAATTAATACTGAACTGTCACAGATTCCTACAATTATGATCTGTGCTATTGCAAAGGGGTTTATAAAGAAAAAGCATTCTTTTAACATGCTATCAGCTTAATCATGTATTCCCAAGAAATACATTTCCCAGCATTGGTAGATTTTAGGTTAATTTATATATTGAAAGCATACTCTTTTCCCTAAGTTAATTCTCATCATGTGGACAGCAATCTTCTGATATGAAATGCTGTTAAGAAAATCAATAAGAAAAGTATTTGATGTCTGGATTTTCCCACATCAAAAGAGCTGAAAAGCTCATGAAAAGAATATGCTTATAAAAATAAAATGCGTTTAGCAAAGCAAGGCATACTAGAAAACACAGAACACCAACTGTAGAGCGTGGAAAACCATAGTAGAGATGAACAAAGAGCTACTTAAGAGCTGTCATAATGCTGGAGTGTGGGAGAGCAGTGCAGCTAAATTCTACTTTCTTTTATACACATTTTTTTCAGTTGCTTTGTATTTTGGCAACCAAATTCCCAAAATATATGAATTATTCTGACCTGACTTGGCTAAGGTGTGTATTTTTTAAAAAGATTTGAGAATATAAACCCTTGTCAGCTACTGTACAAGTCTACATGGATGCAGAGACTGACATCACCTGCCTTGCTGTAACTCCTTTCATGGTATCAAAGGAACATGACACACTTAACTTCCTCTTCTTAGCTCTTGGGTGCTCTTAGTTCAATCTCAGCTGCGACTTGACTTCTGTCATGAAATGATGCATATACACCTCCTAAGTATGGCACCTTACTGCTAGCAACTTTTGATTAGGTGACTGCTATATCACTACACACAGACAACACCATTTTTTTAAAATCCTACAAACAATTATTTAGGGAAATGGCATTTGGCTATATCCCAGTTGTGTTTAGCCCCCTCCTTTTTCGCTGTAGTCCTAGTAAGACACTTAGATAATATGCAGTTGATTTAATTTCTTGGATAGGGAAAAAGTCCACACCTGCTGGCTAAATGGACTAAAGGGAAGGGCAAACAGCCTACTCACTGCTTTAATAAGCTGCTATTGCTTTTTCAGTGGGAAGAGAGGAGCTTCTCTCTGACTTCACTGCACTCTGTTATGGGCAGCAGCCTATGAGTCACTGCCTTGAAGAGATAGTGACTTATTTTAATTACCCTCAATGAACCCTGCATTTGCAGGAATGAGTCATAGCCTAATGCAATTTCATAATAATTATATAAGAAGTATTTTAAAGTGATGCCTTGTAGCTTTGCCTATTTTATTCGTTCTCCAGGGTGACTGGAGAACATGATTAATTTTAAATGAGCTAGTATATATTATTTACTAGTAATAATTACTTCTGTTATTTATAGATAGAAAGTGTGCACGGTTTTGTACAGATAGACAGTATGATAGGGTTCCTGAGCCCAGGGGCATGCAGCACATGGATGCAGACATCAGAGTGATTAAAAATACGGTGAGTGAGATTGGTACTACGATAAGCAGACAGAGCAGCTCTCTGAAGTGTTTTGCTTACCTTTTAATGAATAATGTGGGGTCAGGTCAAGCGCTCCCAATCATGTATAGGTGTGCTAATGGCCAGGGGAGTGCATGAAGCAGAAAGGCAGGCAGTGCAGTTTGAAGGGAAGTGTGTAAGAACTGAGGGTAAAGACCTCAAACCTCCTTTCCTTCTCTTTTACCACTGATGAACACCATTTTGCCACAGTTGCACTGTTTTGTGGAGGGTTATCAGGTTGGACAAA
Source organism: Aviceda cuculoides (assembly GCA_035590195.1). Lineage (NCBI taxonomy): Eukaryota > Metazoa > Chordata > Aves > Accipitriformes > Accipitridae > Aviceda > Aviceda cuculoides. The sequence goes on along the minus strand of JAVJGG010000082.1, from coordinate 24,379,373 downwards.
GCATATTGGCTGGAAAGGATTCCAAGAGCTTGCTCATGGGAGAGTGTGCATGTTTTCCACTTGGTACTGGGAAGGACATCTTTTATTAAGTAAATGATTAGACAGAGCTCTGGTAACGATGTGCTGTTGTTAGAAGGCAGTATAACAACGTACAAGATATACCCTTTTGCATGCTCGCTAGGGATTTTTGCCTTACTGTTTTGAAGGGAAGTGGAGGAACCATCACACAGCACAGTGGCATATATGTTTGTGTTAGAGCATGTAATCCCTGTAAGGGAGCCTGTTGCTAGGTAGAAAAGACTGGAAGGTTGGGGTGTTTTTTCTTTTAACTGTATAGAGCTAGTTTAGGCGTGTTTGTGTGCTGCTGGGGAGGAGCTCATTTATGAAACAGGAATTTTCTTTGTTTTCCATCCAGCTGCCCATTGCCTTGGGCTATCTTCCTTGGGTGGTGTCTATCTACTTACCATAACAAGGCTTGGTCTTCTTGCTCAGCTCATGTTTGCTTGCCCAACACTCCTAGCATAGATATAGACTTTAGGGAAAGTTTGGTTAAGAAAGTTGATGTAGATGGATAATTACAATATAGCACTCTTTATGGCAACCTAATTACTCATATATGTAACTAAAACTAGTGAATGTGCTTTCCATTGTCAAAATGAAACAAATACTTACATTGTCCTAGGATGGTCTGAAAGCCCTGTTATCATAATGGTCTCTTCAGGGGAAGGAAAATCAAGACAAGAGGTAAGGTAAATGGTACAAACTCACACAGAAATCATGGCTCTGCATAAAGAAGAGAACCTATATGTCTTCAGTCACAGGCAAAGTATCTTAACCACAAGACCATTCTCACTCCTGTACAAACAAGCAGCTTGCTTTTGTTTCTTTCTTGTCAGTAGTTATGATAGACAGCTCATGCATGAATGTTAGTGGCGGAGGGTTTGCTATAAGAAACGTGTTTGGAGCGGAGACTTGAAAGATGTATGAGTCAATGGGTTCATGGAAAAGAAAAGCTTTTTCATTCATATGAAAACTATTATTGCCTGGTATGTCAATTTTATTTCCGAAAGGATTAGCTGAAGCCAGGAGGTTTAAGCTGTGAATCAAAATGCGCACAGGTATTGTGAGAAACAGGAATGAGCAGTCTACTTTTTAAATCATTCTGACCATCTGCCTATCATTATTATGAAGTATGTCATCTTTTTTGGATTTAGTCAGGAATATATCTGAATCACTTATTACTGTGGTGCCTGTGCAATAGACATGGCAGAAGAAAACATTGACAAACTTCCAGAAGGGTTTGGTCTAAGTGTCAGCAACTGGATTTGGTTGTGGTTCCAGGTTTTTTCTTTTTGCTCTGATTCCTTGAAGAATATGTTGATGAGCAGTGTCTCTTCCTATGCTGAGATCATTGGACACAACAATATTTGCAGTATGTTATCTCTGGCAGAGGGAATTCTACTGAGCATTTACTGCACTGGATGTTGTATTGTATTGTTCCCAAGAGTCTGAATGGGAGTTAAACAGCCAGTTGGAGAGTATAAAACCATCATAATTACTGTAAGTTTAACTCACATCTGGCATGACTGATTTGGCTACAAATTGTTTAGCTGTAAACACTTTTTTTTTCCTCTCCTTGGAAGTGACTGCCAAGGGTATAGAGAAGGGGCAAAGACTGGATTGCTGGTGGCAAACACTATCAGTTGTAATCCCATCTGATGTTCAGGGAAGATCAATATTGCAGCATGATGAAGTATTTTCTTGGTATTTTGCATGCTGGCCCTGCAAATTCCAGTTTCTGTCAGAGCAAATGAGAGTCCCTGCCAGAGCTGTCCTCTGTCCCTCCCCATGTCCTGGCTAGATTCAACGCGTGTTCTTTTGAATGTTAACAACAAACATTGCAAGAATGCTTATAATAAAGACGCTTGACACATCAAATTAAACTGCATAAACCCAGTCCTGCTTTTGAAATGTTTGCTCCTGTAAAGGGGGGCTGTGGCCACTGGCGCCTGTGGCCGGATGACAGCTCGTTATACAACAGCAAAACAACAAAGTTGACTCCTGAGGAGCCTGGTGCTTTGTTCTACAAAGGCTGGGGGGAGAGAAGCAGCTGCTCTGCTGTTTCCGTGGAATAGCTCCATTGTTAGACAATACTTAGACACAAAGCACACATACCTTTTGAAGCCTCGGAGTCCAACATGGGTCTCTTACTTTCACTGTAGGAAGCAGGTGACATGCTTGTAAAAGAGGGACACACAACTGGCACAAGCTAATAGTGCAGAAAAGTTGGGCTGATGTGTAAATAATGTCTTTGAGAATGTTTCTGGCTTTGTTTTTAGGACTTTCTACAGAACCTGGGTATGAAACCTGTGCATGTGAGAGTGGCCAACCCATGGTGCTAAGACTAGATGCAGCTGTTTCTAAAGAAAGTACCTTTTCTTCTTCCTTATTATATTCCAGAAAAAATCTGCAAAATTAGAGATGAACTAGAAGAGGTCACAGAGAGAAGAAATATCATTCAGTTTTCTGAGGGTATTCCTGAATTATTTCTAATGCTCTACTGCCGTGATCCAAAGGGCAACACCTGCCAGAAACACAGGGTATGAATGTTTTCAGAAAAGTGAAGCACAGCTGATTCCAAATGCAGTGAATGAAGAGCCTGAAAACTGAAGCCTGAATATGTTTGTCCGTTTCTTTGCCTTGGCTAAAGATGAAAGGTTGGTTTGAATACTTACGAATAAATTATGAATTAATATTTTTGTTAGCATATGCCATTTCACCACTGCCAAAACAGCATTACCAAGCAATATTGGCATTGACAAAATAAGACTGAGAGAGGGAAAGACTAAAAGATCTAAAGTATCAGAAAGCAACTTTGCTTCTCCTAATTTAAAGAGACCTGGAAGGAAAGCTTTGCTTTTAATCAGAGCCAGGTTCTATAACAAGCTCACCTGCATGTTTCAAGTTTCAGACTCAAAATAGGCTTTTTGAAACAAATGTGATTTGTGAAAATTACTGAAGGGGATTGCTTTCAATCTATGCTTGCACAGAATCAGAGGATTGGTCTGCATTAATGTGCTGTTTCAATAGTATAGATATGTGAACTGGACCAGCCCTCTAAAATGCTGAGGTTCTGGTATTTCTGAGAGCATCAAACACGCTGGTGAGGCCAAAGCAAAAGGTGGCAAGATGAGAAGAAGCTGTGACACCAGGGAATAGAGCCTCCAGGGTGACCTGCTCCCCTGGCTTCATGGTGGCTTGCACTGCAGCTTCTCCTGCACACTTGGACTTCTTTGTCACAGCCCTGGATGACACTTCTGCCAAAGACCTGAGCCTAGCACCACAGGTCCTGCTGCAGGAGAGAGACAGTGGTGCTGTGGGGTGAGTACTGGCAATGCAAAGCATCAAGGTGGGGTGGAAAGAAGCAGATGTTGTGTTCAGTCAGTGGGATCTCACTGGCTTGAATTTAGGGTTTTCTCCTAAATATTTAGTTTTAGAAATCTTTGGAGTCTGTCACACCATTCTGTCCTGGGTTCAGCTTTTTGCTCTGGCATCACTTGTTCAAGGTTTGTAACAGCATGTCCTCCCTTGCTGTTTGCCTAGGTGGAATGTTTACATTGACCTCGTGCAAGTTATAGAGCGGTTTAAACACTTCCAGTTTCCCTAGTAAACTATTTCTGGGATGGAGGTTGCTCCTGAGAGTTATTATAAACAGGGCTGGGCTATGCAAGTTCCTGGACAATTAGAGTGTCTTTTTATGAGAACTCAGAGTACTCCTTTAGAAGAACTTTTTCCTTGTCCGATGACTACCCCAAAAGCAGGCAGGTAGAAGAAAAAACAAAAGACACAACACTTGAAAACATGAAAATTACATCACCATGAACATCAAATATTCAAAGAGAACATAGCACTGTAATGTCATGAATCATTTGAGTAAAATCAACACCTCTCCCTGAACCCATGGGGTGATTCCTTGACATGGTTTCCTATGCAAATAGTTGCAGGAGGAAACCCTCCTGGTCAAGTCTGTCAATCTAATGACAGGTTCTTTGTCTAAAGACAGGGAATTTAATCTCTCCATACATTTTCAGCAGCTGTCATTTTAAAACCTAGCTATTCATAAAAAAAAACAAAATTGAAAAAACATTAGTTTTGAGTACTTTTTTGAGGGTTTCTGGTCCTTTCCCTCTTTCCTTCTGTCCCCTTGCCCCCTTTAGCTTCACTTAGGAGGTGAACTGTGTATTAAATTTGCATCAAATCCGAGCTTGAAGACAATGAAACTGTTTTGATGTAAAATGTGTTGAGGTGAGGATCAAGCTGCCTGGGTTCTCATGTTTTACTGCAAAATGCCTAGCCAGAAGTCTGTGGCCAGCTTCAGTCAAATTTTTAGGTGGATCATCTGGTTTGGTTACTGCCTGCTATTTTTAAAAAATTATGTGGCCTTTTGGCTTGGTCATATTATGGTGGGTTTTGTTTATTGATTTGATACAAGGAACATATATGTCAATAGAAAATCATTCAGGCCTTGCGTCACTTCAAACAATACCCAGGATGTGAACACAAAGTTCTTGGAGGCAAAAGGAAAATGCTTTGCCCTGCCTCTTCAGCTGGCTCTCCATGGACTGACAGGAAACCAAGCACACAACACCCTGTAGCAAAGGGGCCCTTACATTTGGAAAGGACAAAGAAATAGAAAGTGTTATCCATGATATACGCCATTGGTGAAGCAAGTTCTAGATTTTCCATGTGGATGTTCCCTAAGGCCTTAAAATGCATTGCAAATTTCAAAGCTGATTTGCCCCATCCCAGCACTTCCCTAATGACGCTTCCACATTGGAGAATAGGCTGTTCAATTGTTTTTTGTTGCGCAACAACATGGGAAAGTATTGACTGAGTTCAAATCTTTCAGAACTTGCCCCACAAGCAGTTAATTTTGAGAGCTCTCACTCCTGATGTTTCAAAACAGCTAAAAAAAAATTGTACCCCAGATATGACTAATCCTGAAATCCATGGAATGGTTGGAATATCCCATCACAGACGTAAATCTTGGGAGATTATCTCCTTCATGTGAGAGGCAAGTCCTAACAGCTACAAAATAAATCCCTCCTATTCCTTGAGTTGCTTGTGTTAATTTGTGCACCAACAGCAAGGGAAAGAATGTACAGTATAGTTGTTGCAGGACAATTGGGTATAGTTGTTGGAGAAGCATTTTGCTGATGGTGTTTCCTCTGGGCAGATAGACTAGTCTGAGTTGTGGCTACGATATCCCTGCTAGAAAACAGCCTGGAACAGAGATTAAAAGTTTTAATGTCAAAGTGCAATTGTTGCAGGCTTTTAAGTTTTCATGAAAAGCGCAAAATAAGTGGCTTGTAAGAAGGTCTTTTCTTTATCATGGCTTCTTAAAATTTTTGCAATTCTTTGTACAACTTGTTGCATGGTCTTGCTAGACAGCAGCTGTGCTTTTTCTAGGACTGCATGTCACCCTGTATATAAACTGTATATAGAGAGCAGTGCTGAACCTCTGGTTTGAGTGCCAGGTTTGTTGCGCAGCATAAAGTTTGAATGGCACTATGTGTGCGGGACCTGAGACAAATACTTAACTTATCCTCCCAACTCAAATTCACCACTTCCCTTGGTCAGTCTTCTCTGCAGCCCTTGCTGGTTCTGCCAAGACCACAGATGAGATCTTTGAACTTCTCTTTCACCTTGTTACCTTTCTGGGTGGAAACTGAAAATGATTTTATAACTAGCAGCTTTACACACAAGGCTCATTTGGAAGTGACTGGAACACATCCAACTTTTCTTACTGGATGTTCACCAGATAACAACCTCGTTGTGGCTGCGTCTGGACTATTTTTGTCTCAGAGGCCTGGAGTTGAATGACTGTGTATGTTATTACAGCTTTACTGGGCCATTAAGCATTGCTCCCAGTAAAAATATCAAAATTCTGCATTGCAGCTTTCACCCTCCATAATTATATTTGCATTTCATTTAGCCCAAAGAGAGCAGGGATAACTTCCTGTAGTGCTGTAGGGTTCTTTTCTTGAGAAAACTTGAGGGAAACCTCTCCCACATGCATGTTGTCTCTACCATGGCCTATTTGTCTGTATTCTTTTTTTTAACCAACGCTGAGACTAATTTAATTTTGTAAGTATTCTCACGGTGTCATCAAATTAATGCTGCCTGTCAGCTGATAAATTGTACCTTTTATTGAACATACTGCTAATTACTGAAGAGTGATGCTTAAGCAGCATGTCAAAGCAGGTCTGACACTAGAGATCTATGAATCAGTGTGAGGCTCTCAACCTGCAAAATAGTTTACAAGAGGAAGGGTTTCATTTCCATACTATTTATATTTATGTTGAACAAAGTCATTCTCCCAACAACCTCTGAATTTAAAGATAGACGTGACAAATCAAAAATCATTTCTTTGAGAAGAATTTGGATCAGATCTACACTGCATCAAAACCCCTTGGTTAGGGGCAATATGCTGCAATAAATCACATAAGGCTAGGGAAAATATCAGTCTGGCTTACAAAATCTATCTCAGGGAGAGGAGACTGTTTTGGTTTTGTGTAAGCAGACATTTCCACTGGATTATTTCTTTGCTTAATGAGTCCCAAATGGAAGCAAGGGCCTTGGCTCCAAAGGAGCACTTGCTTACCTTAGAGGCTACTGAATTTCATTAATAGTAAATAATCTTATTGCAGATTGCCCTTAGGTGTCCTGCTTGCATTGCCAGCTGCCTGTGGAGGGGTGGCTGATTAGTGAAGAGGGACAACTGTTTGTTCCCTCGTCCCTCACAGTAGGCCAGGATCCTGAACTGCGGCTGTTGATCGATTTGTTCTGACAGTGCATGGAAATTGCAGTGCAGCCTTTTCTAGGGCAGTCTCCAGTTTCAGAAAATGCATTTTAGTAGCTTGATAGGTCTCCACGAATGTGGATATGTCCTGGCAATTGGCTGCTGTGCTCCTGAAACTACATTCTAATGTTCAACCGTTTGCAATCGACTGAAAAGTACTATATAAATAGGAAAGATAACTGGATTAACTGCAAGATGAAAGTCATTAAGATCCTGGTCTGGGTTCTGGATCCTCTCTTTTAGCAACAACTTCTTGTGTGACTCAAAGGAGATAGATAAAGGTTAGGTTTCTCCATATCCTGGGAGACCTGGACTTTAGTTTCTCTGTGCAGTCTGCAAAGTAGGAACAGCAGCACCCTTGCATTGCACCAGTTCTCTAAAAGTACATATTTCAAGAGACTATGCTCGGCTCAGATAGTGAAGATACAAATGCATGTCTGCTCCATCAGTCAATGGGAAAAGTTAGGCTAAATCAAGCACAAATCCTGACTTTCCTGGACTGTTTCATACAGTTTGAGAGAAGCAGGAAGAAGCAAGGGAGGCTGAACTGGAAAAGTTCCTGCTGATGTGGAGTGAAGTAGTTTATGAGGAATGTCCTCACAGGATCAGGCAGAAGATTTGTTCATACAAGGACATGGGTAGGGGATTGCACTTTGTCTACTGCACCTGTACGAAAGGCGCTAAAGGTGCTTTAGGCTAGTCCTAGAGCAGCCTCTGCTTGTGAGCATCTATGTCTAAAAGTCCTTGCTCAGGAGCTGTAGCTTGGAGTGTACCTGCCTGGAGTGATTACTAGCCACTTTGCAGAGAGCAAAGACCTGAAGCTGTCAGAGGAACAGCTAAACATGAAAATTCTGAACAAATGCTGGGGCAACTCATTTCTACTCCATCTCTTACACAAGATGTGTCTGTTGGGTGTCATGTGATACATTAAAAAAAATGACCTCAGCTACCACTCACCAGAAGCCTACTATCCTAAATCCTGATCCTGGTTACAACACAGTGGCCAGCCATAGCCAAAAAGTGATGAATAATTTATTTATCTCCTTTCTGAGACATTTAAGGCTCAATGCATTTTCTTCTGTGCTGCTGCTGTGTGTCTGCACTATGTCAAGTGACTGGACAGGAAAGAGCTTTTGTGAGGTTATATGGGGATTGGGTAACACCAAGCTACAGTTTCTTTTAGGAAGACCCAGCAAGGTCCAGAAAGAATGCTCTCTTTTTTGGTGGTCTCTTCCCTACCCCACGGCCAGGTGTGGGAATTCATCAGATTAAGGGATACACTGGGAAAGTGCTTGGTTTTGGTTTTTTTTCTCTAACTGGAGAGTGGGGAAAAATCAACATAATTGCATGATGAAAGATAATTATCAGAACCTAACATTCAGTGTGTGAAATTTGCCTGGCCTAATAATGCTGCTGTGAAATGTCATCTGTGGTATTTATCAACTGGAGTAGCTGCTAAATTATGTGATAAATGTATATGATGGATTAAATGGATGACTATACAACCACCTAAGCCTTATTCTGCTGCTTCAGTGCTCACAGTAATATGCCCTGTGGTTTTTTTTGTTCTGCAATCCAGCTGCCGGTCACATGGTACAGTTTTGTGGTTTAGCATGTCCTGTATAGGTAATTTTTTTAAAGAATCGACGGTAAGTTAGCTTGATTTTCTAAATCAATATTACTTTACCATACCCAGATCATTTACACTATGTGAAGGAAAGCATTTGCAAATTTGAGACATTTAATTGCCTGATTTATGAGTTAACAGTCAGTGATAGCCTAGTGCTGCCTTCATTTCTAGTCAAGATGGTTATGCTTGGCAGACATCGCTGTTCTGTTATGTTCAGCCAATGAATACTTACCAAACCAGTGCAAAATAGAGTGGAGTATGGAAATAATGTTTTGAAGTAGAAAGTTCTGGCTAGAACTGTCTGGCACATGTGGGGAGGTGAAAAAATATTTGGTCAAATTACATGTTCTATCACAGACTACTAGGTACGTCGGTTTAATACGGTAGTACTTAATGATGAACATAAAGAACAAATAACTTTCCTCAATTCATCCACCCTGCTTGGATTTCTAAACATCTGTGGCAATGACCACACGCACACATGGGCTCCTGTAACAAGCAGCATTGAGGTTTATTTTAAAAACAGGGATGGATTCCTCAGGCCTGTGCCAAACCTCTAGTAAGGACCATGAGAAAAGTTTTTAGGACACTTTAGTCAGGTCTTCCAGCGATGTTCATCCAGGCAAATCTTTGCTCTGTCTTTTTCTCATACTTTTATTGCCCTTCACTTAACCTCAGAGGCTCGATTTTCACAAGGTATATTTGAATGCCTGCTTCCACTGTTTTTTATCCCTCAGCGATTACACAGTTTGGATGCTCCATGATGTCAACAGAGGATTTGCAATGTCAGGTTTTTGGGAACTGAGTTACATGATCAGCCAAGATATTTCAGTGTACTGATCTCGCTAGTTAGATGTATCAAGTGCAATCATGTATGTGTGGGAGCTAGAGGGTATGTATTACTAACTTGGGGCTCAGTCATTTGAACTTCATGACCTCTTGGTTTTCACAAGCTGATTTTTTTTGTCTAAGGGAAAGCATTCTGTTTCAAATTAGAACCTGAAACAACTAATTTCTATTCACTGTTGATTTCTTCTGCAACTATTGGCATCTTTTAGACACTCTGAATCACAGTTTCTCCATTTGTAAAATAAGATAAATCTGAAAGAATGAGGCATGCACTTGATACCATAATTTTTACTATTACTGTTGTGTTGGTTAGATCTGAGGATATCTTTGTACTGATATGAATAATCATAAGCATTTAGTTTCAAGCTTAACACACTCCAGAACACACTGAAGGTTCCAGATCCACAATTTCCTTCATGCCAACAATAAAAACACAAATAAAAATTAAATCAGATTAAATAAAAATGCAGTTGAGATAAGCTTTTTGTTTTGCCACTAGGGAAGAGCCCTCAAGAAATTTGACTCTGCTTTCACAAAACACCTGAGAATGAGCCAGTATGCTTTGGTAATCTTGTTTACAGTATTTTCTTTTCAGTTACAATAATAGCTAAATATATTTAAAAGAAAGCTACAGCTGCCAGGTCTTTTCCTTGGTAGAATTTAGCATGAAATATGTTACACTGTCGGCTGCCAGAAAGACTAGGTGATGCCTGGGTGCCTGATTCTAGTCCCATCAAAGCCAACGGGGCCCCAGTGTAGCACAGACCCCGTGGAAGCAGGACGAGGGCTGGTCTGGCTTCATCCTTTCCTGCTGAGGACGCTCACCCAGTGCGTCTTCCTCAGCTAACCTGTCTCATGGCAGGCTTTGCAGGAAGCTCCCAAGAGAGACCTTTCAGCAGTTACAGCCATCGACTGAATGTCCAATAATTTATAGGCTTGTTGTAGTCTTAACAAAGTATGCCTAAAAATAGTAAAAATAACAATAACAGTAATATTTTGTGTATTTGCCATCAACCCTAAGGACATGAAAGCCCGGCACCTATTGTGCTGCCTCAATGATTGTTATAATGATTGGCATGAGAAAGGAACGTCACAGTTCCTTTGATACTTCAGGGAACAAAGGCACACTTTTCAGCCCCGAGTTTACTTACAAGACTTACGGATGAGACTGAGCACTGCAAAGACTTGGCAATGTCAGTGGGAGGGGGGGAAGGAAGAAACCCACAGCTTTTATTTCCACTAGTTAATAAAGCTTGTTTTTATTAATTCTCCTCTATGAGTCGAGCCATGTGCTGTAGCACTCTATCGCTTCAAAGGATGTTGTTGCAACAGAAAAAGGTATTTTCCAACTCTTATCCACCCACAAAAGAATTACCAAGAAAGCTCCTTCTAATATGCATGCCTCAGAAAATAAACATTTATGATCCCTGATGTTAGAAATATGTCTACCAGTACTGGCATGTTCTGTTTGCCCTGTCTTTATTTGGACATTTTCCATTTTTTTGTTCTTCTTATGGTTACTGGTGCAACCTCATTCTTACACTGATCTGCTTTATCATGTCCCTTCAGCTGAACCTGCAAGACATCTTCAAATCTGAGCACGCTTTAGCTCTTGGATTACGCCAGCCTCCATTTGAATTGAGAGTATACCTCACTGTGAGGCAGACGGGCACGGCCCTGGGGGTTTGGACGCAGTCTAGACCTGAGATGCACAGATGAAATAGGGCAGGATGGATGTCACGGGCTATGAAACTCCAAAATGTTATAAGATGTAAGTGGAAATAGTGGCTGCAGGTCAGCTGTTCCAAAGAATGTAGCCAGACTGACTGATCAGCTTGTTTCAAAACACTGGGTTCCCCTTTTATAGTTGCAAAATAAATAGGCACAGAAATATTTTCTGTTTTCTAGAAATGGAAAGGAACTAGAATATCAGCAAGATTAGGGTCCTTGTTAAAAGCAGAATTGCCATTATTTTGAGCAGAAGATATTAACCACAATATTTGACTTTTTTTCCAAAAGACTAAGAAAAAAGATCTTTTAATTACTACAGTTATTTCCATATTTGACTGCATTTTCTTTCCCAATTGCCTCAAGGTTTTATTCTTTACCAGTATTTGTAGAGCATGGGTGACTGGTAATTAGTCAAGCAGGTTACAGATCTGTTGCTGATTTACCATCTCAGAAAAAATATTATTGGGTGAAGATGAAGTATGTTGTTTAATTATACCAACACGGAATTGCTTCAATTAATCACTGAGTGAATATTCTCTAGAGCTTTTAAGTCAAAGTTAATATGGTAATTTTCAATAATTCCACCATGAAGAAAACCTTCAAATTGTTACTGCTTTAGAGTGTACAGTCTGACTGTAACAGATTTGAATCACCTGAATATTCTGTTTACCCTCATTCGGCTGCATATTTTGAGTCCAAATGCATCTCAACAATATTTAGCCATTAGACATGAAGGCAACAAACAGCTCTTCAGTACATGTGTCCTGAGCAAGTGAAAAGACCAAGTATCTTTAGCATGTTAACTTGATAAATGAGAAGCACTAGCCAGTCTTCCAGACATCACCCAGGGCTAGCATGGTGGGATGGAGGTATTCCACATTGGGCTGCTATGCTGTCTACCACTGCGAGCAGCAGTAATAAGTATACCAGCATTTAGCTATGTTTGTTGGTAAATTTATTTCCAAATTAACTCACATAACTTGCATACCAACTGTCCATTTGCTTGAGTTAAAGTTTGCAAAAAGGCTCTCACTTAGATGCTATTTATTCTTAATGTTTTAATGGTGATTTTTAGAGAGATTAAGGTATGACCTGCAGTATTTATTGCCATTTATGGTGACTCTTAGGAAGGATCTATCTTTTGAACAGAAAAGAGAGTGAAAGAATGCTGTACCAAGATTTTTTTTCACCTTATCTCTATTTCTGAAATAACCATTTGCTATGACAGTCTGAATATGTTTATTACTGATTAAAATAATTAATATTTAACGATTAATATGAACAGTTTAACTACATTCCCTTTAAGTTCCCCGGAAGAGGGGAATGTAGAATTGCAACAGACTGCTCTTAGGTGTTTCTCTCTCTCTTCCATCTAGTGTTTGCGTTCAAATATCTCAGAAGGACAACACAGGAGAGTGAGTTTATGGAATACACTGCCTGGAGACCGAACTTCTTATTAATCTTGCTTTAGAGCATACTGAGCCAGACAGTTTCCTGACCACTGAGAAATGTTAATATCATCATATTACTGGAACAGAAATTGTGGCAAAAGGTGTTGAGGAACCTCTCCAGTATCAGCTGCTGTTCTGCGGCAGGGCTGGGCATCGATCCGCCTGGCTTCGCAGCCCCTATCCACCTGACCTTGAGTTCCCTTTCTTTAGGGGGCACACAAGGCAGATTACTCTGCCCCTTCTTTTTACCGAGCTATCTTTTTAACTTCATGGGTAGTCTTCCATTTCCCTTCTGGATGTGTGAAATCATTTCTACCTTCTTCCTTCCTTTCCTTGCATGTTTACTGGGGACAAGACATCAACCCTCGTGCTGCGTTGTGGAAATATGGTGCCCTACAAGCAGCGGCGGGAGCAGAGATGATCAAGGGTGCCAGCTCCCCCTGATCCCCAAAATCTTCCCGCGAGCCCCCGGGGGAGGTGTGCAGTCCGAGCAGCGGGTGGCAGGGGGCAGGAGGAAATCGCCCACGCCCCCGCGGGGCGGGGCGGGGCGGGGCGGGGGAGGCAGCGGCAAGCGACGACCGCTGCCCTGAGCCGCGTCCCGTCCGGCGTGATCCCTGCCCTAAAAACCAATCCCAAATAAGATGACCACGGCCAATTCAGTGCTGCAGAGCGGCCTGACGGAGCATTAGGAGGTGTTATTACGGAACGCTCTCCCTGACATCTCTCTCACCCTCTGGAAAGTGTACCAGCAGAATAAAAGCAGAAAAAAACCCCGATTTTTCAATCTTCCCTGCAGAAACTTGGGTCTCCTTTTCAGCCCCCACCTTCTTCTTCTGCTTGTCATCCCCTTTGTCCAAAGATTGATCATGATGACATGATGTGATGCTAAATGGTGAATAAAATGGGAGTTTCTCCAAATGAGCTTTGGCTTTTTATTTTCCCAGTGTGTCGTCGTGTTCCCACTTCCTAAAAAGCAGCCCACAGCAGTGATGTGAATTGCTGTCACAGTGATGAGTAAGACCAGGAGAGAAAGCACAAGGCTGAAAATCATTTGTAGAACTGTAAAAAAAATCCAAGCTTACAGTTCTTACCAAGCCAAACTCACGCAGGGTAATAAAAGACCTACCATATGCTGTAAACAGCCTCCTTTTAACATTTGCAGTGAATTATATGAAAAAACAAAAAACCCGAATGAACTGATATTCATCAAATGCTATTAACCAGCTGCAAATGCTGTGGGGCAGAAAGCTTGCTCCAAGTGACCTTTTCTGCTTTGCAGTTCAGGGCTTTGCCTTGTACCAATACCCAGAGCAGCCACCATCAACTACCTGCAGGGCAAGGTGCCAGGCTCCCAAAGATGCCTCCAAGAGCAGCCGGGGTACAGGCAGGCTGCCCGCTTCTGTGGGGCGCTGCCAGCAATCCCCCCTGGGGCCAGCCAGGCCAGCCACAGGGCAGCTTGGCACCAGAGCAGAGTTGTCCCAGTGCTGCGGAGGATTGGGGTCACTGGCTCTGGCTGTGCATGGCCTGGATGACCTCCTAAGCCCACAGTGGCCAGGGAATTGAAGGGCTGGGGGTTACTGCAATGTTGTGTTTGCAGTATCATGGTAACTTACCCAAGACTTAACCAGTCAGGCAGTAATTGTGGCAGAAACACTCAGGGTAGGTCATTACACTTGTAATTTGCCAGGCCCTCAATTCAGCTTTTGTTGGGGAAAATAAAAAAAAAAGAAAAGCTGTTGCTTTGAGTACTACCGAGCAAAACAAAAACCAGTGGCTGGCTAGAGATTGCTCATGAGCTTTATTTTTAAGAGGGTTAGCAACACCGCGATACGGTTCCCATGCTGTGCCGACGTTGAGTCCTGCCTGATACTAGAAGTGCCAACTCCAGCAGCTCAGGGCGGTGTAGCCTGACACCCCCTGTTTATGCCCCTCCACTTTCCTTGCGGAGGACGTTGCTTTGCCTGTGCTCATGGCCACATGTCCGTCCTCCTGAACACCTTCTTCTCGGCTGTTTGTTGAGTTTGGAAATGCTAGCCTTAGTACTTTATGGCCTGAAGTATAAACTCTAACTCTCTGTCTGATCTTTTTCCTCAAGCTTTCTCTTCACCAAATGGAGGTGAGAGGTAGCAACCTGTTTATAGCCACTCACTGCTCAGGTTCCTATACTTCCCATTCATTTTATTAAAAAAAGACTGTACCTACACTCGCAGAAAAATGCAGACAAACTGAATGGTGAGACCCAGGAGCCACAACTTGGAGTGACGTTACTGGGATCTGCCCCTGTTTATTTGCAGGCACCTAGCAGGTGAGATTTAAGAACACCCTTGAACCCAGAGCACTCAGGACATCTCCAGGGTACCCACATCCCCATAAGATTTCTCCAGGACAAATAAAGCCACAGGTCAGATCGTCCCCACCCTGCCACATGCTGGAAGGTAGGTCTTCCACTCAAAAAAAAAGCTGAAAAAAGAAGGTCACAGAAGGCTGGGCTGAAGATTTTCATGCTCCTGGTACCCAGAGGTGTAGAGAGAAGTTTGGCTGTAACTTTTGCCATAGAGGAGCTGAGTGAGGGAACCTGCTGAAATGGGAACAGACTGGTAGCATGAGAATTGTCTTTGGCACACATCTCCATGAATTACGTCCACGCTTTCCAGTGTCACTGAGAAGAAACTGGAGATGGGTATGCGCTCTATGTGACTTGGGAGCAGCTGGTAGGCACCGTGGAACGAAGCGGTGTCGGGGCTGGTGGCTGCTGGAGCGTGTTTGTGCTGGGGCCAGTCACTGCACGGCTCTGCTTGCAAGCTGCAGGAACAACGAGTGGGCCTATTATTGCTGTTATTATTGGAGAGGTTAAGGAAATGGGACACATCTATTCAGGTGCTTAAAAGCGTTAACAATCTCCATAATTTACCTCGCTGTTCTTGCTGAAGTGATTAATTTCCAAAGGAGTCTGCATGATTGCCAGATTTTGAAAATATCAGAAATTATTTCGCAGAAGCCTTCCTTTTCAAAATTGGTTGGTTAAAGGTGGCATAAATTATATTCCTATTGCTTTAATAAACAGGCTATTAAAAGAAATTGTCATAGCACAGTAATGCTTTACCCAGCAAGTCAATTTATGATTATGCTGTACTGTTTTATAATGACCTGAAATTGTGTATTGAACATGAATGTACATTGTTTTAATTATTCTGGTGACACAGCATGCTTTATAAAACTTGCTTCAGGTTCATCAGTTCAGATCCAGGTATAATTCATATTGGACACAGGAAAATTACTTTAAAATATAATGGAACCATTGATAACAATCAATGCTTGTACGTTCTTTAAACACAATAAAATGATCATGTAATGTTTAAGGTTGCCAACACCTGGGGATTTCCACTTTTCCCAAGTGGGTAGAGCAGTTTTGTACAGTTTCCCCATGCGTCTCTTCAGTTCAACACCAGCAAGGCTACCTCTGCAGGTGACAGCTTACTGCCAAACCTCTTACACGACATTGCACAACCTTCCTTGTCTGCCTATACTAGGTTGTGGTATGCGGCTAAGTGCTGGGACAGTGCAGCCAGGTTAGCTAATAACCAAGAAACATTGTTGAATCTGCATCTCTGGAGGCTCCATGAGCAGCTGGGGCAAGGAATGGTGTAGGTTGGTCTTTGGATAAAAGTGACTTTTGGAGCCCTGCCCTTCTTTATATTCTGTGATATTATAATAGCTTTTCTTGTACTTGAACACCTGCTTGACCAGGTGCATGGCCTGTCAGGATTTTTACTGGGGAATCTAACTTTTTGGTCTTTAGTACGAGCTTGGTTTAATCAGAAACTAACTGTAACATTCTGTACTTTTGCACCCCTACTTTCACTCACCTGAATCTGTGCCTGTGGAGTGCTTTCCAAGGCCCTACCTGCAGACGGTGATTTTTGCAGCCATCGTTTTTCTCTGCTGTAAAATCTTGACATGCAGAAGCTGTATGAAAACGCAGAGTACCTGCTGTAATGTAGTTACAGTGTTGTATGCAAATAAATCAGTTTCAGCTATAGGGCACTGTAGCTAAGAATTTCCAAAGCATAACTGGAACACAGGAATATAATTTCAATAGACTTTAATGAGGCTGTAACTCAAGATACAGGTAGTGGGAATAACTATAATGCAAGAGCAAAGCTTTAGTCTCCGGAATCCTAAAACAGATTCATGGCTTTAATGGATGTTCTTCTGAATATGTGTCAAATAAAAGGCATGCTTGTTTTTGCATTTCTTTCTCTGCTGCATGCCTGATATCATTTTCTCATCCTTGTCTGTTCTTTGCCTTTTGCCCTCCTTTTATGAGTTCCTCTCATGCTCCCATATTATACTGGTTCACAAAAGTTCACTCATAAAAATTTCAGTATTTATTTACCTTGTGCAACTTTCTTATTATATCCTCTCTGAATATACTGTACATTTCTGATTCCAGAATAGTACAGGATGTTCAGAACACCTGGATGACAAAGTGCATGCGTGTATCTGGGATTACATGCACACCCCCACTCCATTTTATAGGATTCTTTTCACTTATGCTTACACACTAAAATACTGAAAAGTTTTAGCTTTTTCTTCTGTTTGTCATAATTCCTTTTAAACTAAATAAATGCAATTGTGAATAATGCCACATTGCTTCTTGTGTTCATTAGAATAATGATTCCTAGTGAAATCCTACCTTGCATTATACATCTGCTCATTTAATGAATCCACTGAAGTTTTACTTCGTGATTCTCACCCTGATCTACAGCTCAAGGTATATTGCCTTTTTTTGTACAATAACAAGGATGCTTTGTTCTTCCAGTATATACACAAAATATACTTTTGTATGGGGTATGGTCCTGTGTTCTATATGTGGTCCAAAGTGCATGTTGGGCTCCTCCAGGATGGCAGAATCAGGAGCAAATAAAATATATTGCAGATATGAAATAAACATGGTGTTACATATCTTAACATTTATCACAGTATAACATATATTATCAATATACTATGATAATAGTATATAAAGGTTTTATGTAATAAATGGGCATATAAAAAGAAAAGCTCAACAAATACAGTTTTTTCCTTCACAAATCCTTTGTAGTTGTGTGGCTCTAGAATAGTGGTGAAATCCTCAGTCTTCAGTGCTCTCTCCCGTTGCACCAGAGAGATGTGGCTTTTTTTTTTTTTTTTTTTAATTGTAGGTCCAAAGTTTCTTGTAGCAGGGTAGAAGTATTCTGCAGTTTGTGGTAAATGGAAGCAAGTGAGCAGAAAGCTCCTCTAAAAGTTTATTGCCTGTGAGTTGGTGGCACTACGGGAGAACTGGGGGTTATCTGTGTGACAAACTCAGTCTGTTCCAGTCCCGTGTTTGTCATAGGTGCATCTATCTATTCCCGACCACCAGCTTCTGCAGTTCTAGATTCAGAGACACGCAAACAATTGCTAAGCTATTGTTAAAGTTCAACAACTTTAAATTATATTTGACTTTTACTTTACATTACACCTTTTATAACTTTTACCTTTTGTTGACGTCTGTAGGCAGCAGGGTGTCTGGACCACAGGCCAGAGGTCTGCATTGAAATGGGCTAAAGATATGATACTTTTTTGATGTTAGATTCTTCGGTTTTCGCTTTTTATCTATTATTAATTTTTTGTATTTAGTTAAATGCACTCTTTTTGTCCCCTTCAATTCAAGTGGTTTGAAAAGGTCTCTGAATCACTGTGGCACCACTTCAGCATAATGCCAGCGTCATTTAACTCGTACATGAATAGTCACAGCTTTCATAGAAAAAAGGAGTGCAAGAGCCAGGAGAAAAATGAGCTGCCATCTCTCCCAGGCCACCTGCCTGCACCAGAGGAGGTAAGGAAGGAATTCGAGGGCAAGCTATTTTTCAAACCTAGCACAGCAAATACATCCAGAAGACAATACTTTGTAAGTCATTTCAAAGATTGGATCAGTTTGTCCTCTTAGGTCACAAATACGATGCTGCCACTTTCAAAATCCATCTGCCAGCAACACCAAGCAATTAAACTCCTCTCTCCTGCTCCCTCGTTCAGCCTCCCTGTAATGCCTGGAGGTCCGTCCCTCCTTCCCTCCTGCTACGAGGCAGCGAGAGCTTCCCTGAAGCCGGGCACCGGGGCAGGAGGCTGCAGGTGGCCCTGTGGTCAGAGACCAAAGGGGCTGGGTGGGCCAGGCTGCGGGCCTAAAAGAAACCCGTGGGATGCAGAAGCTGCATCTGCTGACAGCTCCCTTCATCCACGTGCATCAGCCCTGGTGCTGTGGTAGCTGGTTGTTTTGCAGCTGATACAGTTAGCTCGCTGCGAGCCTCCCGAACCCTCTCTCTTCCATATATCTTGGCGAGCTGATGGGGATTTAAACAATATTTGACTTGGAGGTACTACAAGGCAAACACACAAACCATCAAAGGCATGTTTTATAATCATGGGTTAACTTGATTCTTTTCTTTGGCATTTGACCAAAAGGAAGAAAAAAAAAAAAAGATAAAAAATAATTTAAAAAGCCTTATGATTTTAAGCATGCAGAATGTCCCAGCCTTCTATCATTGTGAATCTGTTTTCCCATGTTGAAGGGGGAAAGTTTACTTGGGAGTAATAAGCCGGTCCTATGGGACTGCAGCGTGCTACTGCAGTCATGCACAAAGCGAGTCGGCCAGGAAAGGGATGTCAGCCAAGAGCCTGGAGACCCACACTTCAAAGGACACCTCATGGGCAACGGCTTTATTTTCTTTTTAAGAAAATGATCTGACAAGCAGTTTCCTGCATTGCTAGTGGTGCTGCCGACAGATACTGTCCTATGCACATGGAAATCTAAAGGGATGGTTCTTATCTTCTCTACATGTGCTGTGGTGCCCCAAAAAGGTGGACTACATCACATAACAAATTTAAAATGACCATATGCCCAACCTTTTTACCAGCCCTAATAGGCAGCAGATGAGAATCAAGTTAGTGGGACGCTATTTCCTGAGGAGAGGTCATTGCTTATCTGTGTCTCATCGCTTTGCGCTTTTTATAGGTATTTAATCACTCGAGCACTTAGGGCAAAGCCTTCTTGGAGAAATCTATTTGGAGTGGGTTACCTCCACGTGAGGTGAGTCTCATTTAGCTTGGCAAACCTCAAGAGCAGCACTGGAGATTAACGGTGAGTGGGAGGGACACCTACGGGGATGACCAGACAGAGGTGCCAGGCCAGCCCCACTGCCACCCCCAAACTAGGGTAATGGAGCTTACAGGGAACTCTTTTTGAGCTGTTTCAGAGCACTGCCTCTGCCTGGATAATAGCTCTGAAATGCTGCTCTGCATTATGATAGTTTTGTCAATCCTGATCCCAAGACCATATGTGAAAGGGTATTTTCCCAGTGCATGTGCAGCAGGATGCAAGTAGATCTGAGAGCCTGAGTGACAAAGCCTGCCCTCCCTAGTATGACGTTCAAACTGAGGTGAATACACTGAGGCTGGGAGGTAGAATAGGATTTGGTACCTAATGCAAAGCAAACATTTTCTAATGCAAAGCAAGCAGTAAGGTCCCCCTGCAGCGGACAGGGCTGAAATAGTTTGGATCTTGATTTAGAAAGTGTTAGTCTCATGACAGAACCTGGACTTAGCACCTGTTGGATTGTGCAACCTCATGGGTAATCTCAGCATCTGTTGTTGTAGGTGCCTGCCTAAAAAGCGTGGGTCTGAGGGCATGTGGGCTTATGTCTGATCTTTACCACATTTATGCAGGGCTTAGCTATAGCTATAGAGATATTTTCTTCTTAATCTTTTCCCTGCCAGTTGACAGGTATAACCCACTGTTCAAGAGATAAGACATTTTGTCTGTTGCTTTTTGCCTTGCCTCTATGACTGCAAAACTTTAACTTATCAGTGTGTACACGTTTTCGTCAGACACCATATGATATGATATCCAATTTTCCACTGCATTATTTGGAAATCAGATTCTGTTGTTTTCAAGAAGATCAATTTCAAATTGGAGAATTAATTACGGTGAAAGCCTAATTCTAGCCTGATAAAATATTAAAAAAAGGACAGGCCTGAGAAAGCAAATCCCTTCACTGAGTAAAGTTCCTAATTTTATTATTGTTGGGTTTTAAAGTTTGTGGTTGCAGTAAGTCCAATGCTTGTATACATTCAGCTACTATTCATGGCAATACCATGACCTGGTAACAGTTCTCCTTTCCAGTCTGAAGCAGAGAAACCAGTGTGGGCTATATTCATCATGATCTTGGAGCCAGAAGAATGGGAGAAGTGAGGATTTTGCAATCCAAAGGTTACTGCATGACAGTTCAAGAAGGCACACATTAGACAACTGTGGAGTTGCCTAAAACCACATTACTTTAATTACTGGCAAAGGTGAACACCTTTACTTTAGAATTTGCATCTTTATATTTTGCGTTAAACAGCTCCTACCCTCTGCCACGCTCCCAAAGCAGTGCCTTACCTGGCTCAGGGACAGGGTTCTGAGCTAAAAACACTTCCCACCCCCCAGAATGCTCAGCTCTTTCACCACCTGTGTGGCAGCTAACCCCTGGGCCTGGCCTTCTCTTCATGCCAACATTTCAGAGATAAATACCTCAACAGCTGGTCTGGGGTACTGCTTTAGGGCATTGCTTCGTGACTGAGAACAGGAGCTACAAGGACCATTTTTCCTGTCTGATAGTTGATCTTACTGTACCCATAGTCTTAGTTCAGCTACTAGCAGTGTTTCCATACTCTGACAAACCAAAATGAGTAGGCAGTAAAAGATTTATATCTTCCAATTTGGTAAACTCATTTGTTACTAAATATTAATCATGTGCTATACAATGTCCCTTGCTTGGTTCTTTCATCTCAGGAAAGTCTGAAAGACCCAGAGTCCCCTGTATTTAGGGAACAGACATTTTTTTTTCTCAGCAGAATATATGTTAGACTTCCAGAGCTACCTGGAGAAGACAGCAGACTTCTCAAATTTTCTAAGAGTATTTTAACCCTTTTTGGTCTCAGTGCTCCATTGCAGGTCCTCTTGAATACTGAAACACAAGAGAGGACATTATTTCCTGCAGCAGGAGTCTAGGGAACTTTCCCAGAGGGAAAAATATGAAGAAACCTCATCAAAGTCTCAGTTTTAACATTTTCCTAGGGCTGAGTATGACTCACCATGTTTATGTCTCCACTTGGATGGGTGTGGGGTAAATGCTTACGAACCAGACAGAGGAAGCATCCAGCACACTATCTATCTTCTCATCTTCCTTTATCAGTAGACAGTTCAAGTTAAAACCAAAATTTAACTTCTTTCCTTTATAAAAAAAAAAAAAAAAGAAAAAAAAAGAAAAAATATGATGCCACAATGGTTGGTTTAAAGAGTGGTCACATGTTTTGCTAGTGTTACCAGGAGACCAAAAATGAGTACAAACCTAGTTAAGGCTGAATGTCATGGCCTGAGCAACAGCTTCCTTGAATGACCCCGTGATGTAAGCTATTACCCTTGGGGAGCTTAAGTAAAATCATCAAATATGTTGTACTTGTAGCCTGATTAGGAGTAAATGCAGAGCTCAGCATTAATCAGACCAGGTATATTGTGAAATTCACCGCTACTGTACCAAAAGATTACAAGATGAGTTTTCTAGCAAGGTTCATTTCTCCCTTTGAGAATGCTCAAGACAGGTGGAAGACAAACTGCAATTGTTTTTATTTTGATGCAAAGCACAAAATAAGTAGTATTTTTTTTCCCTCTGCTTTGCAGAAAAAAAATGCACATCTGTCTTTGTACTGAAAATGTTGCTCCTAAAGTTGTGATTACTTCACAGAGAAAGCATTCCTGTAGTCTGTGTCTTAAAGCAGATCGATTTCCAGAGTCATGTTAGGGGCACAAAATATTACAAAACAAAGTATTATCTACTAACTAAAGCAGAGAACTAGAATCACACCTCTGGAGTGACATTCTTGCCTGTGCTGCATCACCATATGCAGAAGGTTGAATGAACTCCTGCTGTCCTTGCTTCGCACCTTCAAATTCAAGTTCGTAATCTTTCTTACTTCCCAGTAATAAACTAATATTGGAAACATGTTTGGATAACTGAAAGAGAGGCAACAACCTCTGAAAGGAAACCAAATATTATTCGGTTTTCTGATGTGCAACACACAGCTACTGGTGATGTAGCCATTTGCCTGGATGAGGATGTGCAAAAGGGTATTTTGGCCCATTCTGCTCTGTAACATTGTAGCAATTCGTGTCTATTGCTAAAGCATCAGAACGTTTATTTTGACTTTTTTAATCTATTAAGGGTTACCAAGTGAGGGCTGAAGGTGTTTGGGAACCTTCTCTGAATGTGCTGACAAGGAGAAGTTCAAAGGGAGGAGTTCAAAGGTATTTCTTTTGCAGAGAGTAGGTGGATCATACTTCCAGACAACTGAAGCACCGCTGGCCTGGTGAAGGACACTCTAAAGATCCTACACAGGCTTCTTGACCTCACCACAGTCTTAAATGCTTCCTCTGAGGAGAAGAATGTTAGTGGGGTTCTGCTTCTCATGTCACTTGTCTTTTTTCAGATGCTCAGATCATTGGGTTTTCATCACCTTTGCTTGCACAAGAACGGCCTCTTCTCAGCTCCTCTGAAACAATTGCCAAGTTTTATATTCTTTGGCATTCTCTTCTATTTTGGTCACCAAGTAGAGGGGAAACCAGGATGCACTCCTTGTCCATATTTCTTCTTGTTGGAAAGATACTGGGCATCTGCAAACAAAGCAGACCTATTGAAGTGTGAATGAGGGCACAATTTAATTGTCTCTGTCAGAAAGGAGCCAACACAAAAGGAAACCAGGTATATTCTGAAGATCTCACCATAATTCCCTAAATAAATGTCCTTAGATGTACCTGTCTGACCTCTCTCTGCAGTCAATTTAGAGTAGGTCCATCTTTAAAGGGTCATTTTGGGGGGTTTTACTGGGAGCAGAACATGAGGCTTTATGTTCTCATCTGGACTAGCCTAGTGGCTTAAGCCCAGCCAGCAAGAAGGCACCATGTCCCCACCCCCACAGTGGGATGGAAAGGAGAATCGAAAAAAAAAGTAAAACTTGCGGGTTAAGATATGAACGATTTAATAACTAAAGTAAAATAAAATGTAATACTACTACTCTTCTTCCTCCTCCTCCTAATAATAATGATGATGACGAAAAGGAATATAACAAACAAACAAACAAACAAAAAAAGCCCAAGAGAAGACAACTGATATACAATGCAATTGCTCACCACCCACTGACCAATGCTCAGCCAGTCCCCAAGCAGCAATTGGCCCCTCCCAGCCAACTCCCCTCAGTTTATATACCGAGCGTGATGTTCTATGGTATGGAATATCCCTTTGGCTAGTTCAGGTCATCTGTCCTGGCCATGCTCCCTCCCAGCTTCTTGTACATCTGCTTGCTCGCAGAGCATTGAACACTGAAAAATCCTTAACTTAGGATAAGCACTACTTAGCAACAACTAAAACATCAGTGTGTTATCAACATTATTCTCACATTAAATCCAAAACACATTGTACCACCAGCTACTCAGAAGAAAATTAACTCTATCCCAGCTGAAACCAGGACAATATCCACCCCTTATTCTATACCATTTACATCACACCCAGATCCCACACTTTCTGATACATTTCCAATTAATCACCACCACTTTTTCTGTCTTTCAGTATATACACACAGATATCATTCCCACAGTCTATGGGCCATCTCCATCAACTGTCTGAGTTTATTCAGTCCATGACTTGGGGTTCCCTCTGCCATAACAAACTGTCTGGGCAGGAGGGATAGTGCAAAGTCTGCTCAGTCAGCAGAGCAGGATTGGGCTTCAGTGCAGTGTGGCAGGTAGGTGACATTGGGTACAGCAGGAGGATGGTGTGTAGTGTTGGATTGTTGCATGCTGAAGTCAGCCCTGGTTCCATCACTACTGCACTTCACTTGATTTTATCAAAGTTCATTTTTCATGAATCTAAGTGATTCTTACTGTAATACCATTGATATAGCATGTAACAATTTTAGTAATGATGACATATAGTGGCAGGATTATATAGCAATCAACATCATACAATTTATTAGCCATTCTCACCTAAAATCAAATCCCCTTGAGGTGCACATCAGAATTCCCTATCCTTCTGTATCACCCACCAAGTGCACCCAGGTCCTTGAGCAAAAGCAATCCCATGAATGGGTTTGCCTTTGCCTGAGGCAGAAGTAATGCAGACTGTTTTCCCTAGCATATTTTTATGTGTACTACAGGGACTTTATCCCCACCTACAGTATGTAAAAGTTCTGACTGGGCAGGGCCAGCTTGATTGACAGATCCTGTAGAGTTGACTAACCAGGTGGCTTTTGCTAAATGTGTATCCCAATGTTTGAAGGTCCCACCCCCCATTGCTCTCAATGTAGTCTTTAACAATCCATTGTATCAGTCGATTTCCCAGAGGCTGGTGCATGATAGGGGATGTGATATACCCACTCAATGCCTTGCTCTTTGGCCTGGGTGTCTATGAGGTTGTTTTGGAAATGCGTCCTGTTGTCTGACTCAATTCTTTCTGGGGTGCCATAAGACTTGCTTTTCAAGGCCCAGGATAGTATTCTGGGCGGTGGCATGGGGCATGGGATATGTTTCCAGCCATCTGGTGGTTGCTTCCACCATTGTAAGCACGTGGCGCTTGCTTTGGCAGGGAGTGTGATATAGTCAGTCTGCCAGGCCACCCCATATTTATATTTCAGCCATTGTCCTCCATACCACAGAGTTTTTAACTGCTTGATTTGCTTGACTGCAGCAGAATCAACTAGTCACCTCTAGTTGGCAACTAGGTGACAACTAGTCATATTTAAGCAATACCTTCCTGGTCCAGTCACTCTAGAATTGATTGGAAGTTCCTTCAAGCATAAAGAGAGGCACTTTTGGCCCATCCCAGTGAATTCATCATCAAACAGAGAAAGAGGAAAAGTTTTATTCTGTGAAGTCAGTGGCCTGCACAAATGTGCATTTCAGCAGGAAAGTTCACAGAGAGTGATCTGAGGTTTTACAAATCCATTTGAAGGAGACCAACAAAAAGCTTGGGTTGATCTGTTTGTTATTCTGGAGATGGGCATTCCCCTGTGACTTCCTAGAGGGCATTATTAATGTTGCATGGTGTGAACGCCTTGATCTGGCAGCAGAAGTCCTCGGAGCTGGCAACAGCTGCCTCTTATCTTTCCCCAGTGCTTCTCTACACTTTGGCTGCACAGACATTCCTCCTCAAAGCTGAAAAGGAGAATAAAATCAACGGGGGAGGGACGAGCAGCTAATTTAAACCCATCTCCAAACTGTTGCTAGGTGCTGGTGGTTTAAAACTTGGGAAACCTTGCTGGGAACAAATGCACCCTGATGTCTCACCTGTCCTTTTTGGTTAGTCTCATTGTGTCAGCCAGGAAGGTTGCTGTATTCCCTGGGAGAAGACTGGCTGTTCCTGGCTCAGCGACAAGTGACTCAGATGTGACTCATTGGTGCAGGAGAGCCTGCTGGCAGCCAGGCACTGTCCTCAGTGGTGGCAGAAGTCCTCTATGCAGCTCAGGCACGGGGAACAGTGGCAAGCCAGCTCATGCCGGAGTGCCGCAGTGTGGCACTCTGATGGCACAGACCTGGTAAAGCAAAGGAAGCCCTGAGGGCACAGAGCATGGCAACAAGTCCTCACAGAGCTGACCACACAAGGTGCCTTTCCTGGTCTTGCTTCGGCTCAGCAGGGCCAACGCTTCTGCAGGCTGACTGGCTTTATCCTTGGGATAATTTTTCTTACTCTGCTTCGTTTGCCACAGCAGACAGTGCCACAGCCCTCGCATCCATCACAGCTAGTGGGAGAAAGCTCCTGCCCTGCTTCCCAGTGCAGCCCTGGGGCTGGGCTGTGGAGATGAGGAATGACGCTCCCCGCAGCATCAGTCACAGTGGCCAAGAAGGCCATTCATCACCATTGCTTCCGCTGCAAAAGGCACCCGGTACAGTCCTTTCACGAAGCGGATCAAATTATCCTGGGTTTGTTCTCCTAAGACACAGCTAAATATGTTTACAATGGCTGGCATTTAATTCAATGAGTAGTCCCGATAGCTACTATGAACAGTTTAAAGAGTAAAAGATTACTCCTCATAAGAGTTTCAGGCTTGGTTGTTCCTGGCACAGGCTGTTCGTGGCATGTCCTTTTCCTCTGAGGTTAAAGTCTTGTCTTCCGTCTTAATATTCTTCATGGATTTGATAATTTTCTGCTCTCTTTTCTGCTGTCTGTAAAATATCTAGAGACAACGATTAGATTAGAAACTGACAATAATTTGTGGAGAGCTGAAGGTAAATCCTGCACACTGATGTGAGATCAGGAATTATTAATATTCTTGCTGCAGATGGGATAACTGGCAACAGGAGAAAGGAACTGATTTTCCTGATGTCACGTGATGAATCCCCGTGAAACTGCTGGAGAAACAAGAAGTAGTTAGGCAAGTGACAACTGCAGACGTGCTTTTCTGCTTGGGATGATGAGGGTCACGCTCACGTGGTTAATATATGATCCAGAGGAGGAAAGATTAAAGATAGCCTCTCTGTTGATCAGAGATGCCATCGGCTGATTTGAGACTACAGTAGGTCATGTGAGGCAGTAGCATTGCATGCTGCCCTGTGTGCTGCCTTTGTGATACCAGCACATCCCCTTGGGTGCTGCGAGTTGTCCCTTTGGCGTGACACTTGTCTCTGTGTGACTGTGGATGCCTGCTCCCCAGGGCTGGTGTGACACGGGGGCCACTCTGCAGCACTGCCTGGGGCTGGCAGGGAGACTGCTATGGTGTTGCTATGGTGTGGCAGAGTGACTCTTCACAGAAACCTCTTCGTTTTGCCTCTTACCACTCTTCTCTGCTTTCTGTGTATGCTGGGTGTGAAAGAAAATGTCCACCTCTGCCAAACAGAATTCTAATTCCAGGTGTGAAAATTAAAATTCTAGTGCCAAGTTCCTCCTCTGAGGGATGTCAACAGCCTCAGTGGTAATTCGTAGTGTTGAATGTGGCCCACTGACCTTAGAGATCAGGGGGTCTAGGTCCTGGATTTGAGTCTCTGCCAAACCAGCTTGACAGTCTTTTTCAGTGAAAGATGTGGAGGACATGGGAAATGCAGCATACACAGTTTATCTTGACTTTAGGGATACTATGGACACAGCAGTACACAGATAGCTTAGAGAGACACTGGAGGAGCATTGTTTGTCAATAGTATAAAAAAGGTGGATGATAAATTTGGCTGATGGGAGGGATACAGCAAGCAGTCAGCGTGGTGTTATATCAAAACGGGACTTGCACCAAGCATGGTTCCCCTGAGATTAACATGTGCTACTATGACCAAGATTATTCTGCCTAGTTATTAGCAAGCAGTGAAAGCAGTATCATAAAATCATAGAATCATTTAGGTTGAAAAAGACCTTTAAGATCATCAAGTCCAACCATAAACCTAAGACTGCCAAGTCTACCAAAGGTATCGTTCAGCCATGGCCAAATGTGAAGCTGGTACAAGACACATTAGGTGCAGAAGCATACAAATAAGATATTACTGGATTAGAGTTTTAAAGGAAGAAAAACGTGTATGAAATTATGTATTTAGGTAAGAAGTGTACAAGAAAACGAAATAGCTGCACTACAGAGTCTTTCTTCCACCTCTGATATGGCTCTGGTAGTGGCCTGTGAAAGGCTTCAAGTTAGATTCACAAGAAGACTTAGATATCAGACCGGGACTGTTGACCATTAAATCTAAAATAACATCCTCAGAATCTGTCTATTGGCTGCTCTTAGTCTTGGAAATGCATGAAGTCACTAGGCAATTATGCTTCCATCACTAATACTGCTTGTGTGTTCAAGCTTACTCTACAGGCAACACAGTGATGGGTAAAAGATCTCCAACCTGGCTTCAAATGGTTTGGCACGTGTAATTGCCACACTGCAGTGCTGAGCAGAAATACCAGCCCAGGAACCTGAAGCTGTGGAGACTTGCTGGGCTGATGCTGCCGGCAGGCAAAATAGTCAGGGCAAATGGTTGCACCGCAACAGCTCCCAGAGCAAAAGCTCGCTTGAGCTGCAGTCTGCTCCAAGAATGGCAACAGGCAGGTGAGATGTGCCCTATGTGCTGTGGGGCTGAGCAGAGCTCACTATGGTCTTTGCAGTGCTGTGCAGCTGGCTGCCCATCTCAGGCCCATCATAGGGCTGAAGGGCTTTCACAAGCAAGATGAATCTTTCCTGTCCCTTCTTGCCCATGAGATCTGAACTGATAAGAATTTTCTGAAAATCACTGTCAGATTAGGCTGCAGGTAAAACAGGGAAGGTGGTGACTATTTCCACCTGTTGAGAAACTGCTTAATGTTGAAAGCATTCACTCATTAGGATGAGCAATGTTTGAGTCCTGCCTTGGTGAAAAGGATGCTGGACTTTATCCAGACTCCAGACAATTGCCCCAAGCACAGTGTGACCATGTGTTGTGTGGCAGGGCTCACCAGCTCTCCTGTACAAAGCAGCACAGCCTCCCTGGCATAATTAAGCATGTATTCCTCCAGAGACAGAACTAAAAAGATTCATGCTTGGGGCTTAAAACGCACATAGAAAAGTTTTGGATCTGTTCCAGCACCCCTTTCTAAGTCTTGATACTGGACATGTCTATCAGGACTACCCAGTTTGATGCTTAAGATTCCTAAATCATCTGCACTCCTAGCATATACAGACAATAGAAAAAAACTCCTTTACCAGACTTCTGTTCCCATGTAGTTCTGAACACCCTGGGTTGGGAGATGGCATAAAGGTTACTTTTGAATACATAACTATGGGTTTGCTTAACTTAATTCTTTTGAAAATTATCAAATGAAGGAAAGGAAAAATGATCTTGTGACTGAAGCAGAGGGCTGGCATTCATGAGCTTGGGGCTCTATTTAGCTGTTCCCTGGGCTTCCTGCCTGGCCCTGGGCAAATCACAATCTCTCCATGCCAAAGTTTCCTCCTCTGTAATGTGCAGATAAGGGTGCCTACTTCACAGGGTTTGTGTGAAGCTAAATTCATTATAATATTCTCATGTTTTCAGGAATTTTTTTTCTGAGATTTGTACCTCTGTTGGAAGCATAAAGAAGTATTTTAATCGTTATTGCTAACAATAATGACAAATGCACTTGGTTTGGAATGTGCTTGCTCTCACATGTTTGTTTATAACTTCAGAGTATAATAAATAATTCTGTAGATGCAATCTCTTCATCTTGTTCCCCAGCCCTCTGCTCACCCGGCATGAACCTGCAGTTACACTGGCAGTCCTGGACCAGAGCTTCAGGGTTAGCTTGGCCTGCCACATTCCCTCATGGAGTTTATAATCAGTAGGATCATCTCTAAGCGTAGCCTCCCCCAGCACAGTATTACCCTGCCATGGTTCCCAGGCAGCAGCATTTGAGAGGAAAGACAGGAGCATATTTCTCCTACAGGTCAGCAATGGTCTACATAGCTCTGTAGACAATGTCTTTGCTCCAGGGCCTTTGAAAGTCCTACACCAATGGTGGTAACTGTCATTTCATGCTCCTGCAAGTGTGAAAAGTATTGCCCTCACCATATTCTTGTGTTTGCATGTGCAGATGATCCCTCCTTCTCCCATTATATCACTCCCATAGTTTTATGTTTCCTCCTTCTGTTTTTTCCTGCCATTCTCCCCTGAGTTGTCCCAAATTAATGTTTCCCTTCCTCTCGTGTATCCTCCATCCTTTCTCCCTTCAACTTAGTGACACAGGCAGACCTTAGAACTCTGAAATCTAAGATTATAGGGAATCCAAGCATGCTTTAAAATGTGCACATAAATTATAACTCTATCACCACACAACATTAACATTTCTTAATTATTTTGTCAACTTTTCACGGGTCTTTCATTTCATTAGTTTTGCTACCTGTTATTTGTTGTTGCCATTCACTGTCCCATTTAAAACTAGAGCTCTGTTTTGTAAAAAAATATACAGCTGGGTTGCAGTGTCTGCTGCTATCTGGAGTCCAGTGGTTAATTCCACTAAGAATGACTGCATGAGCTCTGGTCCTCAGTGTGTCCCTGCCTTGAAAAAACCCCAAGAAAATGGGGCCTGACAGTAACTTGAGAAGAACAAGCTGCCAATATTCCCTCTAAAGGCTTTTGCAAACTGACAGGGACAGTCCATTTGCAAACTGGTTCTTTTTGGAAGAGGAGCACATGATGACATGGCCACCCTCCTCTCATGCAGCATGGACGTACACGCAGTGGGCATCACGTGGCATGGAGTGAGCAGTTCCCAAGAGATGAGGGGGACCACATACTCCAGCCACTAACATGTATACCATATATAATTTTTCTTTGTTAAAGAGGTGCATGGAGAAGAAAAGTCTCTACAAAGTTTTTTTGTCTTGCTTTTGTAATCCCCTTCCTTTTCTAAATTATGTATCACATTTTCTACTATCAATTTTCTGGGTGCTGAACAAAACACCATGTTAAAATCTTCTTGAATTGGAGGGAAATTAATCTCCCTGCCTTCTGACCGAGCTGTTCCTCCAAGTCTCTTGGTTGTCCTCAATTTTCATAATTCTGCTAGTATGTCAGATACTTTTAATCTCACTTCCCAACAAAAGGAACTGCTTGTCCTTGCAGACCAAGTCTTGGTGACTCGTCATAAACATGATCTGTTGTCTAGATCTGTCCCACAACATGTTGGGGCTGCAACTTGGCTTGTTTGTCTATTTGGGAAATCCTAGTTCTCAGCTGTTATGTTGTGACCCTTTTTAGATAGTGATGTCACTCACCCACATTTGTTTGTTCCCTCAGCAAGCGTGGCTGTGAATCTGACAACACTTACTTGCAAGCTGAGCACTGAGACCATAAGACAGAGAGTGTCTTGACGTCATCCCAGAGCAAGATGTCCACAAACAAGATCAGCATGCTCTGGCCAGCTCAGCACACCAGCTCCCCTGTCAAGTTGCATCATAGAGGGATTAAACTTTCTTCCTCTTTTATGTAGCAATAAGGGAGCAAAGAAGACTCCCGTTTAAGAACTAGTTTGAGAAGATCTGTCCTTCATCAAAGCAGCTGAGTTATCTTGCTTGAGTTAGCTTGGCCCAGAGCAATGGTATGAGGTAACTAAGTGTCTTGGAGGATCTGCACCATATATTTTCTGTCCTTCAGTTCCCTGTGTGTAAAATTTTTCTTCTGAGAACAAACATCTTCCCAGTTCAAATGCATGGGGCTCCTTTATAGTACTGTGAATATTTATTAGCTCTGTCCTGCTTTTTCTTTTAAAGGTTGTCTGCCTGAGGACACTTAGAGGTGGAATATTTTCAACAAATGTAAATTCAAGGAAAGAAACCCCTTCTCAAAAAATCTCTCAGGTGTAAAAATAGCTACAGAAACAAAAATGTGGGGAAAAATGAAATAGCTAGTCAAAGAAATGAAACTTTATTTATTTATTTATGATCAAGAAATGTCTTATGTGTAATTCAGTTTGCAAGTGGAAAGTACTGCTTATGCCTTAGGTATATACACAGATGTGTTTAAATTCTTTTCCACTGCATAAAGACAAATATATGCAGTAGTAGAGATATAACGCAATGTAAGGTGCTTATGGGTAAGTTCGTTTGCTGGCATATCTCTGAACAACAGGAAAATTTAAGTGAGCAAATAGAAGGCATCAATATTGTTAATTTATAACTGTAAAAGAAAGTTATAGCCTTAGTGTTCATAAGTGGTCAATGCTATAATGAATACAGAGAACAAATATACTTCCAGAAAAATGTCTGGAAACTGGTATCTCTGCATATATATATATATATATATATATATATTTTAGTGTAGTTGATTCAGCTCAGTCTTAAGGTCTGAGAGTAATACTGGTATAATGCCAGACTTTCTAGTAGTCATTAGGTACCTACACAGTACTTTGTTGTCATAAGTAAAATGCTGTAGCTGGAAGCAAAATTAGGCATTGTGTATACAAATACAACATAAATTAAACATTTTATGCAATAAAATAATCTTTATAATGCCTGCATAATACAAATTTTTCCTTGTAACTTCTCTAACTAGAATTGGATCTGGATATTCTGATGTTAATTTCTGCTCTGATCTTTGTGTACTTCAGCTGCAGTAGTGAAGATTTGAAACATGTTTCCCACTCTTTCCACTCTCCCATTCAGAGGGAAAAAAACCACTGCATCAAAATTTTATTTTAATTTTTCTCCAGATTTCTCATTTTTTCATATCAGGCCTTTAGACGCAATTCCCAGAAGAAGAATCCCTCAAAAAAACCAAGTAATCTACTCTGGGTTTCACATCTCAGCTGCTTTTACTCTATAAATGATTTTGTTTAGAGACAGCTTGGCAGCATGTGACACTCCACCACCCAAACCCAGCAAGCCTCAGCCGCAGGTTTAGTGCCACCTCAGCATCTTTGTCTACAGCAATTTGTCACGTCCCTCAAAAAAACAGAAGTCAGATTTTGAGAACTTACACCTATCAAATGCAGAGTTTCACAGAGGAGGTGACTCTTTGGCCTAAAGAGCACACTTGAAACACTGTGGAAGAAGACTTTGAGAAAGAGCTATGCAAGGAAAGCAGGCAACACATAGCAAGGTTATGAATTTGGTAATAGGAGCAATAACAACACAATAAACTTTTATTTATATTTACATGATTTAATTTCATAATTTAATTATGCTGTTATACCCATGAATTTGTATCAAATCCAACAGCACAAAACCAAACTCAATTTAATAAAGACATAATAACACAGCAAGATCCCACTGTATAATTACACTAAGGCCTTGACGAGTAACCAAATGAACCTGCTATCCTTTCTCTTGTCCTTCTTTGGTGACAGTCATTTGTTGTGCAGCTGAAGCAATTTCTTTTCTCAAGTGTGAATGCTCACATTGATATTTCATGGTGCCTTCCCTGTACCGTGGGTAGCTTACCTAAAATGGAGCACAGTGTATGACCTAAGTGCTAGAAGAACAAGACCTGAGCTCTGCAGGAACTGTATGTGCGTTGATTGCCAAGAGACAGTTTCCTCTGCTTCAGTGACGGGAAGTCTATGGACAAGTAAGATTTAAGGTGGCACTTTGCTGTGCTGTATTTGGATCATATGTTCAATTGCTAGTTGATTTTAAAAAATATATTAAGTTCAAGAGGGCTGTGAGCTCATGGTAAGCAGAAGGTCATTGACCTGTTCTTTGATGGACATAGTTACTGTCTATTTTTTTGTGGCAGGCACCTATGGCAGTCATATGGCTGTTCAGACATCTTCTCATAATTTTGGAATTCATGGTACATGTGGGCTGAGCTGTATGAGCAGCTCTAACACTTTTTTGCTGGTGGCCGGCCTGATAAAAAATTGTGAAGTAGAAAGGGGTGTGCGTTGCTTGTTTGCACACACATTTAACACATTGGAGTTTTCAGAGAACAATATTGCCCAAAAGAAGAACAGCATAGACTATCCACCATGAAGATAATACTATCTGTGTTGCCGCGCTGTGGCGGTTCAGGAGCAGAGCTCTCTGCAGCTTTACATTTAGCTGTGGGATCCTGGGAAGAAGGCCTGCACTTACAAAATTTCCTCACCCAGGTCTGCAATCACTGGGAGTGAAATATAACTAGAGACTCACATTGTGTTTTGTGTGTAGCCTTGTATCTTGGTTTGCTTCCCTTGTCTAATTAGGCTGTAAGCCCTTGCAGGTAGGAGGGTTTTTTCTCGGTGTTTTTATAGTACATCACGGTCCCAGTCCTGACTGATGCCTCTGGGTGCTGCTAAAATAGTAATGAATAGATTCATTGCACATCCTTTGCATGTGAGCCATGTTCTTTAGTCTTGCTTGGCTAGGTAAGACATGGTGCTTTTCCTGCTCCTTAACTGGATAAACATGCTCAGCTGGCCAGAGTAAATTCATTTCAGATGCAAGTAATATTCAAGGGACTGTGTTGGCCTGTTTGTGGTTTTTGTTTTATTCAACCATGTTCTCTTCAGTAGCCAATTCAGCTAAATAGAGATAATGTAGAAAGAAGGGAGAAAAGGTGTAGCTGAGCTGGTAAAACAGGCTTTTGTATGGAAAGTAGGCTCTTCTTATCTAGTAAGCAGGACTTAAAAGCTTGATTCTCTGGTATCCTGTATCTTGTGACACTGGTAACTCTAAAGCAAATACCTTCTTCTAAGCAGCTAATTTTTACTATCCACTTTGCATTCAGGCAAAATTCATGCCTGAATCAAAAACTGATTCAAAGAGCCAAGCAAAAATCATCCTGAAAGAGTATTAATAAGAGAAAATAATGAGCAAAATGGCAAGATAAAGGGGCAAAATGTATTCACCTACATGGCTCTTTCCTATCCCAGCTGAAAGATTAGCTTTCATAATCATGTTATTTAATGATCCCAGTTAATGTGCAGCATTTCTAACCTGTGTTTAGGTAAATGTTGCTGCTCTCTGCACATTTTTTAACCCATGATGTAAGAGCATTGCATAAAATGAGCACTGTGTGTAGCACAAGTGTACTCTTGTATTAAAATCACGTCATCAGAAGCTCATCTATAAATACTTATTTTCACAGAATCATAGAATCATTTAGGTTGGAAAAGACCTTTAAGCTCAGCAAGGTCAATCATAATTTTGCCAGTAACTGATACATTTACTTAACCTTCAAAAGCCCATGGACAGACTCCTTCAAAAAGCCTGAAAATTAGAGAGAGTTCTGGCAGAAGAGCAGCCAACAGTTTCATAATTCATCTTGTTTTTCTGTTCAGGCAAGGAAGAGGGCCTGGGAAATCTCTCCTGGGTTGAAATTACAACTGTGTCACAGAAATGACATGAGCACAGGAAATAGTTGCCTTATAACCGCTTGCTGGGGTCCCAGCTGACTTCAGTGACGTTCGCTGCAGCTTAAGTATATGTGTACATCAGGAATAGCGGAGGAATGTTCCCCAAACCACTGCTTCTTGGGCCAGCAATGGGTTTCTCTGCCCCATTCAGGTTTTCTGTGAAGAGGATGCTTGGAGAGCTAGATGATTTTACAGGGGCTCCTTTACCACTGCCTTACTCTCTCCACAGAAAAGTATCTAGAATGAGGGACATTTCTATTGTCTTTGTCAAACAGAAATATGAAATACTTACACCCCTTACCAGTTAATTAGGTAATTATATCGTTTCATGTCAAAAGAGCTTCGAATGTTGAAAGTGGTAACCTCAATTATAGGAAGCCTCCAGAGACGATATTATAGCCACAATGCTGATAAATAATAATTATCATCATAATAATAGATAACACAGAGGCATGCTACTTCTCAGCTGTCCTAATGGCTGCATAACTTGATAAGAAGAATACTATTGCTGATAGATAAGAAACACTTGATACTTTACTAGGTCAAATTTAAATTACTCTTTTAAAAAAGGTTTTGTAAACAAAGCAGTTCTGTTCTCAGGTATGACAATTTTGCATGCTTCCCACTAGGAAAATAAATTATTTGTGAATCAAGATCTAAGAAGTCATATAGGCCAAAGGAGGAAGAGCATTTTAAATTAAAAAATCACAAGCGATCCATGTGCTGAAAACTCTTGTCAGAGTTGATAGTAGCAAACAGATCAGTGATGTGCAGTTTTCATAATAACTTTGTAGTTCATTGTTAAGTCTAAAAGGAAAGTAAGCACACGCAATTATGTGCTGTAATGACTGTAATAAAATAGGACTGATATCTGTAAAGATCAGAAGATATGTACATGCATGTATTGGGTTTGGCAAGGTTTTGGTAGCGGGGCAGGTTACAGGGGTGGCTTCAGTGAGAACCTGCTGGAAGCTTCCCCTATGTCTGATAAAGCCAATGCCAGCCGGCTCCAAGATGGACCCACCGCTGGCCAAGGCTGAGCCCACCAGCGATAGTGGTAGCACCTCTGGGATAACGTATTTAAGAAGAGGGGGACACACGACAGGACAGGACCTGGGAGGAACAGTAGCAGTGGAGAGGTGTGGTGTCCATGAGGGTACTTCACAAGCAGTTTTGTCTTTGCTTTTTTTATTTTAAAAAATTATCTTAATGGAGCTGGTTGTATGGTAGCAGGGAGGAAGCTAATGATGTGTGGGCAGAAGGGAAAATGTAGGTGATATAGTAGGAAACGGAGAAAATAGCAAGTCCCTCAATTCTTCAAGCATACACACAGAAATGCTGCACTTCACAAACACTCCGTAATTATGGAGAGATTTTGTAACACAAAAATAAACCCTTTAATTATATGTAGTGCTGGCTGCAGATAATGATGTGGATTTAGTTGGGAATGGATTAAAGAGATGTGAACACATTTTTTCACTCAAGCACTGGTGCTTTTTCGCTGCCAAGCCATTACGACAAAGTAGAAGCCACACATGGAACAAGGACCCTCTCAGAATTCATCTTCAGAGTTGGGCAGAGAACAGTTCTGCATCACTCCCCTTTCCTCCACTCCAGAGTTCCTCCCCACAGGACTTCTGCAGAGTGCGAGTGCAGCTTGGTTTGCGGCTCCTTGAAGAAAGCCTTGTCCACACGCGCTCAAAGCAGGCCAGCACTACACACAGGCTCGAATGTTGGCTGTCGCTGAATCCCTGCTCCTGGTCCGGTGCCTCCGCTGCAGGTGGAAGATCTGAAGAGGAAAAAAACCCAAAGGCCTGTACTGGCAGGAGTTAGGAGAGCTGTTGTTGGCTGCCCATAAATGCAATGGGTAATTGGTTCTGCTGAGCTTGCAGGACAATTCATGGAGCAGAGAAGGCCATAAATACGTTTTTCAGGATCCAATTCGAGTTGGGACTGATTCTCCTTCTATTTTTAGACCAGAATGAGATAGCTGATTTCAATGTGTAAGCACAGGCTTACTGCTGAGTTTAGCAATCAAACTCATTCAGCTATTCCCTTTACCTGGAGATATGCTTACAACTGTGGAGAGCAGAGGGGAGGAGAACAGCCTTTTCCCACCGTGTGCGAGGCCACAGGTGGGTTGCCCACAGGACAGTGCAATTCAGATCCCCCCCTGAACTACTGTGAGTCAGGATAAGGCCAGATCCACAGCCCACACAGAGTGGTTATAAAATAACAAACCAGAAGAGATCCCCTGATGCCCACTTCCACTGCACCTCAAGCATGATCACACTCTTTCTTGCTCCAAGCAGGTTGCAGTGTGGGAGGGACTTGATCCCTTTGCTCTAGGGTAGCCCCCTCCTCAAGTATCAGCCTCCTCCCGTATCTTCCTGGGACACGCTTTACACATTTAGGGCTGCCACT
Source organism: Aviceda cuculoides (assembly GCA_035590195.1). Lineage (NCBI taxonomy): Eukaryota > Metazoa > Chordata > Aves > Accipitriformes > Accipitridae > Aviceda > Aviceda cuculoides. Next base: position 24,341,567 of record JAVJGG010000082.1, on the reverse strand, counting down.
GAGCGTGCCATGGTGGCTGTCCTGCCGGCCAGCTGCCACCAGTGCTGCTCCTCAGCCGGCAAGAGCTGCGAGCTGGCAAACGTCCCCAGCCCTGCCGTACAGGACATCTGGAAAGTGCTGCTGAGGGTGTTTGGGATCTGGGGTTACTTCTGGGGGAATGAGGGGAAAGGAAGATCAGAAAGGCCAGGGCCTCCTAGAGGAGTGACCGCCACCGCGTCCCACACCAGCACCAGTGCCGGCACCAGCAGCAGCACCGGCACCAGCAATTCTCTCCCCGCAGCTCCCTGCTGCAGTGCTGCACCTCTCCTCTCCTTCCCTTTCTGCAGCAGCGGCCACACGGCCTGAGCCTCTGTCCTTAAGCTGCCAACATTTTGCTCCTGCCGTGAAGATCCCTTGAGCAGGCTTTGCCTGGTGCTGCTGCGCTCCCCCCGCGGCTGGGCTGTCTGACCAGGAACACCTCAGCCTGGAATGTGTCTGCGAGGAGCCGTGAAAGGTTTGTGCAATGCTCAACAGGCCTTACAAAGACCTATTTTGAGACAGCAACGATGACGTTAATAAAGGCTGGTCAAGCTTTATTAATTGGTGGTGTAACTTAATTAAATTCACCGCAATTGCATCATTAGTTTTGACTTATTTTTGCCAAAGGGGTAATCTAGAGATGATCCACAGTCACCAGAGAGAGGGGACAGCCAAATGAAACGTTCAGGTTTGAATGGACTTAACGAGCAAGGTTAAGCCCAGCTTTGGACATTGATCAAACAGTCTGGCCAGACACGATTTATACCCTCAGCTACTGTGAGGCAGCCGAGCTTTAGTGAAGGTGAGACAGAGATTTCCACCCAGGTAAGCTGATAAGTCCAGAAAGCCTAACTGACGCCTGGTGTACTTAAAATAATACTTAAATGCGTTGCCTAATTCCAGATGGGAACTGAAAGGGATGCTGAATTACCATTAATATGGTCATATTTATAGGGCTGTACAGTGGCCTCTACCTGAGGGCTTTTACTGCCACAGTAATTCATTCCAGTTAAAAAGAAATCACATCTCCAGTCAAAAAAAGTCAGACCAGTAAAATATTTAAAGCGCAAAGCAGGCCTGAGTAGGTGTGCCTGTCCCTGTAGTTGATGCCAGTAAGATAGGAAGGGTCAGTGCTATTTTAGACACAACCATTAGTTACTTTTCCTGAAACACCCCTGCTTGTACATCTAGCCGGGTGCACACTTAGCTCCAAAATGAGTAGTTACAAGCTGACAGATTTTGTGTGTGTTTGAACTTTCATAACCCCCTCATCTGATGTGCTGCAATCTCTGCAGCAGCAAAAGGCTTCTTTCTTCCTGCGCTCTAAAGAAATAAGTTATCATTGCTTTTTCTAGAGTTAGGGATGAGAAAATACTTTTCAATCTTACTTTTCACTTTTTCTGACTGACCTTTATGGACATCTGCAACTCACTAGACCAATTATAATCCTTTTTTTATTCTTGCTCATTATTTTTCCTTAGTTCTCTCACGCTGTACTTGGGTCCTTATCTTCACCCAAATTTGTCAGTCTTCCCTGCTGATTCCTGTCCACTTCAGTACCTGGTCTTGTTTCATATCCTCCCTTAGCTTTAGAGGTGTTTTTAAACCTGTCTGTTCCCCGGGGCCAGGATGGAGCTTTATCCTTTTGACTGCCACCTGTCCCTCGCTCTGGGGGAAGAGATGCGACAGCACACAGGAGTCATAAGATTTTGAATGATTTCACACTCTGGGATCACTTCAAGTCTGTTTTCTTCCCCCAGCACCCACTTTTCCCTTTTTTTACACTCTTTGTGAAGCAATTCTGGCAGTGGACTGCTGCTGTGGGAGGAAAAGCCAGGCTGGCACGCAGTCTCCTGCCGCCCCTCTGGGACACCAGGCTTCTGCAAAACCTGCCTGACTCAGGTGCCACCTGACTTCAGCCCATGCTTTGACATCAGTGATGAGAAATTATTAGTTATCCTTTCCATCCAAGTATCTCCACATGCTGTCCACGTACAAATGAAGCTTTAAAACACTTCTCTGGGATGAGTTGGTATATAGGAAGTGCCTAAGATCATGCAGTGAATAACTAGGAGGAAAAGATGAAGAATTTAAGTCACTGGTTAGATGTTTTTTTCCTCTTCCTGACTCCTTCTTGTGTGACCATGTACAAGTCACAACTTTTCTGTGACCAGGTTTCCACTTCTTTAACAATGAAGTAATAATGCCTGCTTTCTAGGAATGCTGTGAGGCTAATTCTTCAACCATCGTGTAGTGCTTTCAGATCATCACTCAAAAAGGTCACAACCAACAGTAACAGCAAGAGTCCAGGCCTGTGCCCTCTTCTGTTTTAGTTCTCAGCATGAATAACCTCCTGTAAAGGTTCACTGGTCTCAGCTCTGTTGATACACTTGCACTACCCACATCTCACGATGAAGAAGGCAGAAAAAATAGTTTTCTGTCTGAATGTCTATAGAAGGCTTATATGCTCCAACATTTTTTATATGCAATATATGTCATGCCATTACTAAAAAACAAGAACTTGCAGAAACACAAGAGAAGAATTTAAGAAGTGGCTACCTGACAGTAAAACTGGAATTCCTCACTCTGCATTTGTGCAGGGGAACAAGTGGCCTGCTGTAGAGAAATGCTGAGCAATCACCAGTTCCTGTCTTTGGTAGGATGGAGTTGCAGTTTCTAATTTTATCTGAATGAGGATTTCATCTGTGATTTATGTATCTGAATTCAGAGGAATCGCTATTATGCCTTGTCCTGGGGTGGCTAATGAGCCTTTTCTCCACTGATGGGTGTATGTAGCTCTTGTCAGCAAGAACTGCAGTAATATTTTGGTACCAACAGGGAAATAACTCCCAGTGCTTAGCAGTACTTCTGAAGTGAAACGGAAAGGAGAAAGCCTTTCTATTTTCTTCCTTTTCTCCTTTTGGGAGGGAACGCACAGCAGCTCACTGTGGCTGAGTCAGTAAATCCCCAGCTGGGATTTGAAACTCATGACATGAGAGAACAAAGCATCTTTGCTGTGCTAATGTAGGCAGCAATGATGTGTCATCGACTACCACGCACATGTTAGTGTATCATGAGGGTTCAGTGCTGTTTTGGTGACAAGGAGCAACCTTATACTTTGGTACTATGTAAACACTACGTCTATTCACAGTCTCTTTCCTTGTGTAATAGCCCTCACACACAAAGTAGCAACACGCAAAAATCATTCTGCTGCTGAATGAATCACTTTGATCAGAGCATTTTGTTAGTGTTCTTTATTTTCAGGTAGTGATAAAAGAAGCTTCTTTTGTATGAGAGTCGCAGGCCAAGGAAGAAAAAACATGATTTGTATAAAGTGGCAACAGGAACTCATCCATGCAGTGGGGTTCCTAGAAAGCAGAGGGTAAGGAGTAGCACCCCAGAATACTCCTTTTTGCTATAGCTATTTTTTGAATGTCAGACAAATAGAGCAGGAACACAGAAACTGCCACACAAGCTCATGTCATGAGTAAGCTTAGCTCTATTTCCCTTTCTTAAAGAGTACCCAACTGCCACAAACTAAAAAATAACGGCCTTTAGTTAACAGCATCAATAATCCTAGCCATTGCTCAGTACCTCCACATGCTAAATGCTAAAATGTGTATAATGTTTTTATACGTGACTACCCGGTGCCAGCTGCTCCGCAGGAACTGGGTGTTGCACAGAGTTGCCCTGTGCAGCTTCCTGCCCCAAGGTGAGGTCTCATCCCTTCTCGCAACGGGGGGAAACATCTGTGTGCAGCTCAGTGTGGTGGGTGCTGGGTGGGCAAGCTCCTGCCCACCCCAGAGCGCCTGCCTCCGTCAGAGCCGGTGAGTCCCACACGTGTGGAAAAACAGTGTGCTGCTCCGTGCGTACACCTAGGTGTGGGTAACCTGCCTCGAGGTTGCCTTCCAGGCGCTCCTGGTACCATCTCCCTCAGTCACGCGTGACCAATTTCCACCTCGGCCTGGCAGTGTGGGGGTAGTGCCCTGCCTCGGGCGCAGCCGTGGGGGTGACAGCCATGTGTGCTGGGCCCCAAGTCGCCGACTGCTGCTTACAGTTATTTCTGCTCTCCATGGAAATGTGTTTACAAGTTTTCTGAAGAAGACTATGTTGGGTGTATTTTCATAGCATAGCTTACATATGGTTTATATTTCCTGTGTTATTGCTTCACGTGGGTTATCTCATTTCTGCTCCCCTTCTCCCTCTCCCTATTGCCTTTGATAATTCAAAACAGACTGTAGTTAAAGACTGATTTATATCCTTCTAAAAATCTTCTTACATTTTTATTACAACTCAGAATATTCTTGTTATTACCCCAGCTCTCCAGGAATATAATTAACTGCTTGAGGGATTTTAAAAAGTCATATCATAGTCATTATTCAAAGGGGCTTCACCTCTACAGCAGGAATTTTGAGGGTAAAGATGATCTAAGTAACTGTAAAGATTTTAATAAACTAGGTATTGAATCATACCAGGAAGGAATCGTATTCTTCAAGGGTGTAAATGAGACCTAGGAAGAGACGACAAACACACAAAAAATTGTTAGTATATTAGCTATTAACCCACCCGGGAAAGTATCTCACAGCAAAGGCGAGGAAGTCAATGTGTCCATCCTTTTCAGAGACATTATTATAACATACAATAGCATATAAGGGCAAACCTCATCTTTAAATAAAATAAAACCCCAAGTTAATCTTCTACTTCATCCCAAATTATTGCCATTCCATCCCCTTTGCTTAAGTACTTTATATGTTTCAGTGAACAGCACAAAGCTCCTGCATGATCATAAAATTTGAGGGCTGCAGTATTACATATTATTGGCTTTAAATGACCCATTGCCCTGAAACAAATGAACATAAATAAATAATATTAAAAGAAAACAATATTCAAACCATTGCAATAAAGAGTGGAGCTGGTATTGACTGTGTTTCTTGGGAATGAATTTGCAATTGTCCTGAGAAGCAAAGGTTGTTCTGCTCTAGTTGGTTTTGTCTGGTTTGTTTTTAAACAATAAATCTCATACCATTTTCTGCCAGGCAGAGGAAGGGAGAGAGGGATGGAAAGTAAAATAAAAGAGGTGCAGCCCAGTCTGCGTGACAGTCTGCTGAGTGACACTTGGGTGATACAGCAAAGTGTCCAGTCTAAGAGCCTAATTATAGTGGTATTGTGCAAATCAGGAGCAGTATTTTCTTTTTCTTTTAAATTGTATTTAGGTGTGAAATGAAGCAAAGAATTTACAGTAGCATTTCTTATAGCTAATTTTCTATAGCTAATTTTCTTTCACAATTCTAAAACATTATTTGACTATGCTTTTGGACTAAAGTATTCATATATGTCCATTCACTTTTTTCATTAAGAATCGATGCCAGGCATAGTGCTGTGACATCGTTATCTGAAACCCTAGGATTGCGTTATTAAGAACTATAGTGCTCTGAGACATTACTGTGCGGGCTGTAGAGAAATCTGTATTAAGCCTTATCGTGGGCAACTGAGGACTTAACAGTTTCTGGAAAACAACAACGAGTAAACTGGACTAGTGCAGATATTCAGGTAGTGACAAAGAATATCATACTTGGTAGAAAGTGCTTGGATATCTTGCTGTGGCCATAAATATTAGACATGAAAAATCATCCCTGAGAAGAAACAGGCTTGTGTAGTTGAATTCTTGGGATAAATCTGAAGAAGGGCCTTCAATTAAAAGATGTATGTAGTAGAACAAAATGCCAATGTTTCAACATAATGGTACAATCCTATTGGCACTTGACATAATACAGTAGTGACAGTCATCAGGGAAAGGGTAAAAGGGCAGTGTACAGATGCCGTATGTAAACCTCTACAGCCTTTTGTGTTTAAGTTTCTACCTGTCACTTTGAAACTGTGCTAACATGACAGAGCAATGGTTTACAACTAAAATATTTTATTCTATTTTTTTAAATAACCCCAAATAGTACAATAATCTATTCACAGAGGCTAAAAAGCATATAATTTACTTTGTGTCCTATGTGTACTACACAGGTATACTCCCGTTAAAGAGTAACTCACTCAGGATTTTCAAAATGACACAGTCATCAGAGAGGATTTTTGTGGTGTCTTGTCTAATGGTAGAATGGTAATCTATTCAGCAGCTAGAAATAGCCCCAAAAGAAACTATTGCAGTGGAATAATGTACTGGAAAAGAAATAATCAGAGCCCATAGAACTGGGAAGAAGCCTTCAGACAGAAGTGTTTTAACAGCGATTGTTCCCAGCAGAACTGTGAAGCCTTGTCTGGCCATACCTTCTTGAAGAGGACTCTGAGAGGCACAGATATTCATGAACTCAGCTGGCAGCTGAGCAGCAGATTTCTGTGCCTGTGAGGGAACTTAAGAAGCAAACTGCAAAAAATCACCCAGAGAGAAATTAAAGGGTGAGTAACAAGCAGCATAGCTTACAGGTTCAGGAGTTTGCATATCCCCCACCCCCCAAACCCAGACACAGTGCAGGGCACTGCTGTGGCTCAGCCTTGCTTGGTTCAGCAACAGTAGGGACCATCAAAACATATGTGTTTGGGAAAATTAAAAAAAAAAAAAAAAGGGATAGATCAGGACAAAACATTTTTCATAACTAAATACACAGTTTTCATTTGACTTGGCGTTCTTCAATGGTTGCACATTAAAGCACTTAGTTGTCCTAAATTTTGTGTAAGCCACAGGCTGAGGAGCGCAATTGTTGCATTAGCAGCGACACCAGAGACGATGCTGTGAGACCACAAACACTACATAACGTCCTGAGAGGCCAATATCTCATGTGGAGATCCTAGTGTTGGTGTGGTAATAAACTGTTCCCATCTTGCATTCCTGAGCAGCATGGGGTGCTGGCGAATAGACCCTTCCCGAAATCCACAGTTTTTTTCCAGTTCTGCTTAGTAAACTACATCTGCCCAGAAAAATTCACAGTGAATTAGTCAAAGCTTCTGAAAACTGTAGACTGGGCTATAGGTGGCATCAAACCTGCAAAGAGCTGAATCTCTTTGTCCAACTGATGTCAGCAGCAACAGATAACAAGCAGTGATTTTAAGAAGTTGCTTGGTATTGCCCAGGATCAGCTCTAGCCCAGTGAAAGGGATTTGGAAGAATTCTGAGAAACCAGAGAAGCTGCCCTAAATGAATATTTTTCTACAGGACTTCAGAATTCTGAAGGTTTTAGAATTTTGCTTAGCAGGTCTCAAAATAAACTAATGCATGATGGCTCAATGGCTTCTTAGAATAAAACACTTCATTTTACAGAGTTTCCTGTAGGTAGGTTTAAAAGAGCAAGGTTTGTATGTGTGTGAGTAAATAATAAATAAATATTTTATAAGGGAACAAGATCTAGGAAGCGACATGGCCTCCTTTCTCACTGTCTCAGAGGGCAATGACACATGAATTCCTAGAAAAGCAAGTAGGAAAAAATATGTCAGATTTGAATTTGGCTTACATCCTCCACATAACACAGTGCAGATAAGTATTTTGCCTAAAAACCTTAAAAAAATTGTCGAGATAAGAGGCACATCAGGCATTGACCATGCAGAGCAAAGGAAAAGGGCTGAAAAGCCAAGTCCAGGTCAGTACCTACTGCCGAATCCTTCCACAACCACAAGAGGCAGGCATGAGTTTTCCAAGTTTTAAAAAACCCACCTTTATATACATAAAAGAGCACAGGAATTTTCCATGGGGGTGGGGAACAACAATAGAAAAGTGATGACCTTGGGATGGCGCCTAGAGACTGAACAGCTTGGCTATTGTATGGAAACAGCTGACTTCTGCACAGGAAGCAATCATTGCTGATTAGAGGCTCCAAACCCCTGCCTCTATTTTTTTCTGTCCTTGTTTTGTACGTAACTCAAAGCTCCCGAGGCCTCTCCAGACTCTCACAATTTCACCCCCTCGCCAGCTACACCCGCGTGCATGCGTCACGGGCCGGCAGGGAGGGAGCAGGCAGGGCAGGCAGAGACCCAGAGGGGCAGTTCTGTTCCTGCGCTGCAGCTCCCAAGGGACACGGGACTCCAGGGCACAGGGTCAGCCTAGAAGGCACTTTGGGGCCGAGATTCACGGCTATTCGGCAGTGAACCTGGGATCCGGCCTTCTGTTTCTCATCAAGTCTGTGGGCTTGTTCCCAGGTATCTCAATTTAAGAAGGAATTTTTATTTTTATTTTTAGTGCTTTAAATGTTGATTCCCCCTCCAGCCTTTTTTGTAACAGTCAGGTCTTTTGGTGAGTTAGATGCTAAATTAATGCTAGACGGAACATGTTGTCAATTTGAGGATGAGCTCCTTAACAAAAGCATATTGTGTGGAAAAGCTTCAGCTTTTACTGACTCAGGGATAGGGATGTGGGGAACATAACGAAGCACAAAAACAGTCTCCTGGAGAATAACAAAAATTGTAGGTTTAATTGCACACCATCAGTTTTGTTAAACCGATACACGCTGAATGCATAGAGGCAAAACGACAACCACAAACATTGCGCCCAGCTGGGAGGAGGTCGGTGGGAAGGTGTTTGCTGAATCAGGTGGGAAAACCAGCCCTTTCCAAAGATTTGGGGAGCACTGTGCAGAGGTGAGGGTGGAAGGACAGAGAGGGGGAGGACACTGAAATGCTGGATAAAGTTCCTTCCCTCACATTCTTCCCCAATCAGGGAAGAAAAGGCAGAGGGGACAGCAAAGCCGCAGAATTAACTGGCTGGAAATGCTGCAGAGGAGAACGAGCCTTGCTCTGTAAGCTGCCTCGGTCTCTGCTTCTTCCTGGGAGCTCGGACTGGTGCTGCTGTGCCCCGCAACACTGCCCTGGTGTTTCAACTCATGCCCCAAAGCGGAATGCAAGTATCATGAAAAACTTAAGCACCTCCAGGCTCAAACAACAGCAAAGCTAAAGTTTTTCAGATTTTAATGTCAGATTTGCGTGTCTGTGGAGGCAGTTAGGGACTTAAGCTGCTTTAAGTTTATAATATTTAGGCTGTAGTCATGCTGATATACTTTATCTAGTGACACCCACACTTGGAATTATGCTGCTTGCTTACTGCCTGCCCAACCCAGGGTAACCAAGAGACGCTGTGACTACTCTGTCCCACCACAATGCTTCACAGGTCTTCACTACCTGACAGTCTCAGACGCTGTGGCAAATTACTGGAGATGCAGCGCTCTGGCAAGAATTTGGGATCCATGTCGATGAGATGTGGTACTTAGTCACTGAATTTTATGTGAAGGGATTCAGACTGATATCAGCTAAAAGAAAGGAGAGACTGAGGGATGATAGTCCCTGTCTGATAGGACTTTTCTTAATGTCCTGTTTGACTAAAGCTGTAGGCAGTTCTCTATGGAAATAAAGAAAGAATACCAGTGGTACCAGAAGTCATGATATCATGTTTACTCTTTTGCTACTCTGTTTGACACTTTAGACTTTTGGTTAATAAACTGCTCTCATTCATGATGATTGTATGATTTAATTTCCACCATGCTTTAAAATATCACATTAAGTGAAAGCAAGTAGAAGCAGCTGTTGAGTCCTGGCAAGCTTGTGGGAGGATGGCTAAAGCTGGAACTGCATAAATAACAATGCAACAACTGACTTAAGAGGTTATATTCCTCCATCGTCTCTCTTTAAATCACTGCGAGGACATCTCACCTTACTCTGCTGACCCTCCCTCTGTTTCAGGTACACTCTTAAGTGCCAGTGTAAATCTTTCAGGCATTCACTTCTTCTAGAAGAATGGATTTGGGATTTAGGAAGCTGTCTCTTCAGAGATGCCTTGAGAATAATGAAAAATAGAGCGAGTCTCTGTACAGAGTCAGGAATCAAAAGAATTATTACATAAAGTATCTCTGAGATCTTCAGCCTTCCAATACAAAGAGCTTGCTTTCAACACAGAGAATCTTAGAAGCCCCAGAAAAGGGTTAGGCATGTTTGGAAGTGACATGGCTGCTTTCTAAGTAGTGCTTCTATTAAAGATATGTATTACTTTGAAAAGACACGGTCATACTAAGACACTCCTTACCATATTGTACTCTTTACCAGTCAACTCTCTTGATTTCTGCAGTGTGGGAACAATGTATTTCAGCAGCACCTATCTTCTAAAATGAAGTCTTAATCTCAGAAGTTGGGAAAATTAAAGGTTTGTTTTCTATTATATTCTATTCATCACAACACTAATGCCATTTCTAGTATGAGTACTGTTCAGGTGAAAGATGCTGAGGCAGGAATATATTTCACCTAGCTTTAATCATCTAAACATTATAGGAGTAGCCTTAGCCTAAACCAGGATCCCTCTTCAGCCAACTCAGATCAAGAGGAAAATTCATCCTGTCCCAGTTCAGGTCTATCAATTCATCCTGAACCTCCCTATGTGAGGCATTAAGGTTCCTGATGGTACGCAAATGTCAGCCATGGAAAAAATGACATGTTGAATAGTTGTCAGAGTACAGATGACCACATACATATTTCTGCGTGGTAGTGGTCATCATGCTTGCTTGTTCCTCAGATGCACAGCTGGTTTAGATGACTGTTGTGCTGAAGTTTTAAAGCTGCTGTTAGTGTAGATTTTTATACAATGTTCTTGAACAGGCACTGTATGCTTACACACAGAAAAGGCCTAACTTGACCGAAGTCTTTGGGCACCATTGTAATCCTCAGTATTATTATCAAAATTCTCACAAGCTATATTTTTTCCTAGCAGTTGACCAAAAATTTCCTTTGGTCACCAGGCTGAGTTGCTTTCCCCTTGCTATAGTAAATTAACATTTTAATAAATTGACAGTCTCCTGATTTCTCTAATGTGTATCCTGCTGCCCTTTGTTTAGCATACCATGATCTGTCTCAGTAAGGAAAACAAAAAATTACAGATCTTTATAAAACATATTTAATTCTTCCCTTTTCTCAATTTTTTTTTCTTGTTACATTCTTTGGTGTTATTTCCCTTTCAGTCTGCCTTTGCCCTAGATTCTGATTCCAGTGGCTCTTCTCCAGCAGTATGATGGGACAGGCAGCCTGCCCTCCTGCCTGCCTGCCCTGCCTGCTGTGCCTCCCGCCCCAGCTCAGCCTCACCCCGCTGCTCTGAGCCCACCCAGGAACCCTCAGGATGTCTGGATCCAGACAGAAAAGTGATCAAGAGTAAAAAAAGACATTCTTGTCCCTTTCAGACTGGATGTCACTTACTCATTGGAGGCAGATGGAAGTAAGGATCTTTTTTTAGAGTGCCTGAATAGGCTGCACAGAGGGGATCCGCCAGCACTATTTCTAGATATGAAAATTTAAAAATAGATTTTGTCACCAAAGTGGACTGTGAGGGGATGATGCTATTTTTTGTAATAATTTCCCCCTCCCACACAACACACCATGCATCCCCACATACACTCAATGAATTTTTGGTCTGGCATTTTCCTCCCTCTACAAACCTCTCAGGGTGATTGAGTAGTAGAGCTATCCCCAGCTACCAAAGCCTGCTTGTGATCCATGAGCTGGGCTCTGGCCTCATGCTCAGTAATTAGTTTGTGAAAGACAAATTATTTCCAGTTCCTTCTTACCAATCTCATCTCACTGCAGTTTGAGCCTTCCTGAAATACTTCTGGTAGGGAGATGCCAAGTAGTTAGAGCACATGTCTATCTCTTTCCACAGTACGCTATAGCAGAAAAGGGGATTTATTCTATAGGATTTGTAAGAACATTTACTTTTTAGAAATGGCTAAATTTTGCCCTTATACTCCCATATTCAATTACACACTTGCCCACGTGGAAGACTCATACAGTACTCGTTTGTACTTGCAACCAGCCTCAGCTTAGATCTCCCTTATGGTTAATTACAAGACTCCATGAACAACCAGAAGTCCTGCAAAGCCACAGCCTGAAGCAGAAGACCAGTCTGTAGCCATATGACAAGAAAAGCACCTTTGGGTTCAGTTGCTTTCACTGTGTCTTAGTTCATGGCTAGAAGTGACTCTCTTAGTGACAACGTCCTTCTCAACTCTATTTCTTGTATCATCCAACCTCTGTCAAGCACAGTGAAAAAACAGTGTGAAACACTTAGCAGTCTCCTAGCAGTTGTAGTTTAACCCCATTTACATTATTGCTCTCCAGAGTTTAAACTGTTTAGCGTCAGAAGTGTACATGGCCTTTCCTTGCTGAGAGAAACACTAAACAACAGAGCACATAACATCACCACAGCTAGATGCAAAATGCTTTTAAAACCTTTTATAACAAGTGTTCTATTCATATGGAGAGGGAAGAAGAAAGAGGAGGTAATTTGACATGTCATCCACTTCCACCAGAGGCTCCTGAGGATACTGTTATTGCTCAGGACTACTGTTTTCCGCAGTCCAGAATAATGCCCACCAGCCAGTACAATGTGTGCCTGCTTTAAGCTGCTGCCATCCATCCCTCTGGAACAAACAGAGGAAATGCATCAGGAGGCCTCGGCTGCAGATGGAAAGCACATCACCGAGCGATGCTTATGCCGCAAGATCCCCCAGATGAAAGCCAATTTCAATGAGCATTGTGTTTCAAGGCCCACTTCCTCCAACTCTGGAAAGCTTAAGAAGGAACATCCCACTTGTGTCTGCTGACACAAAGGGCCGCTGTGGTTCGGGAGATGTTATCAGCCTTCCCGTGCCACTGCAGCAGCCTTCCAGTGGCGTCTCCCAAGAATTACTCATTGTTCCCTGGGAGGCTTGACTCCTCTGGGTGGGATCTGATGGCATCCAGTTCAGATGGAAGTAGGTGGTGCTGGGAGGCCAGCCAGGCTCATGACAAAGATCTCCGGCTACAGGAGAGCTACATCGGGGGACCAAGCTAACAAAGTCCTTAGCAATCACAGATGTGAATACTGATTCATAAAATGCTGCCCTTTTTGTTGGTTGTAGTTAGTAAGTACCATTTGGAGCAATCAAATCACTGAATAATGTGAGTCTCGGCTCCTAGATTGAGTCTCAGAAACTAAGATATCCCTGACCTTCTTTTTTGTTCATGTTCGCAGGCACCATTAATTTCTATAAATTCTTTCCCATAGTTGGCATCTTGGAGCTTGATTCTGTCATGGCCACCTTAAATGGGGAAATCAGGATTGATCCATGCTTTTGAAGACCTTCATTTGAAATCCAGAGCTTCTGAAAGACACACACGACCCTTGGAAGGCTCCAGTCAGTTCAGTTTGCACAAGCCTCTTGTAAGGTGGATGCATGCTCACATTATACAAACCTCTTGCCTCTAAAATTAGAGCGGAGGTATAAAAAGCAGCTTCCCTGGGAGACTTCCTAGAACTGGTGCTTCCGGTGCCAACTGAAGATACTGGGAACAACCACTTTTCTCACAATGATTTGGCACCATGGCTCTCAGACGGCACCTCGAAGCACAAAAAAGGAAAAGGAAAAATTATATGAACATTTCCGGATTTTAGCAAATCTTTGATTTGCAGTCTGGCAGGCTCACGTTTGAACTGAAGAATTTTTGTTCTTTTTTTTTTTCCTTCTCTTTCTTCTATCATACCAGTAAATCCACCTCTGGCTTCTCTTCCTTATCTCTTTTTTTTTAGGAGGTCAGTGGGAGATAAACTGCAAAGAAAAAATGTCTGCCAGCAATGATTTCTTACATCTAAATGAAAAAGATTGAAAACATATGTTTTGGAGAGGTATTGGAGAAAGGCGGCAGAGAGAGAAACAGATAGAGCCTTTCCAAAAAGAAAATATTTAGTCCGCCTTCCAAGCAATGGAAATTCCAATTTTAGAAATTGTGCTACAGGCTAATAATGTACAACACTGTTGGCTATGGCACATGGAAAAAAAGAAATAAAAAGCTTTTGTAATTCTGTCCCTCTCGCCAGAGGAATGACGTGAAGCCAGTCAAGCACATCAGGGGGAAATGCTAATTTTCCACAAATAAAGCTTAAGAGCATTCAGTTAATATTGGTCATGCATAACTATATCTTGAGCCCATGCCATAGAGGTGTATCATATCATTTGGTAAAACATGAACTTTCAAGTTTTCCATCAGTGGCAACCCTGCAAGCTCCAGCTAGTTAGCATCCCAGCAATCAGCATGTAGGGAGCCTGGTGGACTAAGGGCAAAAGTTCATTGCATAGTTCTCCTAAAATAACATTGTTATTTTGTGTAGCATATGCCACAACTCCATGGCAACCCAGCCAGGGAAGATGGTGACTGAATGGTGACAATGATGCTGAGTTATCTCCTGATAACCTCATTCGCCCTGTTTCTGGACAAAGTGTCATGCTAGTCAGCTGCTGATGGCATGTTGCCACCAGCCTCCACCAGACAGAAGGAGAGAGATGTTTTTAAAGAACTGCTGGCAAGTAAGGCCAAATGTATGCCTGGACTAACTTTTTAGTTCAGTGGTTACCTCAAGAGTGAATTTGGCCTATGGCTATGTTTAAACCACTTTCTCAAGGATGCTGTGCTGTTTCTGTGGAGGCACAGGAGATAACTTGTGACACATGAGCACAGTAATCAGTGCAGATATATCCTCTGTGGCTCCTGGAGTATGCCATATGTCTCATGGAGAAAGAATGATACTATTAACAGCTGACATGATGGCAGTGGGATGTCCTGGATGAACAAAAAAGAAATCATTACAAATGCATGACACAAAGAAATTCAAGGTATCCCTGCATGAAATCCCCAGTTCACTTACAAGCCTGAACTGCAAATATTTGGCACAGTTTAACAAGAGACAAAAGAATAAATCCATAACTGTTTTCACGTGTTACAGACCAATTTGTGGTGCATAATTCCTAATGGATGTCAGAGCAGCCCGAAGACTGCCAAAGAGTATTGTTTCCTTGGGCCATGATGGGTCAGTTCAATAGTTAGGGATCTAGCAGGCAGCTCTGGATATACCCACTATTATTTGGGTACATGTGCTAAGATAGCCATTAAAGCCAGCAACATACAACAGTGAAAACTCCTGTGGCTGGAAGAGCTGTCCTTCCTCAAAGTAGTCAAGGTGAACCATAACTACTAATCATACGTATTGTTGCTTAAAATTTCTAAATTATCCTGTAATCCACTACAAAGCTGTAGCTGGAAGTAGGATTTTCATCTAAGTGAAAATGTACAAATTAAAAAAAGATAAATCCTTCATTTGCAGACAGAGACAGACTTTTAGATGCATTTGGGAGCCTTTGGAAGCAGAGGAATACTTACGTGGAAAAAAATGGCAAGGGACACAAACTGTGAAAAACTTAAAATGTCACCATACTTAGCACAATGGCTGCTAATTTATAGTGGTCTGGCCATGAGACATCCCTGAACTGAACTATGTGAAGGCCAAGGGAAGGGAGCCTGCAAGGACAAATGGCTTCCCTCCTCAGCTGTGCCACTATGGAACTGTTTTTGAGCATCTCCAAAGCTGGAGACTCCCTGTTTACAAGGAGTCACATGGAAAAGACGAGGGGTAATGTGTACAAGTTATGCCTGGAGATATTCTGATTGGACACAAGAGGAGAGTTTTTCACAATGAGAATAATCAGTCATTGGAATAATCTCCCCAGGAAAGTGGTGGATTCTCCAACATCAGACACTTTTAAGATTTGGCTGGACAGAGTGCTGGGCCATCTTGTCTAGAACATGCTTTTGCCGAAAAAGGTTGGACCAGGTGATCCTTGAGGTCCCTTCCAACCTGGTATTCCATGATTCTGTGATCCCCCTCAGTGCCAGGGGGATTTTGCTGCTCCTTCCTACAGGTGGTAGCTGGCTGGAGCCTTTGAGGCTTATGGGATTTTGTTTAAGTGCCCCAAAATAGAGGTTAGGTAGAAGTTAAACACGTAAGCTTTGCACACCTGGCAGTGCCTAACTCCCACTGATTTATGAGCTGCAGGGTGATGTGCTTTGGAGACTCCCAGTCAGTACCAACCTATATGTTTAGGAGTCAAACTGCACTGACACCTTTAGTTGACAATGATCAGCTTTAGTCCTGGTGCTAAAGATGATACTAAAGCAAACAGGAGTTAAAAAAAAAATTTTAAAAAATTTGCATGCTTGGAAGGAGCTTCAGGAAGGGGTCTCCTCAGTTAACCATGGCAGAAAGCCTTTCTTCTTCTGGAAAAACATGATCACGGAGGCCTCCTGGAACCACCGCCAGGAGATATTAGCTGCTCACTTTGGACCTACTGATACTGAGGGAGTGACAGCTCTGTTGTAAAAAAGCAAAGGGCTCCTTTGGGAGCAGTAAAACTCTTCAGTGAGACAGTGATATAGGGATAGCTTCTGGACCAGGCTACAGGGATGCCAGGGAAAGTGACTTGCTGAGGAAATTTATGTATGTTTGTCACTGTTCCTAGTCTGCAGGTTGAAAGTGACTTCAAGGCAATTATAGAGCAGGAAGGTCTACAGCGCTGACGGCAGAAACAGACAGGCATAGCACAAGTCTTTAGTAGAATTAGAAAACAAATGCTAAATACCACTTGCTACATGAACATGATAGATTCAAGTTTCTTGGCTATGTACTGCTTTTCTGCCCCACCTAAAGTCTTACTGATGACATGAATATTTCTTACAGCTTCCTCATTCAGTATTTCTGGAGATAAAAACCCAAAAAAGTGGAGGGGTTTTTTTGCCTGATTACTTATGTCTTTCCTGTCTGTTCCATTTGGTTTGGAGATGCACATTTCTGAAGACACAGCAGCTGTGATGCTGCATGAACTGCCTTTCCCTACGCTGCCACTTGGGAACATGGTCAGTTGGCATCTACTGCTACTGCTAAGGTTGCTTATACTGCTTGGGCACTAAAAACATTTGCAATTTTAAAGAGATGCATTGGGTCCAAGGAACAAACTAAGGTGTTGCTTCCTCTTAGTTAATGCCATCTGTTTCTGCCTGGAGGCTACTTCTTCACATCATTTCCAGGCAGCCTGTGTCAGGGAAAAAATACTGAAAAACAGTTTGTCACTGGTGTTCCCTTAGGACTAATCCAGGTTCGGGAGTGCATATGTCCAGCTTTCTGCTCTGATAGAAACCTATTCAGCACAAGAAAGAAAAGGGAACTCCTGGCTACCTTTTGCTGCGTCTTAGCTGATACCTCTCAGTTTGCTCTGATCCATGACCCTGGACAATGACTCTCTTGACTGTACACAGTGGAGAAGTCAGAATCTGTCAGTACAGATGTGTAGGAGGTCTGGCACATATTCATTATTCTCATCTGATCAATAAATCTCCCAGTAGCTCTATTTGCTCAGCTGACTTGCTGGAGTCATGACACCATAACTTACCTGGAAGCAAACTGTACAGCTTTTTCCAAGAGTTTCTGAGGGACTGCTGCTTTCCATGTGGACAGTTAAGGCTTGCTATGATATCTTTAGAGTATCATGGTATTGGAAAATGCAGTAGTTCCAACCACAAGCAGCCTAAGGTTAACACATATGAAAAAAACCCTTTAATGCCAGGTTTTAAACCAGCAAAATATTATATATAGCTTTGCAGGAGATAAGGCTAATTCAGCCTGATACTTGAAGGCATAAGGTCATAAGCAGTAAGAGCTGGAAAGAAATGCTTCACTCCATGTGTATCAATGCCTAATTGGGTAAGGACAGCACGTTTTGTCTGTAATTCCATTTGATCACCACGTGCTACTTGTCACTACCCAGGCTGAATACCAGACAGGATTGACTAATAACTTCACCCAGTGAGCCAAATCTATGTTCTGAAATGATGGTTATTTTTAGGAATGCAAATCAGTACAGAGACTTACTGAATCAAATTTAGGCTTCTTGTCTTTACCTCAGAAAACCTTTCAACTTTTTTTATTTCTATGATAAAATTATCATAAAGCTCTTTTCTTCTTCTTTGATCAGTGTCAATACTTCGGACCTTACCACCTTCTCTTTATGTAACACAAATTTGCTATTTCTTCCACAGTCTAACACCAGAACTCCCTCTTTGAGCAGATCTTCCTCTTCCCTGTCAATTCCCTTCCTAAAGCCTGTATCTTCATTCAAGGCCTTAGGCAACACAAGAAGAGCAGCTTAGGTGAGCACTAAATTCAAAAGTTCTGTTCATGTTTCTGAGCAAGCTCATCATGTGTTTTCTACCTCATTTCCCTCATTTGTAAATGCTACTGGCAATAGTTTTTAGATTTAGTAAGGATCAGAGCACAACGAGAAACATATACTACAGTGTGATGTCAAGACTGGGGTCTATCTGGCTGCAACTATATTGCAGACTAAATGAAGAGACTCCTAGCCCAAAAGCCAAAAGGTGGCAGAATGTCCTTCATCCACGCAGGTCTATTCCAGCGCTTCTAGAGCAGACTGGCTACATTCATGTGTTGTAGCAGTTGGCCCTCGGTCTCTTTAGGTCCCATGGGGCACTTGTTTGACTTTAAGACATAATGATTACCCTTTCTGTGTTTTTTTTTTTTGTTCAAAGTGATTGAAATAATGTCAGGGTTTCTTTGCAGCCCACTCAGCTGGTGTTTTTGTGTCCTGAAACTGCGAACAGCACGCTATGGCTTGAAGCTAGAGGCCATGTGGAGTCATTGCAGGGGACAAAGCCTACTGGAGGACTATGTAAGGCAGGACAGCCAACTCTAGAGCATCCGTAAGAACTTTTGAGACTGGTTTGTTGAGTGACCTGTCATTCAAACTGTGCTGGGAGATTGTCTTTGAGAAAGCTGCAGTGATCTGAACCAGAGTGAGGTAACACTTAAGCAATGTAGACACATGTATGTGTAGCGCTCAGCTGGCCATCTTCCATTTAGTAATATATCTCCCACAGACACCAGTGTGTCAGGGATCTAAAGCTAAAACCAAATGCTTACAGCAGAAAGCTCTTCAGGCTAATAGTCACAGTGAAGTGGCAGAAATAAAGCTCTGTAAAACCCGCTCACTTTTGAGGTATACCTCTGTGTGTGAACGAGAAGGCAGACTTTCTCAGAAAGACTGTCTGGAGGAGACCCTGGCATGCCTCCTTCCCTGTTTCTCTTGATACCCACCTTGTACTGGATAGGGGAAATCCAGAAGCCAGATATTCGCCTGTGATGCAGATGCACCGGTGGGGTGTTTGACCAGGGCGATATTCTGCTGGGTCACACACCAGCCAGTGCCAAGCTGCTCCTACAACAGAGTGACATCAAAAAACCTAACTTGAGAGTAGTGCTTACTACTTCTGCGGTTGCCTTCGCCTTCTCCCTCCCTGCCTACCTTGCCTTCGCCTCAGCCTCTTCTGCAAAGAGGTGCCAGCTATGAAGCTTAGGTAGATAGATGTACATGAGTCCTTGCAGCCTGCCTATAATGCATCCATGCTGGCTTATGCAGAGCTGCAGAAAGATGTGCCTTTTTCTCATCGGTGTTTGCAATTACCTATATGAAGAGCTGTCCACACAAGTCCGGGGACCAGACACATAAAAGCTAAGAGTGGAGTGTCCCAAACCGAGGTTCCTTTGTCCTTGATCCTGCCTCAGAGACGCAACGGAGTGATACGCTGGTTATGATTTATGTGTATATCAACAGCAAATGCACCACCCCCTTGGGCCTCCTCCACTTCCCCAGCGTTCTCCACGGAGACTCTGAGTGTATTAATTCCAGCTGGGCACATAAGTTCAGAGAGCCCCTGTGGAAGAGAAGTAGCGAAGCAAAAGGAAGAGAGAGACACTCTTTTCCGATGCCGCTTTGTTTTGCTCCAGGAAGTGAAGAGACAGACGTCCCGACAGCAGAAACGACAGGTCACGGAGCGGGCACTTCCTATGAGACGGGAAGCCATAGCGCCCATTGCATGGGGCTGCGGCAGGCTGCAGGCTCCATTCCCTCCTTTGGACTTTTACGGCCTCTCCAGGCGCCGCGGCGGCTCAAAGGCACTGGTGCGCTGGGCAAGGCACCCTGCTGCGAAAGAAGCTGTTCAAACAGCTTTGTGTTCAGTGTCGGGTGCCGCCGTCAGGCAGAAGTCTCTGGCTGTTATGAAGAGCTGCGTGATGCCAGCTGAAGGACCTGGAACACCAGGAGCACAACCACTGGGTACCAGAGGCGTGTGGCTGAAGCAGGGTGGATCATGAGCAGCGGTCCTACAGCAGCTTTACAAGAAGAAAAAAAGTTATATATTCAGTTTCTATTGCTGTAGTTGAAGGGAAAGCACAAGAGGGTCAGCTGTGACTCTAATTTAGGAGTCCCAGCACTCAGGCAGATCGGTGCACCCTGATGGCTTTCCTACTCTGTGCTGGCCAGTAGTGGCCCTTTGCCATCTGCGCATTGCCCCAGAATGGCTCTAGGACTGATAGAGGGTGGCATGAAATTATACATACTAGCCCTTCAGAGACCATTTTGCTGCTGGTGAAACCACCAGTGAGGGATATCCGCCGGGGGTTTTATTCTTATGGAAGTGCAGGATGGCAATTTGGCTTTGTATAGCACAACTTGTTTTGATGCAAGTGATGCCATCAGTTGCACTAAAGTGATTAATGCTGTCAACACACAGACCTTAATAAATACAAGTAATACTCAGAAATCTGGAGTTAATTTTCTATACTAGAATTATTAGGCTGTCTTGAGCTCAGGAACCAGATGTGACATAGTGTTTCTAAGTTTAGGTTTTTGAATGAGCTTCCCAGGACAAAACATGCTAACATTTTAAATAACTAAAAGTGTGAATCTAAAGCATGCAAGTTAATACAGGAACAAAGAGACCAAACTATGGAAAGACCACAACCTCTCTTATCTTTCTGAAAAAGCGGTGAGTGTGGTGATATAACTAAAAGGGAGAGGTGAATGAAACTCTAAAAACTTCTAGGTTTTCAAATTGTTCCAAATTTGAGTTGTTGCAAAGCAGATAGAAGTCTGCTTTGCTCTTGTGGTTTCTGCTGGAAAGTGTATAACTGTCAGCAAGAAGAAATGTGACCTAGTGAAGTGCCGAGATACTTACACACCAGTAAGAACCAGCTACCAAATGGAACAGGCATGGTCTCCAGGGCTATGGGAAGAAGATGAAAGCAGCTTTGAGAGTTATGTAGGGAAATTACTGGAAATTGGTTAATTACAGGAGTTATGGAAGGTGATTTTATATGAGGACCCACGTATTCATTTACTTACTGAACTGTGTGTTTCCAAATGGATGAATACTTCTGAAAAAAATCTCATCTTTATTCCAGTTAAGCTGAGAGTACTGTAACAGCTCATATTATTTTTCATGTAAGTTCATCCAGTTCTGGGTAAGCCCAAGGGGGTACTTCATTACACAGTAAAAGAACATAAAGATTGTTCAGCATATCAGCCTAAGTTTTTTTCAAGATTGAGTAGGTTCACTTAAAAAAAAAAAAAAAAAAAAAAAAGAAAGAAAAAAAGCAGTTAGTAATATTTTAGGAATTGTTTAGAAAATGCTTATGGTAAAAAGATCACATCTTTTAAGTTGCTAAAAGATTTCAAATGGTAAAAGATTCAGGTAGTTTCTGAATTATCAGAATTTTTCAAGAGCTGTTTTCCTTTAAAACAAACAAACAAACAAACCCCAAGAACAAAACTACACCTCTAATTTATAGTATTTGGAAAAGACCATAAAAGTGCATCACTCTGATTTCATCTTACCCATAAGCACTCTGTTTCCATATCAGTTTTGCCTTTTATATAGTTGCAAAGGAGCTGGGGAAATCCAAGTGAATTATTTCACCTTCTACAGAGCAGGAAACACACTGGAAAAATTCTGTGACAAATGCAAGCTGTCATCCACTGTCCAGTCCCTTGTTCTCACTGCTGCACAAAGCAAGGGGGTCACCTATGGAAAAGTAAAGCTTTAAAGTCATGGCCCTACCTTAAAATGACTGTGCTGGATAGATCACACTACCTTGCCCAGTCCCTTTGTAACCATTTATACCTGGGCCAAGGCCTGTGTTTCAAGTGGTCCCTTAAGTTCACAACTGCTTTTTGTTGCCAGACTGTCACAGAGAAGCAGGAGTAGATGGATAAATTTGATTCCAGTCAGTTGGACTCAAAGGAGAGTTGGACAGAGTCCATCCACATGATGCTTGCATTTTAAGTGGGGTATCTGCTTCAATAAACAATGTGCTGTGTTTGCTAAATAGGTCCGATTTCAGCTCAGGTGTCCTGGCCGAAGTGTGGTCTGAATTCAGCCCAAGCTGGGGTGGGAGGGCTCCAGCACAGAGACTGGCTTTTCGGTTGAACAGGCAGTTTATGCAAGAGTTGAGAACTCTGCACTTCATCACAACAGTGGTGGGTCTGGTCCAAAGGTCATTGAGGCTGATGGAAAAGCTCCAGGTGAATTCAATAGCTCTGGAGCAGGCTAATGTGTGAAATTTATACTTCTCTCTTTTTTTTTTTCCTTAAGAATTTTAGATATCCATTTTCCTGTATATAGCCACACCTTCCCTATTTCTTATTTCTTGTTTGCATTTGACAAATATTTAAGAGCCCTTCACAGACTGGACAAGAGTGAGAGGGGAAATGACCAGTTATTAGTCAGCTTGGGGATATTCTTCAAGTCCTGGGGTGAAGAAGAAAATCCAATTTGTATTTGTTGTTCCATACTTCTGATCTATTGTCATCAAGCTGAAATATTTGCCTTATATTGCTAAAAAAAAGTTCTTCAGAAAGCTTTGCAAAAGTATGTTTGTTAGCGACTGTTCCGTGAACCCTCAGAACATGAGAAATGCTAGCTTGTATTTGGTGGTACTAAAAAAGCAGAACTTTTTCTTCCAAAAGGAGTTGTACATGTTGATTAAACTGATATTTCTGTGTTTCTCTTAAAATTGTTCCACTGGTTTCTTCCTCACCTAGAATGTCTCTCCTTGGACAAACCTAGAAATTTTCCACAGCCTTTATAATCTGCAAAAGTGCTGTTTCTAGGCCTGACAACTGCTGTCCTTGTTGTTAAAATTAATCAAAGAAAATACAAAGAGCATTTTCTTTTTTACCAAAACATGATGAACGGTAGATAAAATAGTATATTATTGAAAGCTTAGTGCTATCATGATGTATACCAATCAATTGTAGTGCAAATTTATGACATATTTAACAAAATGTCAAAAACAGTGATTCAGAGAAAGCACGCACATATGAAACTCAGAAAAGCTGTCTCATTGTGAAAGTCAATTATTTCCTACAGCTTCAGGAAGTGGATGTCCAGAAATTAGCTTTCTGCTTCGCTGTAGCTCTTAGCTCTCTGTGAATGAACACATTGACACTGTCTTACCATGATATCTGTGAATCCATTTAGCATTATCCAAAGATAAGGAAAGGTGTCATATGATGAAATGAGCAATTCAGCGGCCTGGTACATCCTTTTTCTTAGTCATTGTGTAAGGTGCTGTGCTACTGCCTAGCCACACAGCAGCTCCTCACTGATCAAGGTCACATGCAGGTCCACCATGCTGGCTTCATTGCAATGTTTCAGGGTTTGGTTTGTTCCAGTGGAGGCTTTGACTTGCTCTGCCCCATACTTGAATGCCACGCTCCTGTGGCGCACCATCCTGCATGAGGTTTTGCATGGAGGACTCTGATTGTGGAGGACCATGCTCACACTTTGAAGGACTACTTTTTTTTTTTTTTTAGTTTATTAGAATGCCTGGTGTTTTGCAAAGAGGTCATTTTGCTACCTTCACTTCCTCAGTTTTGGGGGATTATGTTTTGCTGAGCAAGTGCAGGAGGAGAGGTGTGAGACTGAAACTATGGGTAGAGACTCTATCTTCATCCCTTCTCATTGAGATATTTGAAGTGTTGGTTGTAGGGCACAGGAGAGCTGTGGGCAGAATATTGCAGGGTGTGGGAAAAATGGGATGGGCAGGAATGAAAAGCTTTCAGATTCAGATGTACTTTTTTGCCCCTTGCTAGCAGTTCCTGTTTCCAACTAAACAGCGTGACTCAGCATTGGTAAGATGGAGTTTACTCTTAGTTACTTTGATCCCTTCTATCTCCTGAGGTCTTACCCAACCTTGTGATGAGGAGAAAAAGAGCCTGCTGTTATCAAGGGGAGTTACCCCCTATTAATGATGAAAAAAATAGGATTTGACAAAATAAGGGGTTTCACTTCAGTGCCTGAAACAATTCTTTCTTTGTGGAGGTTGAAGATATTTGTTGCCAAGAAATTTTTTTTCTTTATATATATAAGAAATATTTCAGACACTAGGTAATCTAATACTTGGATAACAAAAAGCCAGATTTATCTTCCATATAAAGCAAATGCAGAATTTTCTCTGACAACATTTAAATCTGAGGAAAAATTGCCACTATTTGCACAATTCTTTCCATTTCTGAAGGAAATCAGAGTGCTTTTCTAACATAGAGAACTGATTTTGTGGTGGAAAAGCAATCCTAAGAGATGGGTTTTCCTTTTAAGCTGATTTCCTCAAACACATGTAAGAGACATCAGCATTTTAACAACTTTCTGTCCTTATCTTCTAATATACATTTACTTTTGGGTTAGTAAGAAAAAAAATGGTTGCAATGGGAAGCAATTTCTAATTATATCTAACATTTGTGGCAGTTTAATGGACAGTACAGTCTCTTATAACATTCTTGTTTAAGTGCCACTAAGTGAATGCACATGGGTACTCCTTTCACAGGCAGAACTGCAGTCATCCATCAACAGTTGTTCAATGAGGAGGGAATAAAGCTTTTTTTGAGTGTAGCTATTTAATTTTTAAACTTTTTTTTTCCCAATCAAATGAAAACACATTTCAAAATCTATGTCTGTTTTCTTGTTATTCCCACTGGCAGGCTTAGCACTGAATAATTTAGCAGACTGAGTAGCCTATGCCAAGTATAACCCAAAATCCTCAGACTTACAAAACTCAATTTCAAGTTTCTCACTTTAAGCAATGTATTTAATAAATTATGTATTTTCCCTTCTAATATGCATTTTCCAATGGATTGCAAATAGCCGAGACACTATCCCCTGATACTATTCATTTTCATATTAAAGGAAGAAAAAAAGCTGAATATGATATAAATATTCCCCTAACCAAAAGTCTTACTGTTTGGTTGTTTTGTTTGTTGTTTTTTTTTTTTTTTTCCATTGAATCTAACCCTGGGAGAATGTGCCCATATAGAAAAATTATTCTGAGTTCCTGTAATCTTCACTAGTTACTATTGCATGAAGAATACGAGAGGTAAACATCTAATTAAATGTATAATCATCTCTTTGTGTAATTTGCCAAAGATATAATTTATTCTAAATTTACTGAGAAAAGTACAGAAGGAATAATCAACACAGCCTGGTAATTAGGTATGTGTCCTCTGGCACGTGGCCTCGCATATTTTAGACCAAAAGTGGATCTGAGCTGCACATTTTTGGTGCAGATCTTGACTGATTATGAACTCTCCAGAATTCAGGGTGTTTAGCTCAGGGTGCTGGCAGAGCCCAGTGGAAAGGGTACAGAGGCGCCCTGCATCCCGGTCAGATTCCTACATCTGTTGACACTCACGGGATTTTGGATTGAATTTTAGCCTTATCACACTCTCACTGATACATACCACAGAAAGCAATTAAGATGTTGGGCAATCTAAGTGATTGTGAAGCTTCAGGGCTTGTTAAAACTGCTTGTTATCCTCCTCAGGAGAAGCAAACATGGGGAAAAAAAAAACCATAAAGAGCTACTATGACTTCCTCTGACCTCTTATTTTTTTGTGTCTGAAAGAGTGAAGAAATGTGCAAGTGCCTGTGTTAGTAACAGGCACACGTCCTTGTAGGTGGATCAATTCATTTCCATTAGCGTCACAAGTGGCAGCAGAGCAGTGATCTAATCTACAGAGGCTTTTATCAAACAGCTTGCCTTAGTTTCCTCCACTGAGCTTTCTGCTTTAGTCACTTGCCAAATTAACCTTGAAGGTATAACACGACTTTCTAGACCCTACCCAGTGTCTGCAAAGGAGTTCTTTTTCATTTTTAAATGCTGTAGCGGAGGGAGTCAAGGACAGCAACATTTTGACATCATTAAATAAATAACGCATTATTCTTCCTTAGAATGATCTTCAGATAAGCAAGTACCTGATCATTATGCTGGGTGCTTCGTGGCCATATTCACAGAATGAGCAGAAATTATAATATCTGGCTTCATGTTCCTGTAGACAGTCTACAAGAGACAGATTCTCTCACTTGTTCTGAGCACTACTTACCTATAGGACACAGCAAGACTACTGCCAAGGCAAAATAGGACACTGCATGTACCCCCAAATCTCCATGATGAGAAATGATCTCCAGTGACATTACTGGGGCCAGTTGTACAGGAGACACCTTTTGAAGGGACAAGAGATCATCATCTTGCCAAGTGAGAGCAAAAGTTTTGGAATGTGTCTCTTGAGGGAATGTGATTGGAAAGATGCCTTTGGCAAAGGGGATAAAAGAAATCTAGAAACAGTAGAAACAAGAAAAACAGTTGGAAGGTCTCTAATGGAGAAACAGTCTCTAGGAAGACCAAGAGGAAAGCCTGTGTTATATCAACTCTTTGACAGATTGGCTGGATGTGGCATCTGGAAACATGTTGTAGGAATTTGCACAAAAGCTTTAATTTTCCTTGAAAGGCATTTTTATGTTAGACAGGACTCTCGCTTCCAGTTTGTTCTACAACACTAACAATTGCAACTTTGTCCCATCTGAAGAAAATAAAAAGAAAATTCTTCATTGTTCTTTGTCTTTATTTATAACTTTCAGGTACATTTGAGAAACACTTTATGTGGCAATGGGAAATAAGTGGCCACTTATCTTTTCTGGGAAGAGCCACTTGAGTTTACTCAGCTGATTCAGTCCTGTGGAGTTTAATGAAATACAAAAGAAATTTTTCCATCCAGCACATACAACCACCATAATTTGCTGCTTGTTTGGAAATAGCTGCTATCTTTCTTAAGCCAGCTTTGTAGTATCATAAGATCTCTGCTTTCTTGAGAAGTATGTTTTTTAAAAGCATATAAACTGAAAAACCATTTTGCAGGAAGAAACTCTATGCCTGGTATAACAAACATTTTCATGCCCTCAAAGCAGGCAATATTCAGAGGTGGACAATAATAAGAAGAAATAGTGAAAAAGGGGATCAGAAAACCAAGGATGAGAAGCCACCAAGGTTTTTCCTGCCTGCATAGAGTGACATGGGTCTCCATTCCATGAGTCAGCCCCTCTCTGTTTTCTTCCTCTGTAAACTGCTAAAGCTCAACCAACTACTGAACAAAGTCCCCGTCTCCTTCCAGAAGGCCTGGCTGGTACACAGCTATGTGGATGTTGCTCTGAGCAGAGCCTCCCCTCATGGTCCTGTGGTGCAGGTCACTCTACCTGGGCAAGGAAAAGTGCCTGTGAGGCTTCTGAACTCTGACTAGAAATGTGATCCACTCCTCCTCCTTATCAACATGTGATTTTTCTTGCTTTTAGAAACAGTTAAGAGATAAAAAACCATAAATCTTCTCCAGGATGCTCTACTGTTCAGCTAGAGTATTAAATACAAATACTAGTTAATATACCTGGTGCACTGAGCAAGATAAGAAAAATGAAGTTGTATTAGAATATAAATAAAACCATATGCATCCTCATCTTTGAAGAGCTTTTTAGTGCATTTGTCTGGCTAGGCCTTGAGATTAAATAGAGCGCTTTCAATTAAGAAAACAAACTGCTGCTAAACAATTCACCGCAACTGAGTCAACACTAATTACTTGATCATAAATGGTTAAAAAGGAAATAGGCGAGGTGAAAAGGGGAAGAAAGGTAAATGGAGAACATACTGCTCTGCTGGCTTTCTTTTTTTTTTAATCTCCTTTGCTACATGAAACCCTCCAGGAAACTCCTGGCACTTGGAGCAGGAGCCTCTGTTGTTATACCTACAACCACTTACTTGAATGGACGCCTTTCAAACTCAGAGAGCAGCCCAGCTAATGAACAGAGCTAGCGATATACAATTAGCTCTCAGGACTTGGTGCATGTTGCTATGAAGTCTGAATGTGTAGGCGCAGATGAGCTGCGCTCACATGTGGATTTCCCCGAGGAGAGGGTTTGAGGTGAGCTTTAAAACCCTCACCATTAAGTCCCTCTGCTACAACTCAGCGGAGCACCAGGAGCTGACATACATCTGCACCCTGGGCAGCACCGCACCTTCTTTCCAGCCGCTTCAGAGCCAGTGGGAAATTGCAGCACTGGGGAAAGCCTGTGTCTTCCTCCCTGCCCCAGGACGGGGGCCAGGGTGTGCACCCTGATCTACAGGGTCCAGCACAAGGCAGTCCCCTCCTGCCTCCCCTTTATGGGAGCTGCGCCTGCTGTTGGCACTGCCTCTGCGCCCAGTAGTCATGCTGGGAAACTGGCACCACAAGAGGATTGCAAGTGTCAGAGCGGGCGGGTGAAAGGCTGAGGTCTACAGGACTTCTCCAAGGCAATAAAAGCACACAACGTGAGTGCCCATCGCCAACCCCTGGCTACCACAGCTCACAGAGATTGGAAACGTGGGGATGTGGAGAAAGCTAGAGAGTGTAAAACAGCATAACAGAAGTCAAAACTGACCTTTAGTTAATATATGAAAATATAAATTACTGGTCAGAGAAAGATGTGCCCAGCATGTGTGGGAAGCAGCACATGCACAGGGCACAGATACTGCAAAGGGAAAAACTGCTCCCCAGGCCAAGTGTTGGGAGATGTGAGCAGGCATGTTGAAAGGCAATTGAAGAGGAGCCAGTGCTTACTTTCACTGTTAAGACTACTGTGACATTGTCTGTTACGCTCCGATCTCCTTTTTGAACGTTTGCATCTGTTTGTTTTCTCCTCCTGTGTGCCAAGCATGTAGTTACATTTTACACAACGCTGTTCTTCAACTGGTAAAAGGCAGAGAAGAGTCTCGCGCAGAGCCCAGGCTCAGCCCTGCTGCATCCAGAGGGGCTGGCACCTGGGTCACACGGAGTCTGGAACTCTTTTGGTCCGGGAGAGTCACTTTTCTCAACAAAAGCATAATAATAGCAGGTTTCACAGTGAGATGGGAACAGTAACCCAGACATTTCAGGAGCTGCTTGAAACTTTTAGGCATTTCATAAAACAACTGGCTAAAAACCAAGCTAGAAGACTAGTCAGTTCACCAAAAGCCTGTTACTTTTACTCATTCCGTTAACTGGATGACTGAAAAATGACTGCAAAATTACTGAAAATTATAGTCATTTTTCAAAATGACTGATTTCATGTGCAACTCATCCAGATGTGCTGAGAATAGGAAATTGCATGGCGACCATTTCTGCAATGGTGAACTGTACGAAACGTAAGTTGTCGATGTAGTCTCTCCTCTTACACAGAGAATTAGACTGAAAATAATAGATGAAAACAACTAAAAGGTAGACAGCACTTTGGTGTCTTCTTTCTCAGCTTAGACTACCTCTAAATTTGACTTCATGCTTTGAAGGAATTTTTTTATTATGCTAGGTCTGCTACAACAAAGTAATCTGTGGCAGCAGTGTCCTGAAACTCTCCTTAATGTTCTGTCAAACCTGAGAAAGTTGGGAACAACCAAAAACTGGGGGGAGGGAAGAAATGGGTGAAGAGGATGTCTCTGATGTGCAGCATTCTGCTTCAGCAGATGTAAAAGTACAAGATACCAAATCGCTTTTTACCCTGTAGCTTGTGAGGAAGAAGAAAAGCCCACCCTCAGCTGGCTTTTTTCTCTCTGAGGGAGCACAAGGGGAAGGGGTTGTGAGGCCCCTGCACTTTCTGCAGCCATTTCCCCACCCCCCGCCACCCCCCACCCCTTCTGGCTCCAGCCCTCCTGGCTCAGGGATTAGGCAAGATAAAAAGTTTACCTTGCAAAAGGCCATGTCCTTTTGCAACATGCAGAAGCTTGTCTGCTGTTCACCAGTGCGCCAGAAAGATGGCTTTGTGTCATGAACTTACTTGTTATTGCAATGGGTAAAAAAATGCCAAGAAATTCTAACAATATGATTGAAGAAGGGACTTTTATAGTATTCAAGTATGTATTATTAAAGGAAGTACTTGGGTAAATATTTAAGTAAACCTGAGAACTCCTGCTTACCTCCCGTCAAATCCTGAAAGTACCTAAGCTCCCTGACAGGCTCGTTAGTCTGGTTTTCTAAGGAAACAAGTTCATGAGATTGCACTGTCTGTCTGCCTTCTCATGATAGCTTTTGAACCCTTGGAACAATTCACATCATGCTTGGAAGATGAGTGGAGTCTCAAAAGATAATTCTGTGTCTATCGGTTTCGGGAAAAGTTGAAGGCAGTGTAACAGCCAAGTCCAACTGAAAGCCAGAACCAAGGGGATTTGATATCCAAAACATCTGCAATGATTTGGTAGTTAAGACCAGGTTATGTGGGTATCCCACCTCTACATTGCAATCTCTGCTCAGCTAAATCCCACCCTGTATATTCTTCCACCACATCCTCTGGTGATGATTCAGCCTGCCAAATACTTCCCAAAGTATATCTTCACACCAACAGCGCCCTGGCCCACTTTTAATCACATTAGTTTAGTATCACCACATTTGCCCAGCAAGCGATGGACAGGCAGGGATGCATTTTAGGAAGTGGTTTGATTTCCAGCCTTTCCTATTAGTTGGTTCTAGGTAGCAGTTCATTGAGCAAATCTCAGTGAAACTACGAAACTCCTAGGAGACTCTAGGAAAATCCTCTGTTTGCTGACTGCTTTGAAAGCCATTTTGAAGCAGCCACCTGTCCCCCTGTCCGGCGAACCTAGGAGTCTAACACTGAACTCCGCACTGCAAGGCAGGCACCCAAAAGCGGGGTGCTGCAGCACCTAAAGGACATGTCAGTATGGCACTGTCCTGTACAGATGTAGCCTGTACCTGTTATTGGAGGCAGACCTCAATTGCTGTATGAATTGTCTTGGTGGTCAGTAATAGCTTATCTTTGAAGGCTCCCCAGCACTGACAGAGTCCAAGAGCGATACTGCAGGCAGACAGCTGGGCCAAGTAATGTAAGGTTGGATTAACTAAGAGAGCATCAGGAGGCAGCACCTCAGCTGGTGAACACTGCTAAGTCCCACTGGTTCTTTAATAGAGCTTGGACAGGCTTAATGTCAGCTGAAAAGAGGATCCTGTTTCTTGATGATGTAGAAGTGGTCAATGCCCATTTGTCTTCATATTCTTGGTAGAAAGGTCAGGCAGAGCTCTTGAAGCCTGGCTTTGAAATTTTTACAATGCTGTTATGGAAAGTGGCAACTTCATTATTAACCAATGTTGTTTTATTACTATATACATACAGTGGTAGATGGGTATGTATGTTTTTATACACGTACACACAATATACACTATACCTTTGTATATGTATTTAGCATACAGACAGTCAGCTTTAAATATAAACTTTTCTGTGTTTTTTTATAAGTTAAGCCATTAATTACATACTTCCAGACTCTGTGTGCTGCTCTGACGTTAAGGTCAGAGACAGCTTCGAAAATGTGCAAAGTGAATTAAGAATTTTCCCAGACAGATTAGGTACATACTTAAGTTTTATAAACCTAGTCTTAACCCTCTTTTTCAAATCCCCTTTTCTAGGAACTCCATTAAAGCATGCAGAACAATAGTTTGATTGTAACTGCTGTAACACAAAGAGCTGCGTTACGTCCTGGTGTCATGCTGTTGCCTTCAGTGAGATCTAGAGTGGAGAATTATTTGATGCAGAACCTCAGGGCCAGATTTTGTCAGGTGACTGGAAAGATGCTTCTAAATCACTCACCTGCCACAAAACTGTTTGCATGGCACGATTAAAAAAAAAAAAAAAGTAACCCCAAGTGTGACAGGCTGTGTGCTCTGGCAGAGAAATGAAGCTACCTGCTGTGTGGGAAAGCAGGAGGCTGTGTCTACATTTAGGTTTGTCGGTGGCAAGACTGACTTTTCTGTATAATCTCCTTCATGGCAAAGGCCCTGAAGAGCTATGTTTCTGAGGCCCTCCAGCAACACAAGTGTGGCTATGCTGACATTTTGGCTCGGAGTAGCAGCATGTTTCTGCACAAATATCCTGGCTGTTCCCTGACTGTGCTTTGCTTGGGTTTCCATCGTGGTGGACTAGGAGCAAAAGAGAAAGCTTTAATTTACTGATCCCCTCCTATTTCACAAAATTACTGACTAATGCAGACACAATCTGTAACACCCTGGAAAGGCCCTCCTGCACACACTTGAATTATATTTACCTATGTAGGCAAATGCCCACCCCAGATACACTGGAAATGGATTAAGCTTTGCTTAAAAAAAACCTCCCTTATTTGCAAGGGGGGTGTGTAATTGAGATAAATACTGTTTGAATGGAACTGCAACCTGTCAAGCATGACTTTATGTTTGTATTTTTTCATGCTATTTTGCTATTCCTGTACTTCTGAATTCTCTGTGACACAGCAAGCTATGGCTATGTTGCTGGACAAAGAGGTACAGACAGGCTATAGATGCACAGCTAGTCTGCCCAGGAGCCTGGCAAACCAGCCTGTCTGAACTCTGTGCTATCATGACTACTTTTCAGTTGTTTTGTAGGTTAAAGAACTTCAATGCAAAGCTCATTTCAAAGTCTTGAGACTGCGCCACTGTCTCCGCTGTCAGCGCAACCCCATGTGCAATTCAGGGAATGCTTTCAGATTTTGGTCCTAAATGGACCAGAACTGATCCTCTGGGGGAACGGCTAAGAAATGAAACCAGATGTGATGTTGCAGCAATAGGTGAAGATTTCATTATCTGTGAGCAATTAAATGGTAGAATGTCTACTACAGGAAAAAAAATAAAAATGTAGCTGCACATCCAGTTGCACATATCTGAATTTTGCATGCAATTTTGCAAGAGGCTTTCACGCATCAGTGACGCATAGCTCTCCATACATTCAAGATCAAATTTCTCATCTGTATATGCTACATAAAAATTTGCACAAAACTGTTTCATTGTCATTTGATCTAGCCATTCTTATGGCCTGGAACAGTACAAACAAAGGAAGACGTGAAATTATTGATAGACACACCATAGTCTGAGCACAGGCTAGTTTTAGTAGCTCTACTTAATTGTTCTGGAACCACAGTAACAATATTATATAGCTTACCTTACAGACTGGCTGTAGAGTCTGGTGATCTGTTGTGGTGGTGTTATAAAATTCATGGTATTTTATTTTCATATTGTTTCTAGTTGGTTGCTTGACTGCGTAATCCCCAGTATTCTTTTTAGAGTTGACTAAGAGATACATCTCCCCATTTGCCCTTAGTTAATTCTGAGAATTTGAACCTCTCTTCAGTGCCATTCCATCTCTGGGAACATTTTTTCCAGAGTCTCTAGTGAATACTCGGGGTGGCAGTGACTGCTAACTAGCCCACTAATCTATCTTTTGATTAGAGGGGTTTGCAAAGGATTATGTCCATTCTATGAAAAAATGTAAACATTTCAAGTTTTATTTTTAGCCCCAATTGGGCAAAATGACATTTCTGAATGGCCCACAAAATATCAAAAGGGCCTTATAAAATTGCTATGTCAGAATGTTTCATTTTGACTCCTTGTTTCTACACAAGTCCATCAGATGCTTCTCATGTATGTTTATGAATTTTTAGAGAAAGGGTCCAACAGTTACTTACATACCTGTGAAATGTTTTGATTTCACTGAATCACTGCTTTCTATCAGACTAGTTTTCTACAAGAAAATTTTCAACAAGTTTTACTTTTGGTTCCCAAACACTCTTTATTAATGTTTATTGAACATTTTTCTCCTATACTTTTTTTTAAATCCCATTATTTTTCTTAATCTAGTGCTTGGTTATGATTTAGGATGTTTTTCTAGTTGACATGGCTTATCAAATCAAATATTGTGAAAAAATATGTTGTTCAAACTAGTCTGTACCTTTGGATTTCTAATCCTGTTAGTTAATGAGTGCACTGCACTTTCTTTCTCTAAACCTCTCTCACCCCTTGTTTGGAAGCAGAGCAATAGTGCTACTTTTTTTAAGGATTAGAAATTCATCTCATAAGTGCATATACTTGTCAGTTAATTACCTGTTGATGCCAACAGGAGCCAGTTGTAGCAATATTTGGTCAGGAAGTTATGTAGTGCAGTTAACAGGACAAAAGAAAACGTACTCCTGCTGTTCTGAGGTCTTTGATTTGTCCAACCTTTGCTTTCAAGTATTTTCCAAAAGCAAGTCATGGTTGTTATGTAAAGACCAGACTTGGCTCCTGGCTAAATAGGTTGGGGTTTGGTTTTTTTGTTTCCTGGTTCTGCACTGTAACTTATAATTGAATTGAAGGAAGGTTTGCCAAACAGTGGTCACACGGAGAATATTTGAATGCTTCAGCTGATCTTTGTGTCCGAGAGGTTCTCAGAGATGTTGAACTGTCCATGCAAGCATGACTAAGAGAGATAAAACTTACGCTGCTCTAATTCTTCCCCTCAAGGATGGCTATACAGTGAGTCTCTTTCTTCCCTTGTGATGACTTTTCTCCTTACAAGTTGAAAGTTTCAGAGTTTCAGCCCTGAAGTGGCCATTGTCCCCCCCACGCAGCACCACGTACTGGGGCAGCACAGGATATGCTGGGAAGTAAGGGGGGTGGGGGGGGGGGGGCTGGCGGGCAGCAGCATCACCACTGCCCGCACATCTCCAGTGCTTCAGTGCTGAGCCTTCCCTGTGTCCTGCTGCACTGGCTGCATGGGACCAAGGAGCTTCTGAGAAGCTGCTGATGCTCTGCTGGCAACGCTGAGCTTCCTCAGCTGCCGCAGGAGACAGGGAGGGAGAAGTTAAAGTCTCTATGGTTGCTGTCAGAAACGAAGCACGTGGGAATTTCTCAATGCCAGTCACTTCTGGGCAGAATACCACTGTGGCAAAAGCAGGGAGGAAAGGCCTGTCTCAGTTCTCACATAAATCATTCATTGCCTCACTCATGAAGGCACGTAAGAATCACCCTTCCTAAGTTTCCAGTCTGAATCAATTTAAAATAAAACTAGTTCAGGATCCCCTACCACCTCCACAGTTGTATGCACCTTTGTTCCGTCTTTGTGTGCAGCTACCATTTATGTTATAGCCTCATATACTTTGCTTTTGAGAGTGAAGACATTGAAAAGAGTGGAGCCAACAGAGCTGCAAGGAATTGCTTTGCCAGAAAGTGCACTCAGGGAGAATGGAAACTATTTGTGAAGTTGGATCTAAATCAGTAAATGGTTTCAAGCAAACAAGCAGTTTGCACTTGAATCAATCAGCTGAAGTTGAAGGGTTGTGTTACCAAAAAAAAAAAAAATTAAAAATGTTTATGGTTACATTTTCCAAGAATTTCAACTGCTGGTTTTGAAATAGATCTGATTTTACTGGATAAACTGTCTCCCAAAAGAAAAACTTAAATATTTCATTTCCAATTGATCACAGTGTTTCAACTTAGCAGAAAATGAGGTTAGTCAGATATTTCATTAAAAAAAAGAAAACCAAAAAAAAAAGAAACATGAGAAAAAAAATCTACTGTGAGCAGCCTGGACCACTTGGGATTTTTCAGTCTTAGCTTGGCTTCCCAGAGAAACACAAGCTTGCATGACTGCTCTGTATAACTGTGTGCCCCTTGCCTAATGCCCACCAACATTTTTTGTATCACTATTTGATTTGAAGCTGTCTTGGCTGAGGTGCAGATAGGCTGCAAAGATATTTAACTTTGCCAATTTTGTAAATAATGGGAGATGAGAAAGACACTTAGGCTCATTACAGCAGAAGATAGGTCAAAAAAGGGGAAGAAGCACCGTGATGATCTTGACTGAAACTAACCTAGGGCAGCAGTGCAGATTTAATAAGACAGTGAAGATGAGAGCTGTAAGACCCTCCACCCATTAAGAGCTGCTGTTGCTCCTGCTGCAGGATAGTATCCCATACAGTGTTGATACTATCCACACCCTTTGCAGCCTCCTGACCTGCTTTGGGTACAAGATACCAAATAATGTGCTTTCCTTCCACCAGCACAGCATGGGAATATCACTCCATGGATTATCGTGATTTGTAGGTGATGGAAAGCATGCCAATGAGAACAGAAACTGAGATGGATCCCAGTTTCCCCTGTACTGACCCTCCCACATCCATTTACTGTCCTTCCTTGGCTAGATTTGGTTAATTCAAGACAATCTGCTTCAGCTACTAGGAAGAAAAGTTGATTTGCTTGTATAGGTTGGTGAGACAGAAATTAATAGAATTCTGTTAAAAGGTTAGTAACCTGCAAGGCAAAATCCAGAGGAAAACAAACAGCTTTTGATGACTTTCACAAAACCCCAGTCTTCAAACACTCTTGAGTTCTCATGGTACATAAAAAACCTCTATAGCAAGCATGAGTTGAGGGTATTGTTTTGCCTGCATAGAAAGAAAAAGGAAAAGTAAGCACATGGCATTCCATACCTGCATGATAGTGTGGCCACATATTTGCTTTTGTGACGTAAAACCACTTTCCTAATCAGCACAACCATTTTCATCATGAAACCATTGTGTTGTTTTCCATTCAAAGGAATCAAGTCACATTGACTCTATACTAACAGCTTAAAGATAGGCAGAAACAATGAAGAGAATCAACTTTACGTAATCCTCAGATGATGCCTGGGTTTGAAGTCTTGCCCACTTGCTCCCATGCCAACTTCAGCAAAACAAGCTCTCTCTGGAGGCTGTACTTCTATTCTTTTTCCAGATATAGCTCTGGGGCAGGTGAAAGGGACTCAAGAAGAGGGACGAGGAGAAGCCACTAGAACTTTCAGTGAATGTGCCTTTTGCAGCTCTTGGGTTATGCACAGTTTTATTATTATTCTATTTTTATTCATGGTTTAAATAAGGGGGCAAAACATCCCTCCTTTAATTCAGTTAACATCAGGCAGGAAGAATAATTCTTTATATCATGTCCAGTGGAAATGTGTTCACAAATATACTGTGCTCTTTAGCCTCGGGCTTTTACTATGCTTCAGACTGTTTGCTGGCATAGATTAACCAACAGAACTATATCCATAAGCCCTTCCCTGCCCTAGTGGAAGGTGGATTTAGCTTTGCCAATATAAAGGAATCTTTGCTAAAGCTTTGCAGCTCACTTGTGTTTGTTAAACTTGATTCTTATGTCCATATTCCTAACTAGGATTGAGCACTCTGTGGAAGAGCTGGGTTTTGGGAGTGTTAAATGCCGGTCGACTTCTGTATTCACCAGATTCACCAGAGAACAGTGTCAAATGCCGGTCGACTTCTGTATTCACCAGATTCACCAGAGAACAGTGAGCTGCAGCCATGTGCAGTCTGACTGCCACTAGAAACAATTTTATTCATGGGTAGAGCAGACTGGCTTGTGCAAAAGGTATTCACAACATTTCTTATGAAAATTGAATCACTGCTCAGCTTAATGTGAGCCATCATTTATTTTTTTCTCTTCCATTAACATACCTGCAGCACACCTAAACTTTTATTTGAATGCAACAATCATTATTTAGGTTGCTGTTATTGTAGCTACTGCACATTAACAAACCTGGACGTCCACTATGTTTGCTGCTGTACAAGCAGAATAAAAAGACAATGAACTTACAACCTGTGTACAAAGAAAGGCAGAGGAGAAGAGGCCTGGTGACTTGAGCTTCCTGACTGTGCTACCGCCAGTGACTGACCTGAGATAAGGGAAGGCAGCTGCTGGGCCAGGATGACCCTGTTGCTTCTAGAACAGGGTACCCCTCTAGGGTAGGCACTCCTCTGGGTAGCTACTACAGCTACAGTAGGTAGATACTACCCAGCCCTACAAAAGTCTCCATGAGCTGTAGCAGAAGCCAGCCTGGCTCCCTGACAAAGGCAAAATAGGCAATAAAACCATGGTCACTTTACTGCCTGTAGCAGAAGACTGAAACTCTTAAGTGCTCTGGGTGATTCTTGATACCTTCAGTAAAAGCTCGTATTTTGCTAAGCACATTGAAATAAAGCAGGCATCAAATTGCTTTATTTTAAAGAGGAGAATTTTTTTTTTGCCACAAGCAGTGAAATGTCTCTGTTAAACAACAAGAACAGAAGGTATGACATGCAAAGCACTTTAGTGTGTAGGACCCTATTGCTAATTTATTGTTTTAAGAATTGCAACATGAGTACATTTTCACTGACTCTTGATTCGTAAAAGGACACCTACCATAAACAATTGTTCTCCCTTTTGGAAACATAGTACATAATAAAAAATTTAAAGAAATTGAGCCTAACAATTAGAGCATCGATTTAAATATCTAGCAGCTGGTGTCAGGCTATTGCTACAATGAAAGTTCTTCCTCTGTAGCATTGCATTAATGTGATTCAGATGAAGTTCTACTACTCAGTTGCCTCCTTCCTCCCACCCTCCCTCCAGAAAACACCCTTTCAAGGTCATTAATTTCCATGCTAACCCCAGAGATCTGCAAGCTCTTTCTTCTTGTGGTATATTATTGCTGGAATTTAAACTAACTATGGATAGTATTTTGGAAAGCAAGGAATAAGTACATGTATAAATGAATTTACATGTATGCATGTGTGCTTATTTACAACTTACTGAACTTTACTGATTTCCCATGGTTGTCCAGCAGGCTCTGAGTATCCAGATGCTTCTATCCCAAGTGAGAAAAAAGGGTGAGCTCTCTCGGCTTTCTTCCTGTTCTTCATCAGGTTTTGCAGCTCTCCTGCTTTACATCAATTGCTGTGAACGTTTAAATGGCTGGCATGGCAAAAGGCAATGGATGAAACATTCTGCTCATAAGTACTCTGTGAGGCAATGTGGCAGGCAGGCAAAGAGCCAGGGTCTTGGCAGTGCTCAGATGGTCTGCAGGAGCTGAAACATGGCTCAGCAAGGAATTCCTGCAGGATCAGCTGGATCTTGCAGAACTGGTATGGAGAAGTGGGTCTTGCCCCAGGCCAGCTCTCTGTCCCATTCCCTGGCTCAAACTGTAGGTTTGGAGAGAGAGGGACCATGTGAAGCATTTGCAGGGCAGTAGTTCACTACTACTGTCCCCTACAAAGAGACATGGTGTGTGCAATATAAGCCTCTCCTCAGCTCTGTCCCTTGCACGTGATAAATGGACTGCTGGTGAGCGCTCCGAGGTGTCAGTAGCCACCAGCACCCTAAAGATTCCCCTCTGCCTGGTGGAGGCTGTCAGCAAATGAGGGTCTGATCATGTGGTTTTGCCTCTGTCTGAGAATCAACACTTTTCCCTACTCTTTTCAGACTATTCTGATCATGACATCTGACCTTCTAGATAACAGGGGCTTAAAAAATGACCAGGGGAAAAACTAACAGACCCAAAGGGTTAGCTTCATTACATAGTAAAGCAAAGGCATGGATGTCGAGAAAAGGAGGATTTACTACTTTGTTTTCACATGTGAAGCAATGGAAATTAATCTTCCTAAACTTGCCTTGCAGTTTTTATTGAAGATATTTTATGTTTATATATGTGTGTCTATACATATATACGTGTATGAGCTCTTATACAATATCAGATTCTGACCTGCTTCATAAGACAAGGGTATCTGAAAATGTGTCTGTCACTTGTTAACTGTCCTTTTCCTTGTATATAAAAACTTAGGGTTTGCTTGTCCTGAGTATACAGAGATTTCAACTTCAATATTAACAAAAGTAACTTAAAAAATCCAAAATGTTCTACTTTCTCTAGTTTGCATTTCACTGCATAACACAAGTACACATAGGCTCGAGGATAACCCATTTAATCAGGCTAGATGGCACTTGAATAATACCAGTTGTCACTTTACAATTTTCTACTTTGAGAAGTACCAATTTTAGGTCCTTTTGAAAGAATGTAATTTACTTACTTCAATATCTATCACAATTTAAATTTACTGTGATTTATGCCCATTATCACCTTTTCTCAGTGGAAGCAGTCATTGCTCTGGTGATAGAAATTAGAATTAAAACCAGTGGAAAATGTGAGTAAAGTGAAGCAATATGAAAATCTTAAAAAATGCTGCCATTTACAAACTCATTTGGAAAAAAAGTAGCTTCTTTTCTACCGTGAAATCTGTAAGAATAGGTAATACACAATTTTTTACATATTGACAGTATTTGGTATTTTTCTATTTATACAATGGCTTTGATTGAAAAATAAAAATAGCTGATAATCTCAGCTGTGGATTTCTCCATGCCTCCTATCACCAAGCAAAAGGACAAGGCTGATAAAATACCGTGGGCTATCTGAAACGTACCATGCCATATTTCTTTGTGAAACCCGTTTACTTGTGAGGAATGGTTCTACTTCCATTCAGTTTAGAAAATTGGAGCATAACTAAAAGCACAGTCTGTATACCATGTGGCAGTCTGTATATCATGTGGATGTATGAAGTTCATGTGATTATTGTAAGTGTTACTATGAATAAGACGAACAAGTCCTTTTGTCACACCAACAGATGCTGGAATATTAATATATTTATAAGATGTTGAAATGTACTGCAGCTGTCATGAGGAGTGGCTGTAAATTGGCCTCTTTCATCTGTCTGTGCTTGAAATTTCTTACATTTAAAATGAGGGGCCCTGTGATCTCCCCCAAGTTTGCTTGCTGTAGTACTACATGGGAACATTTGCTGATACATTAGATACTGTCACGATGAAACACAAATTATAATCTGCCAAGAACAGAGGTTGCCAGGTCAATCATCTGATAAGTACAGCTGATTTGCTTCAATAAAGCAATGGAAAACATGCAAATTCACAGGGTGACTAATTACCCCTTGGGAAAACTTAAGCAACTGGTCTGAACTGTCCTGTAATTAAAACCATCCAGATAATGTAAATAATTGTCTTGTAAACATTTCGCATCGGAAACTTTCTGCAACTACTTATTCTGTGGCCTGGCTTTGTATTTGCCAAACTCTTCAATGCATTTTACGCTCATTAAGGTTTAGCTCCTGCCAAGGCCTTTCTGTCCCAAGTCACCGGGTCCTCACAGGTGGCAATCCTGGCTGGAGGCTGGCGCTCTAACAGTGCTAACTCTTCAGAGCCGAGGGGCAGCACACCGCACGCCCGTGTTCCCCAGCATCAGCAAAAGGGGCAGCGAGAGGGGGGCAGCCTGACTTTTCAGAAGCACCTGAAACTTCAGCTGAAACTACTGAGAGCTGGAGATGTAGTAAAGGGAGGGGGGGCGGGAAATAAACGTGGGGAAAAGGGGGGGCTTGGGATGCATATATATGAAAAGCAAGGGTACTAGGCGGAATTGAAGTCAGTTGGGTGTTACTTTGTTTTGTAGAAGCTCATGCTTTGTCTTCTTGCCCCATTTTTATCCAAAAGTGTCCTTCCAAAAATGTTAATAAAAAGGTGACTCAAAAGCCTCTTAGCACCAGTTAGACTTCTAATCTAAACTGTGCGTGTGTGGAGGGAACTCTGAATGAGTACTTTTATCACACAAAGTAACAGAGGTGTTTCCAGTTCTTTGTGGAGTGGGCTCAGTGATGCTGGGCAAATTGCTTTTACTAAAGATTTGCCATTGATCACAATATTTCCCTGTGACGTGCTTTAAGTACATGCTCTAGACAGTGGTTACCAGGCACTGAAACATGAAAGTCCAGGTTGCTTCCTTCCAGCTTCCCCAGGTCTTCCCCCTCCCAAATATGAGAACAAATTCACTGGTGACTGTAGAGGCTCTCAGATCTCCTGGTGATGGCTTACAGAGCTCATTTATT
Organism: Aviceda cuculoides; assembly: GCA_035590195.1. NCBI lineage: Eukaryota > Metazoa > Chordata > Aves > Accipitriformes > Accipitridae > Aviceda > Aviceda cuculoides. The sequence continues at coordinate 24,300,034 of JAVJGG010000082.1, read as the reverse complement.
AGCTCATGAGCTAATAAATAACATTGTCCTTGGGAGGGGATTTGGCTTGTGCAGAATAAGAGCCACTAGATGAGGAGGAAAAAACGTAACATTCAGTAGCTGCTCATCAACTGAACATCACATATTTCAGGCCTTGAGTGAGGCAAGGGCCGCTGTAATCTGCCGTTGTAATCAACGAAATCTTTGCCCTAAGGCATGCACCCAGGACAGCTGAAATAAGAAAGGATAGAAAACTGTAATTCTGGAATTTGCTGATTTCTCGAACACTTGAGTCTGCAGCACAGTATCTGTATATGTGCATGCATGTGTGCATGTGTGTTTTGTACCAGAGATTGGTCACAAGAGAGCAGTGTATCAAAATTCCAATTGCATGGGAGTTCAGCCAATCTATGTTCAATAATAAACTTGAATCTTTATAACAGGCGAACAGTTGGACTGAAAGACATCATGTTGTGTGGTGCTCGGAATTCAGTCTTGAATCCGAATGCAGCTGTGGAGCTTCAGTTTGCCTCACATATGAAGTAAATGCAATTTCAGGAGGTCATTGGTTGATAGTGCAGAAAGTTAGTCCTTTGTTTACCCACAGAAAAGGTACAGGGGAGACCAACACACAGATTTCCTTGTGCGTTATGCTGAGGCATTCCCTTCTCCAAAACTGCTAGTTAGCTTGGCTGGGAGTAGATATCTTCCAGAAAAAAATGCTGAGGAATATCAGGATTTGTGATTCGCCTTAATTCCCAGCCTTCTTAAACAAGGTCTCAGCAGGACCTTTCAGAAAGTTTGAAATGTTGTTGGCTAGGAGCTGCTCTTTTGCTGAGGCTCAGCTGCCAAAATGAATTGCTACCTACCAGTATCCTCCATCAACATTGCCAAAACTTTTGACAGAACTTACCACAACTGAAAATGGGGCAGAGGAGCAGGACAGGGACATTTTTTCCTGTTCTAACAGTTCATATTGCCATTTCTTCAGTCTCAGTGTTAGGACTAGTCTCTTATAGAAGAGAAAGTAACCTCTTATCACAACCCGAGACAGGACAAAGTCCCTCTTATCACATCCTGTACGAGGATGAATCACTCACTAGAAGTACATCACTACCCTACTAGGGACCGTAGGCTAAATGCCTAATTTTTTGATGGCTGGCACTACAGGAGCTGAATCCAATCCCATCTGTTAAATGTTTCTCTCTACAGACCCTCTGCAGGTGGCTTTAATAGCACTAGCATATTATTCTGAGGACTTATGGTGAAGCCTGAGTAAAAAACCCTCCTCAGAGGTTGATCTGGAGCTGTCTCAACAGGCTTAGGTTGTTCTAGCACCACTGATGTGGTGTCAGAGGTGGACTTTCAAAGTCCAGCTTCACTTCTTTTGTAGTCCATAACTTTTTATGTGCTGAATCTTGATCTTACTGCATTGTCTCCCTCTCAGGATTTTTCATTTTGAAATATTTCTACTGAATGTAATCTCCAAGGCAAGATTTATGTATTTGCTTTTCAAATTGATAAAAGCTAGCTTTTAGCAGAATTTGTGAAACAGAGGTGGATCCAGCCCTGAGCCAGATGACAGAGCACTGACACCAAGGCACTCTACACTGTCAAATGGTGAAGGAGCTTGTATCCCTCCAGCCTCTCCTAAAACAGGTGAGGGACACGGAAGTCCTTTCAGTCCCGCCTCTGTTTTTGGTTAAAACCAGAAACAGTAGAAGTAAAGCAAGGGATGGGGTTGCAGTTTGGGCTACCAGAAGTATGTAAAAAGGGTGTTTGTTAGCATTAGATACTTTTCCAATCCAGAGCACAAAGATATGTAAATGCCTCAGAAGAAATTCAGTTTCCGTTCCTCTGTCTCTCCTGCTGGTGGCCAAATGTTGTGGAAGTCTGCCTGAGGCTCTGTAACACTAAAACCATTATCTATCTAAATCTGGGGCAGCTGAAGTTGCATTCATATGTTCATTAGAGCTATTCTGGCAATAGAAATGAAAGATTCTGAGGTTAGATTACATTAGAGAAGAGTCCTTTTTCGTTCTCACAGTGCAGCTGAGGTTATATCAACACAGGTTGCCTGTTCTCATGTTAAATTAAACCAAGGAGAGCTGCATACTGTGACAATGAAATACCTCCCAGTATCCTAGCTGTTTCACTTAAAACCACCTGGCTAATCTGCTCTGCACTCTCTGCCTGTAGAAGTCCTTACAGTGGAAAAAAGTGTAGGAATTCTCCTGAACTGCTGGCTGCCACCTAGAGAGCAGAACAAAGGACCTGTTAAAAATCTCGTTTCTGTTTTTCTGGGGAGGCTGCACAAGTACTGCAGAAACAGTTAAATTACTATTAAGCTGCCAAAACATAATACACTGTCATCCTTCAAAAGTGATTTTTCATGTATCCAGATAACTATACCTTCTTCCTCTCAGATATATTATCCCAGATAGAAAGTAACCATGCTTCTGAATATTTGCAGTGTAAGCTTTGTTTAGTTTAGTTTTGTTTTCCTTTATTTGCCATATGTCTTGCTATCATGTTTTGAAATTATATTCTTCATAATTTTCATTGCCATGGAGTTTGAAAAACCAAGAAAAAGATCAAGTCTCCTTAGTGTCAGGCAAAATAATAACACAGGGGAAAAAAAGGGGGGGGTGTCTTTACAAAGAGCTATAAGGTAACTGAAAATTGAGAGGCAAAACATGGATGCATCCAGAATAATAGGTCCAGTAACACAGTACTGACGACCATGTCTAGGACGATTGCCTCAGCACATCAGCAGCTTAGCCGTTGCCAAGTTTTCTGCAAAAAAAAAAGTACATGAGAATCTGAAAAACAGTTTCTTGTGATTGTTTATAGAGAACTTCCTAGTGCTAACTACCTAATGCAAAAGATAGCATGAATTAATAAAAGTTCTGGTTTCCAAGCAAATGTAAATCAAAAAGGAAGGACTGGGGTAGTCAGTGGATGACAGAAATGTTGAGAAGGGAAGATAAGGAGTCAGATAGGAAGGAGAGTGGGGAAAACTGGAGAGAGAAGAAATGAAAGAGGAGAAGCTGATTCTTACAGCCTGGGGAGTGTTACAGAAGAAAGGAGCAGCAGAAAGACTGCCAGGCAGGTCTAGGTGTTTAGCATAACCAGCAGCTGAAGGCAGCAGGTCATGTTGAGTTCGATGGTGCCAGGTCACGGTAGAAATGAAGCCGGCTCTTAAGAAACAACGCTAAAGAGCAATAGGCATGAGGTGATGAAGGCGTTAAGGGGACCAGACATATGAGGTAAAGAGTGTAAGGCTGGAAAGAAGCCAGGGAGAGGCCAGGTGAAAGCAGGATGGCAGGGGTATGGGATTTGCGTTTGGCTTGATGGGAGAGAGGGAGAGATTGCAATGGACAGGGTAAAACACAGTCAGAGCCCCAGAGATGTGATCCCAAAGGGGAAAGGAGAAGAGCAGAGAAAGGGGAGAAATGAGAGATGAGGAGAAGGGTGAGAACGCTTAGCAAATGGCAGGCAGAAGGGGAACATGCTGGAAACCATTCAGTGGACACATCTGAGAGAACTGGTAGAGGGAACATTCTGCAACAGCAGCAATTCCCTGTGTTTTCCTATTTATAGGTATCTTATTTGAATGACCTAGATAAAATTGCAGTGTTTTCAATCTTACTTCTCTGGTACAATATTGACATTTATTTTGTGTGTGTGAAGATGTGCATGACTAAGAAAAAAATATTTCAAACGAGGAAATGGTATTAGTTTTATTCAGCCCTTGCTGCTTATCTAGATGCTTGGTTTTTCGATGGTTGTGTCTATTGGAAGAAACAGCCTTTTGTTTGGTACATGGATATCATGTTGAATGGTGCATGGAAAATATTTTCCCTCATAAACAGTGGGAACTTGCACAATAACTCCTAAGTATTTCATACTTGCATATGAACCAAATCACTGGGCCTGATTCACTACTGTACTACTTCATTTTTCCACTACATGAAAACTACTGGCACAAGCAGACTTACACTAGCATAACACTGGAGTTATGCAGGAGAGATTCCCATCTCCTAATTGCATCAGAGGGGCATTTGCAATTGTATAAACTCATCCCATTTGGAGTTTTTAAGAGGTTTCTGGGAACAGTAAGTTTATATATGGCTTTAGCTTTTTCAAACAAACAAACAAACAAACACACAAACAAACAAAAATCCTGCAGGGGTTAGAAGAACCAAGCTAGAGAGGAGCAAAAACTGGGATGTGCAGATTTAGGTCCACATTTTTCCCAAAGTGTTTGGGTTTGGCTCGTTATAGGCAAAAGTGTAACCACAAAAACCGAATGCAAATCAACACCATAAATATACAGATCAGCCCTTGGCCAAAAATGACACTGTAAAGAAGAAAACCAAAATCCTAGGGAGACGTCTCAAGCCACTATGCGCTCTTGTGTTTCAAAAAGATAATTTAGTCATCAAGAGCACTGTTGGCTTGAGCATCTCAAAACTGCTGTCCTACATGAACCTAGAAGAGGTATTAGAGCATGGCAACATCTCACTATAGCTGTGAATCAATATATCGCAAACTTCACTAGAGAAGATCACTTTGAAGAGCAGCAGACAACCAAGGCTTTCACTGCTGTTATTCAGTCTGGCATGTCTTGTCTAAGACTGAGAAGGGAGATGACAGTTTTTCTGACATAGACCCTGACCTGAGACCACCCATTCATTCATCTGTTTTAGGACCCATTTGTTACAAGCCTACCCTCTACGTAGATCACAGGGCTGGCCTTTCACCTTCTCACTCCCTTAAAGATCATTATATAAGCTTCCTGTTAATACCATCTGCTTTTTGGGTGTGCTGGGATAGAAGAACACCACTGAGGAGAGGGGTCGCTATGCTGTGTTTGTAAATTCTGCTGTGATTCTTTTGTGGCTTATTACCATGTCTGAATACATGCTTAATGCTGAGCAAGGGAGAATACAGAGTGCATTGGTGCCAAACCAAGCACTGAAACCACGCCCCCAACACCCACCAAGCTCTGTGATTTAGAAACACATGATTTTAAAGAATAGTCATGCTGAGTTTTTCTTTTTTTTTTTTCAATTAATTGAGGATTCACATATTTTGGACTTTTCAGTGGTGTGTCTAAAACCTCTTGGCTTTCACTTAAATGAAAGCTGAGATTTCTCAGTAATCATTGGACTTCTGAGGAAGCCTTTAAGAATAATGAATTGTAAGGCTGACTTTACAGTCAGCAGAACTAGTTACAACACATCCATACCCTAGAGATCCAGGCTAAATTAGAGCCAAGTTCTGCTCCAAGCTGTAGTGGTATGAGTGTAGAGTAGCAGACATACAGATTTACTCCACAAAAACTGAAGACACATATATACTGAAACTGCAAGATCCAGATGTATTTGTATGTTTTTTTCTTTACTGCTAATTAGAAAAAAAATCCAGATCAACTGGAATAAATAATGCTATTTTGCAAAAATGCAGACTATTTTCCAATTAAAAATGGATTGAGATGTTAACCAATGATGTTGTCTAGACAAACATTATAAGCTTGAATCTAGCCTTGAGCCAACAGTTGTTGTTACACCGGTCTACTCAGGGAGTGTTCATCCCAGGATGAAATTTAGTGTACTGAAGAGACCCAAGCTGGTAAGTTCCATGTATTGTGCAGCCCAGTCTAACAGGATTCATTAGCTGGAGGATGCTCTATACCAGCACTTGGCTGACATGGCTTTTAAGCTTATTTTCCATATAATACATGACCTGGCACTGATGATTCTGGGCCTCCACAGGGGGTTTGAACTTGGATGTTTCTGCATCTCCCATAACTTAAGTGTCTGGCTTACAACATAGGCATCTAAAACACATTCAGCTAATAGTGTCTCCATGTTCTCCTGCACTTCTGGTGACTGGATCAGCAGTAGCTGTAGGCCATGGGTCCATATTCATCTTTATCCACTTTGGGAAGACCAGACCTCGTGGGAAGCAACCTTTCCAATATTTATGAGTAGAAGCCGTGGCTAGCTTCTTTGCAAAGGATACACTAAGCAAAGAAAATATCTGGTGCCTTTCATTCCTACTCATGTAATGCTAGCTATAAGTTTAACCCCAAATGTGCTCGATATATAGGTTGACTTTTGATTTTATTGCTGCAATGGCTTTATAATTGGATATATTTATGTAACACGAAGTATATGCTATCTCTTTCTACACGAAAATCATCACCAGCCACCATAATATATTATATTTATATACATTATATTATATATTGCATATACATAATATATAGTATAATAATATAATACAATATAATACTGACTCGCAACTGACACGCTGTTGCTTGTTAACCAAGAAGCCTCTCCAGAACAAGTCAGATAGAGCAGGGAACAAAGCACCAAAATGAGGTTGTGGGTGAGTAACAGAAGAGATGCCCTGGTCATTAGAGAGTAAGCAAAGTTATAAGTGGTTACTTAGAAGCCCTGAGGATTCCTGGCTGTCGGTTGTCAGTGCTGAAAACATGTATTGGATAGGACATGCGGAGTTAGCTAATGCCTGTGCCAGTGCTCCATGAAGAAGGAACTCGAGCACCGGTAGGTATGTGGCTGGAGGATTGATGAAGTCCTTTTGGCTTCTACTGGCTGCCTCATAGCTCACTGATATTTTCCTTCCTTCTAGTTATAACTTAATCTCTGTCTGCAGAGCTGCTTCCTTTGCACACTATCCTGTATTTATATACCTCTATAACTAGGATGATTATAGCATCCAGAGTGGAATAACTGGCCCCTGGTGCCTCCCCATAGTGTTGCTGTTCTATCGTGAGGGCAGGGTTGGCTACTGATCATTTGCAGAGGGGCTGCCAGCTTCAGCCTCTTTCCCAGGTCTTCTTCAAATACATACTTCAAACAGCCTGAATAAATCAGACCGTCTCTAAACTTACTGTCTAGCCTGCAGCTGAACTTATTTTTTCATTTGTGTTTACTGAAAGCTGCAACTGGACACATTAACCAGCCCAAATGACAAAGTCTTTACCTCATTCCTGTAGACTTTATTTTTTTCCCAAAGGAATAACCAGGCACTTCTAGCTTTGTCAGGGAAGGTGAATTACAGATGCAATTCCTTTTCCCTCTGCCTTTCTCTCCTTTCCTGCCCCAAAAATGAGAAACAAAATGAATGCTATTACGGTAATAACAGATAAAGCACACCCAACTGCTTTAGAGTACCAGCCTAAAGCACGCTGCTCTGCACAGAAATTGCCTGGTTTATAGTGCTGTTTGCCTTATGTTGAGGGAGAGGAGATAGCTCTTCAGAATAAGGTCTTACAAAAACATGGACTTCTATGGCAGAGCTAAACTGTAAGCTGCCTTCTAAAAGTCATATATAAATGAACCCCATGACAGTTCACATTACAGTTATAAATATAAAAGAGATAGAAAAGGACTGATCTGGCCCCCCGACTGTTTTCTGCAAGTGTTATTTTGCATTCCTACAAGTCAAGTGAAAATCCCTGAACCCTGGCTGGGGTCCAGTGATATTTCCCCGTGTCCTGGCTTGCCTCCTTGGCTGGGTTTGAAACATGACAGTGCATTGCAATTGGTGGTTTTTCTGAGCCCATCCAGCCGGTGAGCGTAGCCAGAGAGCATAACTGGGGATGGCAGCGACTTAGAGCCTTGCTCTGAGGCTCTTGGCAATGCAGGACACATGTGCCCACAGCACCCTACGCGTGCACTGAAGCCAGCCAGACATGCACCAGGCAATCTGAATGCTGAGGAAATGGTGTCGCCCAAGCTGGTGTCATCTCATTTGGGTGGCAAAGTCATTGGGTTAGGGATAAGAGAGCACCTGAAACGCCAGGGCAGCTTATTCTGGAAGAAGTTCACTTCTTGTTTCAATGTGACCTTCTGGACCTGTGTGTCTGCAGCACAGCATCGGGTGTTTTGCATCTGAAAATGAGATAGGACTACAGGACTGAGAGGGGGGTAGTCTTACGCAATGGTAGCAGCACAGGGAAGGGCATAGGGCAGGGAGTCCAGAAGGCTGCTTGCAGTGTCACATACCCGAGATACTGACAACTCTGTGCCTCTCAGTTCCTGCCTGGTAGGGTTGCCATAGACCTTGAGGGACATATTCATCCTGCGACTTCTTTGGAAAACCCCTTGGGAAGCCACAGAGCAAGGCTGTCCTTGAGATATTCTGAGTATCACCCTACCGTGGCAACTCTCAGAACAACACAGGCCAGCACTAAGCAGTCTGCATGGGCCACTGCTGCAACTCAGAGAAGGAAACTGGGCCACAGACCACCATCTGAAACACTTCTTCAGTGATCTCTCATCCTCCCTCCTCCCACCACAGTCATTGGTTTCCTTCACATCCCTTTGACCCAGACAAACACTGGAGCTTTCTATTAATTTCAAGATGTAGCAAGAATCCCAGGTGGCTGCAGTCTTGTCCCCTTCTCCTGAGCCTCGGGGACACAGTGTGGTCTTTTCTGTAACTCTAGTCTCCTCTCCTCAAAGCAGGCTGGGTTTTTTTTATGATTTTATTTACTGATTGTAAGATCCCCACTCCACACTAGGCACAGGAGATAAGAAATGCTATGGGCGTGAGGTTGGAAAGGATTCTCCCCTTGAATATATACTGTGGAAAGAAAAAAGCCTCCTTAGTGACTCAAGAGCAGCTTCAGTGAGTGGAGGGAGGAACACCACTGTTTGGGCTTTCCTAAGAAACTTCTGCTACCACAGCAGCCAGGACTTCTTGAGAAAGAGGTTTTTTATGTGTCACAGGAAGAAAGGGTCCTACGATTTGTCATTAAGGTCAGCATAAGCATCCAGGCCAGAAGTTCTTAAACATCTTGTGCTTTATCACTAAGAAAACAAAGAGAAATGAGTCACTTATAGCCCAAACTCTAAGAAAAAAGGAAAAAAAAGCCAACCCCAAAACTAATAAAAGCTTTTCCTTGCACTCTGTAGTCCGGTTTCAGGTAGGAGGCTTTGTGAGACACTGTGTAACTGCAGCTTGTGAGTGGCAGCATTAAGATGACTTGATTAAACCTGCACCGCAGACACAAGCTGGAGGGGAAGGAGAAATGGATAGGATATTTTGATAGACGTGGGGCAACTGTGTCCTGTGCTTGTGTTCAGGAGCTATTTTAGTTTGCCTGTGGAGCAAAAAAGGCAGTATCTTTGAGGTAGAAAACTCTTTTCCTGTTCCTTCAAAATCAGAAGTTTTAAATGCTTAAGAAAAGAGCAAGGAAAAAAAAAAGAACGTGTACCTAGATCAGCCACCCTTTTTGATAGAAAATAATAAACAAAGCAATGTGAGTTTTAGGATTAAGGAGTCCAAGTGTGTGCGTGCTGGCATATAGATAATTACTGAGAATATCTGAGCTGGAAAGAAGCCTTTGCTCACACCTGCGAGCTTTCACAAGGGAGCAGAGAGCACCCAGCTGCCTGCCCTCACCAGCAGGCAGCGCCCTGTGACAGTGCAGTGTTTTCGTTTCCACTCATGGTAGCAACATCCCAGGGCCATTCTTCACCAGGCAGTCAGCAGGAAATATATCCTGGTTTGGTCTGGCCACATTACACACAGAGTTAATCCAGCTGCAACTCCCATCACAATTAAAAACTCTGATTTAGATCCTAGGAAGACACTACATTGCTATTTTAACCACGCACTTCTGTTTATGCTAGCTGTTACACCAAGACTCCACTTCCAAACTCTTCTCTGCAGGTCAGTCAGATCCCCATGAGGGCAGGGACTGTCTAACAGGGCTGTCATTGCTGGCCATCCCCGTGCCAGCAGCGGCACCTGCTAGACACCAGTGCAATTTGCTGGCCGCACCAGCAGACAGGTGACCGAGTAAGGAGCGGCTCAGTCAGGGAGATGCTCTTGCAAGCTATACTCACTGCTTTCCAGCCGCCAGTTCCTTACAACGCTTCTCTAAAAGCACTCTGCATCAGCAAGGACACTATAGGTTTAGCGTGACTACAAAACGCATATGGTGCCCAGGTGCTGGGGTCTAGCTGCAGTCCCCCAGCCACGTGGGCATCTGGTCAGCGGTGAGCAAGCCTCAGCACAAGCCCAGTCAGCACTTCTGGAGGCAGATGTAGCTGTTGGGACCAGAGCAAACTTTCTCACCTAACTTGCTGACTCAGGATGCTTCAAGACAGTGATCTCATGTCCCTTTTCTCTAATCCTCTCTCCCCTTTCAGGAAGCAGCTGTTCACTGCTTGCTGGTAGGATAGTGGGTTAGAATACTGGTTTTGAAATCAAAGGCATCGTTAGTTGTTATTCTCTGCCAAAGATCCACTTGTACTGACCTTCAAAATATTCTCAGCTTAAGGACCATCTACAATTACAGTCTAGAGAGCCAGACAGGGATAGCATTTCTATTCCATAAGAATTTACAGCAATTTGACATTCGTTTTCAATCTGAACTGGAATGAAAAGTCAACATGCTCAAACTTTCCATATCACTGAAATTCTTAGTGTTACATCAAGGAAAAAGTATTTTTTCTATAATGCTGCAGCTTTTGCTAAGGTAACAGTATTTGCCTTCAGTAATGCTGAAACATTGCAATACAATGTTGGATAAAATTTATGAAATATTAATAGGTTATATTTAATTTAGTGATGCATTTAGAACTATTGACTTCATAATGAAACATGTAAATATATTTAAATGAGGAATTCAAAATATTTTGAGTGCATCAAACATAATTGGGAAAACAGAGACAGCATACTTAAATGCAGATTTTGAAATGTAGTGGAATTTAACATATTTTTGCAGCATCATCTTTCTGACAAGAGACATTTTTCTGTCTTCTGTCCAAAAGCTATGGCTGGTTCTAATAGTCTGATGGTGTCCTGATTCAGCTAAATGGAGTATCTTACCCTGCTCTTTAGTGCAACAGTTCTAGCTTCCCTTCAGCCACTTGTTGTTCCTTTTCCTGTAGCTTCTGGGGACTGTTTCTGGGCGTGGGACGGTGATCAACAGTCCTCTGCGGGACCCCTCAGCTAAGCTCTGTGACAGACCTTTACAACTCCCTGCTGCAACGTGCTGCCAAATACCTATCAAGGAAGATCGTTCCTTCCCAAGTTGCCCGTGTGCTGGCTGTTTCAAAGTGCTGTATGAGCACTGCCCCGCAGCTGAGGGACTCGTCACCATCCCCTGGCCTCGTCTAGCAGTAGTTTTGCTGCTTCTCCTTTCCCCACTGTTGGCAATGATGGTATTTTAAGGAAAACTTTGGGAGCTCCTGTGGCAAGATACATGTTGGGACCATTCAGGCACTTTAATTAGCGCAGAATATGTGTGACTTCAGACCTTTGCTTCAGGAAAAAAATGTATTAGGCCAGCATTCAGCACTAGCCTGCACTCTTTCCTAATTAGTTTCTGTTCTGTGCTCAAACTGCGATCTTCCGACTCTACAGCATTTAACTGTGTGGGCCTCTGTCACTCCAGAGACTGCTTTCCTCTCCTTGAGACACAGTAGTTGGTTGCAGTGAAAGGACTTGGACATGTTTTTTTCTGGGTAAAAAAACCCATGGCCTCCTGGCAAGAGAAGAAAATAGAAAAGTCGTGAAAGTTTCTTTCCAATGGCATCCAAACTGGCTGTCTTTCTGGAAATCCTAGAAAATTCATCCATTCTCTTGGACTTTGGGGAAGAAATATATGAGACATGGCTAAAGAAGGTGATTTTGGAAAGTGATTCTAGGGCATTAGCACTGCGTGCTTTGCTGCATGAATGTTAAACCTTACAAAAGTGCCCAGACTTCACAACAGGTGCATTTTGTGTAAGTTAGTGTTAAAAGGAGGTTAGGAAACAATTCAGATATGTAAGTTTCCACTCCCTCTGCAGTGGGGTACCAGATTTATGAAATGTTTCATGCATGACCTCTCATGATGGGTGTCTTGCTGTTTGTACCTTCTTGCTTGCCAAATTGTTTTAAAAAAGGAGCAAAGATGCTTAGCCTTTTTTTTTTAATTTTTGTCATGGAGGTACAATTAATTATGGTGTTAAGAAGTAGGGTATTATATGAAGAATGTATGAGATCACCACACTGGCGTCAACAATATCTAAAAGAAGGAAAAACTGAAACTATTTCAGGGCTGTGGAAGAGCTCAGAGATAAACTTATCCAAGCATGAAAGGGGGCATTTCACATTTTGCATTCCAGGTAAGATATGAAACTAATAACAGGCTAAATCCAAAACCAAGAGGAGATTTAGGCATTGTGAATAAATTGAGCATCTTTGCATCTGTTTGATACTTAAAGCCTTTTGGAATATGTTTGTGTATTTTACATTAAAAAGTCAATGAATAAAACCCATGAAGCTCAGGACCTCTCTCTTTCAAGAGGTCTCACTGAGATACAGTTATGGTCCTCCAGCTTGCTACCACTCTCCAGCCTTGTGAGGTTCCTCTTGGCCTGACAGTGGCTAATCTTGACCAGGAGACACCTCACCTTATTACTTTTCCTGCCATGGACCATCTTCTGAGAATGTGGCAGGTGACACCCTGTTCCTTTCAGCCTCAAGAGACCTGAACACACACAGGTCTCTGCATCCTAAGTAAGTGCTTTAACCACAAGCATTCAACAAAACCAGGAGCGACAACACCTCCTCATCCAGGAGCAACAGCAGGTATGGCCTGTGAGAAAAGAACGAGATGGCTGTCTGTGCTTGAATGGGTGACTCAGGTGCCTAAGTTTTACAAGTGTCTCCGAAGTACAGTTTCTTCTTTCACCCTGGCATACTCTTCAGGATGACCCACAGGAAAACATCTCAGTCCCTGAGAGTGACAGGGTTTCAGATGAATCCTGCTCATCAGCCTTTCCCTCTTGGTTGTCTTATGGGCTCTGGTGTTGTATGTCCGGTCTCCCTGCCTCTAAACTCCCTGTTTGCAGCATTGAGAAAATAAGTGGCTCAGTCAAGGCTGTGAATTCCACTCTCATATCCAGGACCTTCAAAATTAGAGGGTAACAGTGCATGTTATCATCATGCCTATATCCCTTTAGTTCTTAGAAGTGGAAAAATAGCCTCTGGAAACAAAGGCTATCATAATACAGGTGTGGGAGTGGTAATAATTTTTTTCCCTGCTGACCAGTGTATCTCAAACTGTCAGTTCAATTAACTGAAAAATAATGCAAACATTTGGGCACAGTGATAAAGGGAAGCCACTGTAAACACACCATGCCCAAGAAACAATCATGAGCCCCCATATCCAGACTAGCTACTCCCAAGCATCAATTTCTCACCAGAATTAGAAAGGAAAGAAATTCAAAGGAATAAATGCACAACACCCCCCCACACACACACACCCTGTCTTTTTGTGCCTTCTAGACTGTAAACTTTTTCTGACATAAAGTACCTCTGTGATACTTTGGTACAAAGCTAGCAGAGGAGAATCCCTAGAACAGAACTTTAAAATATATGGTTTTAACTTAGTATAAACGTTTACTACTTCTGAAGATAAATTCTATGTGTGGGAGTCACCATTTACAGACTGGACCTCAAACACTTTATCAACTGGTATCACTAGACAAACTGAAGTCTTTTCCTGCAGGGTTCCATTTTTCATCCCCCTTTTCTAGTTTCCTCCTCCCTTGAAATGCTTCATTTTGCACGTTTCTCTTTGTCGAGCATTTTAAAAATGCTTCTGGCAGAAACATTTTACAAGAGGGGAGAATGCCCGAGGCTTCTGCCCGGAAACAAGGAGACTCTGCGTGTGGGGAGGCTGACGCCAGCTCTGCAAACCTTGTAGCTCTGCATAAAAAAAGTCTTTTTTTACTTTGAGTAAACAATGGAAATCCATTATTTACAGACTATATTGTAAACCTCTGTGGCAGAGAAGTCTTCTTATTGTATGCCTGTAATGACAAGGGCAAACCCAGCACAGGAAGAAGGAAGGACCAACCCACTTAACAGAATGAGACTTACTTGAATTCGTTTTAAAGCCACCAACAAACAATTGATGGTTTAGCTGATGCAGGACATCATAAACAAATAACAAGTATTCAGGATACCTACGTGACATTCTGGCTCCATCAAAATGAGCAGGAGGGTTGACATTGGCATTATGGAGTCAAGGCTGAGCTTCTAATCTTTTTTTCCTAAAAAAAAAAAACCAACCAAAATTGCTCAGCTTAGATTGTAAAAAGAGTGTTAAAACTATAGTTTTCTGATTGATTGAGGTACTAGACACACATTTTTTAGAAACTTCCTGAATACATAACTATAGAAAAAGCAAAAATATTGTGCTAACTCTAAAAAAGGAAATCCTACGATAATTTTATGGACCTTGGCAATGGACATTTCCACATTGCTACTGGCTGGCTGAGCTCTTGGCTTTAGGTCATCAGTTGTTTCAACTAGTCATTAGTGCTTTTCACTTCAACTGTTGTCATGGCCTTGTAACTCCACTTAGATAGGGGAAACTGTCCACCATTCTCTGCCATGTTGCACTGAAGGGTCTTCCCCAGTAAATCCCCACAGCCTCTGGGATATGTAGCTCATCCCAGCTCTGAGCCTTTGAAGAATGTTGGGGCAAAAGTTTGGTGACATTTTTTGACAGAAACAGATACATACCTGTGTCATCAAACCTTTTTCCTATTTTATATTATCTGCTGTAGCAAATCCCTGTGTGGACAAAGATATAGGGTGCAACCCCTCTGCCATAACCTTCTCTTTGCTGTTCACACTGATGCTCCCACTCCCTTAAGGCTGGCCTCGACCACCAGACACTTTTCGTGGGCTTTAGACAATGCAGACCTTGGTGTAACTGGAGTGGCTGATTACTGTTCCCAGCACAAGATGGAAAAACCTGAATATGCCTCTGCAGAGTTCAGTCCCAACTAGTGCTTTTTATGATAGTTGAAGCTACTGAAGAAAGCTTACCTTTCCCAATGTTCAAGATAAACTATTCACAGAATCTAGAATAAATGCTGTTTCTTACATACTAATGTCTCACATGTCAGTAGGAAGCTTGTAGGAGGCAGTGGGAGGTTAGCCTTCAGGAACAGTATATTGCAAGGTATTCAACTTTGTCTTAGTTGAAAAAAATGTTAGTTATACCCTCTATATCAGATAGCAGGTATCAGATGATCACTGGCTAAAGCTACTTTTATAAACAATTGTACTTGAAAAACTAAGCCAAGAGTTTTCCTTTTTCTCCTTGTCTAAAATGCAACTCAGGGAAGCACTCATATCTTGAAATATACAGAAACATTATTTTATAGTCAAGTCTTTCTGTCATTGCTACCAATAAAGTAGTACTTCTGGTGATCATTTCTGCACTTAAGCAAATAACATCTCTTCTGTAAAAATTTTCTTTGAAAACACATTGATGAAAAATGTGACTTTTTCTTTCCTGTACAAAACCTATCACTAGACTCTTTCCATTTTTCATCCAAATGAGATGAAAATTGGTTCAATTTGAATATTTTTGTCTTGGGGGTGGTCATTTTTGGTGTCCCTAATATCACTCTACTTGTTTCCTACCTTGCTTTTTCATGAGACAGCTGGGGGTCAAATTCAAGAGCAAAGAGCTGAAAAGCCTCCATGTTACTTTCATTTTGATCAATGCATAATTGAATTGAAATTAAATTTTTAATTTAAAGCTCACCAGTCAGAAATTTGTAGATATCAGTGAATACATTTGAACGAGCTAAAAATTAGGTTTACTTTTTTTTTTTTTTTTTTAAATTGACATCTTTCAGCCAGCAGGGAGTATTCTCTGTGACATCAACCAGGATGTCACAAAACCCCCTCGACTTCAGCACAGAAAAATGATGAGGTTAAAGAACTTGAATTTTACTACCCACAGTGAGCCATACTGTGCCTTACGCAGAATTCCTCTGTACAGCACTCCAAAGCCAGGAATAACACAGGAGCCTGTGAGATTTATTTGCCTAACTTCTACTGATTTTCTTTTTCCTTTCTTGCTGATTTTTTAAGGTAAAGATATAAGGCAAAGATATTTAGCAGAGTGGCTTGATTTACTAAGCACAGATTATTACATGAACAACTATATATGCCACAAGTGAACACACTCACTCTATTCATCTTTGGAATCATTCTGTCACACCAGGAGTGGATCTTGCCTGGAGCTGTTAGCCAAGAATAATCTCTCCAGCAAAAGGGAGTTTCTAGTGCCTAACTGACAAAACAATTATTCTAATTGTACAAGCTAAAAACTGGTCAAGACATAGACTCACAGAAACTGGAGATGGTTTGCTCATTTAGTCCCTTCCTGTTACAATGCAAGATTGTTTCCTACACAGCATTTCATGCAATGCAGATTTTATACAATCTAGGCTGATTTTGAAAAACCTAACTTTGCAATTCTCCACTCATTTTTCTTGTGCTGCTATTCGCAATCTAACAGACCGTAAGAAACAATTGTTATTCAACCTACAGTTCCCTTTTAAAGTGTAAATCATGACTCTCAATGCACCCTAATGATTCTGTCTCCTCTCACCTAACAGACCTCATGGACCTTCTAGGACAACATCATTCAAACCCACCACGTTCCTGCTAGCCAGGCTGTATGTATTTAGCATTTCCAAGCAGACCAGAAATCAGTGTCATCAAATATGAAGCAAAAAGAGGAGAGGAAAACATAAATTAGTTAAAGAATGCAAGCTTATATCCATATTCTTCAATAGATTAAAATGTTGCCTCTGTGGCCCAGGGTAGCATTTGCATGTCTTTTAGCCCAATTCTGGTTAAAATCAGACAGATGTTGGCTGACCTAAAGCTGTGTAAGTAGCAGCAGAAAAGGCCCAACAGGTGACCGTGGCAATGTCAGCTACTGCTTTTATTTTCAGAGCTCACAGCCAGTGACCCTTGCTCTGTGCCTAATCCCAAAGGTCCAATTTCCCCAAGCATTTATTTTTAAAATATTGACTTAAAGGGAAGGGACAAAAAAAATTGTGGAATGTGTCTTGAACACACATAAGAAAGGAAATGTTTTAGAGACTGCTGTGGCTGCCAGCAAATCTGCAACACTGGACTTGAAAAGCTCAGTCCTGGTCTCTGACTACAAGCAAAAAGATAACATGCTTTCGCTTAGACAGCAACGCTGCCGTCCAAAATTGTCCAAGAGTAATGGTGGCCAAGTATGAAGCAACGTGTGACGAGAGTTTAACGTCATGGCTTTCCCGGGGCCGAAGGGTAGGACTTCACCTTTGAAGGTGAAGCCATCCCAAACTTGGATCCTCCAGTAGTGGGCTGTCAGCCAGGGTGGTGGACTACCCAGCGAAGAGCAGCTCTGTGCCTCTCACTGTCAGCAGTTTGGCTTTGCTGGAAATTGCCATCCTGAACCGTCCTCTACCCCTACATACACAAAAATAGACACATGATTTTCCTGTACACACTATTTATCATGTCCTATAAGATCCCTTAGAAGAAATAATGGGGGGGTTTGTACATTTTCCAGCAGAATAAATGTAAAACAGAAAATTCAGTGGGTGACTTTCTTTCCTTGGAGTAGTTCTTAAAAGTACAGAAAATAGCCAAATAAAGTTCGTGTTAATCATGGAAAGCTTTAGGTTCCTGTGACAACTCATATTTAACTGCCTTAATGAAAAGAGAGCAAGAAAAGTTGTAACTTCTTCCAGAAATACAGTGATTTTTTTTTTCACTGTTATAGCAGGAATCACTTATACGATAATTGCACATAAATTATGCAAACCTCCTTCAAATATTAATAATAACATATAATATATAATGATCTTTATGTGAAAACTGAGGAAGGTGATGTTCTTTTGACATTCTATTAATGTGCGTTTCTCACTTTAAAAAGAAAACCACTAATTATGATCATTTCAGCCTAGTTTAATCTGTTCCATTTTCCCCAGACCAGATCTGGTCTTTTAAGGGAGCCTAGGACTGGCACTTGGCTAGGTCTGGCCTAGCAATCCTGGAAAGGGAATAAATGTAAAGCAACTGGTAGGAAGCACTTGGTTAACACCAGGCTTTTTAGGAAATATAAGGGTAAGTTCAGGCTTGTAGTGAAAAAAGAAAAGGCTATGAGTGCTTTGATACAGGCTGGGAAATCCCTCAGAAAAAGCAGGGAGTGCAGCCTAGATCATGGGAAGAAGAAAATAATTGGTTGGACTGAGAGCCACAGAAGAGTTTGTGAAGGAAACAACATGATTTGTTAACTTGCTGCCACAGCCCAAAAGGAAGAGGGCTAAAGGAAGGTTTATTCTCAGAGTGGGTGGGCAACCTGTTAAAAAGGAGAGTGTTTCATTGGGTCTGGGTGTATGGGAAGAGGAAGCTGGAAGTCAGAGAGCAAAAACTGAAGACTTTGAGGAAGGAGAAGAAACTGGAGTTTATCTGGATTCATATAAAAC
This sequence comes from Aviceda cuculoides, assembly GCA_035590195.1. Classification (NCBI taxonomy): domain Eukaryota; kingdom Metazoa; phylum Chordata; class Aves; order Accipitriformes; family Accipitridae; genus Aviceda; species Aviceda cuculoides. Next base: position 24,281,714 of record JAVJGG010000082.1, on the reverse strand, counting down.
TAATTGGCGGCATGTACTCCTCTGGCAACCATAAGTCTAGGCTGCACTCAGACTTAGAAATGCTAGTGGCTAGCAGATGGGAAACTGAGGCAGCAAGGGAGCAAAAGACAGACTGTTGAAGTTGCTGCTGTGGAGTGTAGCTCTGCTTCTGTTGTTACAAATGTTTTAATTATATTTGTGAAGATTTCGAGCTTACTGTCACTGAGGTCAAGGAAACTTTGACACAGACTTCATCTGGCAGATGCACTGTAGAATTAAAAAAGAAGAAGTCATGTTCACTTGGAGCTGAAAACTTGGATGAAAAGTTCATGTTTACTGCTGAAAGCCAGTTTATCTAAACCAAAAATCAGTCTGAGTGTGAGAACTAACGAGGGACATTTAAGAAGTCCATGTCCTGAAAAAGATGGAGAGCAATGGAATTGGTGTCCTGCCTCATCTTTCACAAAGCTTTCAGCTCAGATCTGATGGAAAATGCCATTCCTCTGCTTTTCATTACTGCCTAAGGACTGACATTTTTCAGGCCCCTTTTCTGCAGCTGACTCACATCCTAGCTGCTTGGTTTTGATCCTTAATGTCAGATTCAAAATAATGTCATTAATAACATTCACTGTCCTATGGAAGTAAATTTCAATCCAGTAGAGGCAGCATTGGGAGGCATATGCCAAAAAGCCTGCAGCAAACGTATCTACCGCTGACAACACCCCACCCCCCCCCAATGCTTTAACTTTGCCAATGCCTTTGTTTTTATCCAGTGCTTGAGCATTTCACTTGCATCACGTGTCTTTAGGGGAGGGTAGGCTTCTGTAATATTTTCTCTGAAATTAAATCCCACTGCTTTCATTCTGGAAGTGAAAATCCCTCCTAGAAATTCTTTCCAGCCTCTCAGTGCCCTTTATAGGTACCCTGCGGCTGCAACCCCTTCATAACACAGACCCCATGCATTTTGACTCAGCTGTCCAAACACGTGGATGACCAGAGTAAGTTCAAATCAGCAGCTCTTCATCACAATATAGCGTCTCTAGGAAAGACACTAATAATTGTTAAAATTAAGGGAATGAAGCAAGCAAGCAAGCATGTGTTGACAGGTGCGTACAATCCGAAAGTTTAGTGTTACTGTGCTGGAACATAGCTGCCTGAAAGAGGGAGGAAAGAGCAGGTATTTTTTTCTTTAAGTTGTAGTATTAGAATGTCCCAAGGGACAGACATAGTCTCTTTAGAGCAGTTATATTTCTTTTTGGATTTTGAGCCCATCTGCAAATGATTCAGAATGTGTTTCAAAATTTGAAATCTATAAAGATTTCTTCATCCTTGACTGCAAAATATAAAGAATTTTTCAAATATAGTCTAATCAAAAATGTGTCACTGTGCAATAGATTTGCACACAGACTGATCATCTATTTCACTTACTATTCCTTTACAAAGGCAGAAGGGGGTGAAATGAGAAATATTAGTCAGATTAACAGGACAGTTGAAACTGAACTTGCTCAGAAATGAAAGTTCATGCACGAGAGACAAGAAGGAAAAAAACCCCCGAAGAATTCTTAATGACCTTTTCTAGTCCGAATGCCAACATGGGCAACTAATTCAGATTTCAAAAATAATATAGATCATGCTTTTCACCTGGCTTTGCACCATATATCTTCACTGTGTTGTTAGTATATCATCTGCTGCCTGGAACTTCATGAACTGGAGAGATGTGCTATCATAATATAACTCTGCTGTGAACTGTTTAATTGCAGTCACATTTCTCCCCACATGTGGTTGCTTTTTGGTGGTTGGTAAAAGCAAATCCTGCACACAGAGGTTAAAACTACACAATGTCTTCTGTTAAAAAGCACTACATAAAGCCAAGCCATTCATAATATCTGTGTTATTAGAAGCGTGATGTCACTTTTTCCAGTCAGATGGTGCCTGATCTAACGTCCATCCAAGCTGATGGAAAGATTCCCATTGATTTAGTGGATACTGGATCTGCCCCAAACTCACAACTAAAGGAAGCAAAGAAAGGAGACTGCAGGCAAATTCTTAGTGTGCAGGGTTTATTCTTAGTGCTTCACAGCAGTAGAGGTATTGAGGGCTTCCTGGCGTTGGCATTTTTCCCCAGCCATGAAGGGTCCAACATATGAGGAACTGAAGGACCTGAGTGTATAATCCAGCACTACCTTGTCTGCCGGGTGGATATAACCTTTAGGTGGGGACATGGGCTGTACTTCAGGGCCTGAGATACTGGACTCCTGGCTCTTCCGTGGCCTAGCTTCAGAAGGAAGGCGGGGAGATTTAATCTGCTGAACTGTATGAAATCCTGCAGCTAGGGTACCTCCTTGTGATGCAGGAAAGGGAGTTTCATCTGTAGAGCCCAAGGCCTTGTGTTTTTCTTGGGAAGAAAGTAGATGCATAGAACAGATACCATGACTAATTTTGGAGGGCAGGGAGAGGGAGTCTTTGGACACAGTTCAGAAGCCATCTCCCAGATCAGGCCTCGGAACATGTGCAAGAGCCTGAAGACCTGTTCCAGGGGATGTATCAGGCTAGGGAGGCAACTAATAAAAACAGGCAGCTACAAAGTAAGGGGGACTGCCTAGTACCTAGCTACATGTTAGGTTTGTAAATCTGGGGTTTGGCAGATGGGCTTTCATCCTAGACATGACCTTCTTCTAAACTCAATGTTCTCATAAGAGTTGTCCAAACTCGGTGGACTGCCCTGGTGGCTTGGCATTTCTGGTCAAACCTTTGAGTCTTTCTCAAAAGACAAACTGTAGACAGGTCTTACCCAATGTGGATTTATTGTCTCAAGCAGATCTCCAACCCCCCAAAGCAGCAAGTTTATCTTGTGTGATCTGTCAGACTGTTCATTAGACAGTTTCCCTCCTCAGAGCTCATGGGTACATTTATATGAGATAGGGTATCTTGCTGTGCTGGTTTTGGCTGGGAGAGTTAATTTTCTTCACAGTAGCTGGTATTGAGCTATGTTCTGGATTTGTGCTGGAAACAGTGTTGATAACACAGGGATGTTTTCGTTACTGCTGAGCAGGGCTTACACAGAGCCAAGGCCTTTTCTGCTTCTCACCACAACCCACCAGCGAGGAGGCTGGGGGTGCACAAGAAGTTGGGAGGGGGCACAGCTGAGACAGCCGACCCCAACTGACCAAAGGGATATTCCATACCATATGACATCATGCTCAGCATATACAGCTGGGGGAAGAAGAAGAAAGGGGGGACGTTCGGAATGATGGCGTTTCTCTTCCCAAGTCACCATTAGGTATGACGGAGCCCTGCTTTCCTGGAGATGGCTGAACACCTGCCTGCCCACGGGAAGTGCTGGATGAATCCCTTGTTTTACTTTGCTTGCACGCATGGCTTTTGCTTTCCTTATTAAACTGTCTTTTTCTCATCCCATGAGTTTTCTCGCTTTTTCTCTTCCAATTCTCTCCTCCATCCCACCGGGGGGGAGTGAGTGAGCAGATGTGTGGGGCTTAGTTGCCAGCTGGGGTCAAATCATGACACTTGCACTAGCAGGAGGTCTCAGCCAAGCATTGTGTTAATCATTTATATAGATTCTCCATTCACAAATGTTATTTCCATCTGCTTATGGAAACACTCTGTGCCTGTTACCTAAGGGCATGATTTCACCATCACTCTTGCAGTCACGAACTTTCTCAAGATCTTTACTTTGTGAATACATTGCTCAGAGGTTGCTCCAGCCAGGAAAATGATGGGGGGGGTGGGAGGAAGACATCTTTTTTTCTCTTATCAAAATAGCCAAAATGGTATTTAGTGCTGATTGTGATTCTACTAATGAGAATAATTAAAAGAGTTGTGAAAGAGCTACATTGTCATAGCAAGGCTGGCTACAGATGTAGATGACCCTCACTTCACCTGATGCATAACTGGCTGAGAAAACTCCTACCTAAAGTCTCTTTATTCTTGTGCAAGCTGCTGTGAAGATTGCCCAACCTGTGGCTGAAGATGCAATCTGAGCACAGTGATGCTGCATTCCCAGGAACAATGACAAAGTCTTAAGACGACAAATTTGCATACTTGTACCTGAAGGCAGAATCTGGCTTTCAGTATCTTGACCACAGGTGACATATTAAAGGCAAAGCATCAACATAACCCCAATTGCCTATTGTGACTTTGTGTGCCTGGCGAAAAGGAGCCTCACCCTTTCACCTGTCACGGAAAGTGATTTGATATGGAAATAAGGCTGGAATTCCACAATGCCATTGTCACAGTTATGCACATTGACTTCAATGGCTATTGCCATAATAAACATCACTCAAACACCAAATGCCTGGTCGTGATAGATTGCTTCATTAACTAATATCTGCAGGCCATTACCAGCTTGACCCTGTACAGTGTGTGCTCTGTCTTGTTGAAAGTAACTCTCAAGCAAATACCTGGTTACTAGTGAAGTAACCATCACTACTATTTTTAAAACTTTACTCAGAAGTTCAGAAAGTTTCTTGCAATGCACTTTTTTTAATTTGTTAAGAAAAATCCTTCAGTTTCAATAGTAAGTGTACAGAGTTAGATGATCCCCTCTCATAGTGCTCTGGGGATGACAGATCTGTACTGTATAATACACTTCAGGATCATCCAAAGACCCTTTTATACTAGTGGACCAACACAAAGTTTGTTTAGTGGAAATGTAAACCATACTCTAAACATTCGCAAATATATATATTCCTTTCAAAATACCAAAAAGCATTTAATAGGCTTAGAAGTGTTCTTCTAATTGAAAGCAGAGCACTGGTCCCACAGCACCAAAAAGTCCCTCAGTGACCGTAATCACTGTAACAGGGTCTGCAGTTCTTGCAGAGCTGGACAGCTGGAAACCAGCATACTAAGAAAGCAAATCAATTCACAGGTGTTGCCCACATATTCCAAGCTCTCTTGGCTGATATACATGCAGTTCCTCTCCAAGCCTCAGAGAATAAATCAGCACTTACTACCCTGAAGCCAAACCAGGACACAACACAGGACACATTGTTCTTCTTTAGAGTTTCCTCAGTTCCCTGTACAGTCCCAGTCTGTCTGTCTCAGGTCTTCCTGTTCCTGAATCATACAGCTCTTCTGAGTCCCAAACAAAGGATGCTCAATGCAAATAAAAAGATAGGCAGATAATGATATCTTCTAAATATTTGGTATGGGTGGGATTTTCCCCACCAGCTGATGTAAGGAAAAAACAGATAAGGCACGGTTGCCTAAACCAAATGTCCCTAGCAGCCAACTTGGAAATGCATGCCAGTCAGCAGAAAGACTTTGATTTTAATTATCAGAAGATGATAAAAGTAGTGAAAAGGGGCATGAGTAAAGAGAAGCCCCTGCCAATAGTCACTGGTTTTGATGTCAGAGCATGTGTCCTGGATCCATTTTCACTGTTGTAACAGCTCTGTGAAAAGCTTTTTAGTGCTTTAAGGAACATTTAAGTGGCATGTGATTGCTAAGAGGACCCAGGAAGGAGGGGGCTGAAGGACAGGGAGATGAATGGAAAGGAGAAATGTGTGGAAGGCCCAAATACCCAAATATCTCAGTATAAGTGCAGCTAGCATAAACGCCTTGACCTTTTGAATTGCCCACGATTGCTAGATGTTAAATCCTTCTGGAAGCAGTGCAGTGCTTGTTTTGTTTTGCATAATTAAAGGTAGTTTGCATTCTAATACCTTCATCTGTGGTGGTGTCACAAACCACTGAAACTCTAGGAGCAAATTATGCAAAATGGAGGTGTGACACAGCTTCCTGATTTGGTCATTTTGTGCTTATAAGCTCCGGCAAGTCCCTTAACATTACACATACAGTTAAGTGCCATGTATGAGGAACCGCCTTAGGCTGGAACGTCTTCCTCAATGATAACTTGCTTAATCAGCCAATTGAAGTCATCCCATGTGTTTGACCCCAAACTTCCTCAAGAATTCCCACCATCGATCAGAAGGAAGTAGTCACAGACACAGGAAGTGATCATTCTACCAAAACAAAACCAGCTTACAATTTGACAGTCTCATAGGTTATTTATGCCGCACAGCACTGAAAAATAATAGCAAAAGCACATTGATGAAGAGATTCAAGCCATAAGTATTTTCAATTATCAATTTAAAATAGACTCATTGTGTCTTCATGCTACTTCATACTTCATGTTTTCATCCAAATAACTAACTTCCTGAAGTTGATTATGCTGTCATTTTTTTCTGCCTGGGGCTCAGTTAGAACAAATTGAAATAGCTAGTGAAGTCATCACAGTGTGCAACCCAATGAGTGGTTAACAACTGAAAAGCCTCTATTTGTCTGGGTCCTAAAGCACTCTAGGAACTGGATTGAAAACAAGCTCTTAACAAGATGATGTTGAATTTGCCCATATGATTGCCTAATTTGTCTGGGTTGCAACTATATAATCCAATACCATAGCAGCTGATGTATAGTCTCATTTTCCCCTCCAGCTTTCTCCCTTTGTAGTCTGCATGTAATACAATTTAATGGTCAAGTTAGATAGCCTTGTGGATCTTGCTGTACTTCCAGTAATTGTATTAGAGCCTCCAAATGTTGTAGGCCATTTTCAGATTTCCGTGGTGGGCCTAGTTGATGTAAGTGGGAGGCGTGGGAGATGAGGACATACAGTTGGAGAAACTCAGTTTCAGGTAGAACAGATCAAGAGTGAAAAATACCTAACAATACAGTGTCGAGAGAGAGAGAGAGAGAGATGATCTGAAAAATATAAAACTTTTGTCTTGTTTTCTCTCTTGTTAGGACTGTGCTCTCTTAGAAGAGGTTTCTCCATTTAGCACTTAGGTTTCCTTTAAACACCACAAGGTTCATAGTAGAGCCAGTGGCAAATCTAATGTTGGGTTTGATGCAGCCACAGCCATGCTAACACTTCAATTAACAGCCACAATCAAAAGATGAAAGAATAAAGCTTGAGTATAAAGAGCTGCTGCTTGCTTGGCTTTGTCCTAATTACTCCTCTGGCACCAGCCAGCCACAACCTGCACTTGAACACGGCTGACAGCTCAATGTCCCTCCAGCCCACATGACTGGGAAGCTGTTTTTCTCCAGGAGAGGATGATTCCCCGGAAAAGCAGCCTGTGGCTTCATGCTCCAGCGCTGCTCCCAAGGGCTGAGCGGTCACCGGAGCAGCGTCGGGAGGCAGGAAGTGGGGAAGCCAAAATGCCGCAGGAGCAAATCAAATGCCTACGCAGAGGCGTCTGAGGTCACCTTTGGCCATGGCACTTGAACTCCTGCTGCTGTTCCAGAAGGGTCTGCTGTTGGACATGAGTCATAGCTGAGTTTACCTCTTTGGTACCCTCAGGTCTAGGCACCTGGATTGCTCTGTTTGCATCGTGATTGTTCCATGTGGGTAAAATTGTCCTTCTCACTGACCTTCGTCCTGTATCTGTGCTCTTTTATAAATAAACCTATCCAGACACAAAATCCTGGTCCTTGTTCCCTGTCATCTTCACTGGCTTCCAGACGCTGCCAGGTAGGTCCTGAAGCCTGAGGAGATTATCCTCATCCTCACCACAAAACCCTTATGACCAACTTGGGAATTGCAGCATTGTCTTTAAATTTGTTCTTTATACTCAGCAGAGCAGGAACAACTGCTTCTGGTTTTTGATGATTTGAATTCTGATGAAAATTATCCATTTCATGGGAAGAAAGATGAAAAAAAATTGGTTGTTTCAAAGCATCATTGAGAAAGAGAAACATTTTCGTTTCATTTCAACTCACAATGTCAATCTATTATTTAAAGAACGTGTAACATCATTCCTTTGGTCCAGACAAAACAGTTCTCTCTGCTTCGCTTCCAGCTCCTCCACTTTCCATATCTCTATCATTTGTCTAAAACCCAAATTCCTAAAAAAAAGCAAAAACAGTGTAAAATTTATTAGGCAGCCTGGGGAGCCATTTTGGATGTTGTTCACATTCTGCTTTAACTCTGACTGAAGTTGATGGGAATTTAACTAGTAATCTCAACAGGAACAAGATCATGTCCTTTCAGTGGAAATGCTGTGACCTTCTTCCATAAACTTGCTCATGCAGAATTTGTTTTCTTTCAGACTGCGTATGCATATGAAAGCTATTCCAAGAAAGAGAGGGACTGGGAGATCTTTCTTCTCTTTTCACTAAAGGACTGTCCGATGTGTCTCTCTGTAAACTAATGTGGGATGGAATTCACTTAGGTTTCCAATCTCCCATGGCCTGAAATCTGCACCACAGCACCAATGGTCTTAGCACTAACAAGTACAGAGAAAATAATGGTGCCAGTTTTGCAGTCTACATAGATGAACAGAGAAAAAGAACAAGCAGAGGAGGAGTTTGCATCAAAGGCACATAAAAATTAAGGGTGTCTTCTATATGTAACTTTTTTTTAATATAAATTCCTAAATCCTGAGGAGTTTAGAAAAGGAATTTGCCAGTTTGGCTTTCGACAATGTGACAAGCCATAACAAGTTAGTCTGAACATTGCTGCAAAACCTGGATTTAGTTACTGTGAAACTGTGCTATTGGTAAACAGTTGAATTTCCTGCAGGTGAGTAGCAGAAAGGCAGCTGCTACTTACCTGTCCTCCTTTCATGGTAGTGAAGCATGACTGGGAGATGTTCCTGCTTACAACACCAGTCCTAGGTACCCCCTATGTCCACACAGCACCATTGGAATGCCAGAGCTTTGACCTCAACATCTCACTTTCTGGAAGGAGGAGGTGCTTCAGATGTCACACCTGATACTTCTGTGTGTAGACATTAGGTAGTCTGAGGCACTTTCTAGAGTGTAAGAGATGGCTGTCCTGTCATGTCAACATGGCTATAGCATAAAAGTGAAAGAAGAAGGGGATCAAAGAAGGAGGTGCTGAAGGTAAGTAGAAGAAAACCAGGACCTTAAAGAATCCCTGGCTTTGAACTGGAATAACTCCAGCTAACTGAAATGCGAAGGAGCATGACAGTTTATTATGGGCACATGTGTGCAATGCTTCATGACCTTATGTGCTCCAGTACTTATAGGTGCTACCTGAATGGTGACTCACAAATCTCTCTCTTCACTTCTGACCTTTTGCCTACTGTCCAGTCTCATAATTTCTAGTTGTCACACCAACATTTACTACAGTTGTCCAATACTCAAATTCAAAAAATTCTGCTATATTTTCCCTCCGCAACAGACCTGAATGTTTTTCCTCTCCAACTACATTTTTAGCTACTTTGCTTCTTGTCTTCTTGTAGTTTCAAGCAGACTGCTCGCTTGAGATCTTTGTTCTCCTGGGTGTCTTACCATGCATTTCCTCGCCGTGGGTGCTACCTCCACTTTCTCATGCACTAAGCCTCTTTCTTTTTATTGTTCAGATACTTCCTTAAAGTGGTTTTATTACACACACACACACACACACACACACACACCCCCCACACACACACCACTTGCACTTCTTTGCATTGGGACTGCTACTTTTGTCTTTGTACCTGTCTGACTTTGATTGCAAATGACTCCAGGCAATTTTGAGTGCAACGGCACAATTGCAAACTCAAAGTTGCACAGTGCCAGCTCTACTTTCCTGCACTGACAAAATGTATTTGCTGCTGAAATGCAAGACTTCCTTCTCTATGATTCACCATTTCATATCTTACTGCTTTCTCAGGTGTGGCAGGAGATGAGTTTTCCCTTGAATCTGGTTCTTATACATAAGCTTCAGGAGAAAAATAACAGTTTTCTTTAAGATATGGACGTGTTTGGTTCAATACCTCATTAAGCAGTATGGGCTAGTGTATAACCTGTGTTGTTTGAACAATAATATATTAGTCACAGAAGACATCAGCAGTTACTTAAGGCAACACATTTCCTTGGACTTCTCTAATACTAGCCCCTCCCTATGGATTTTGCAACTATTTCCTGTTCCTTTACAGGGTGATTGACCCTTTGTACATTTTAGGTATTCTCATTAAGGGCATTATTGAACTCATATCTTAAATAATGTTAGAACAAAAGACTTCCCATGAGGCTCCCAACTGTTCTGGCATGGAGCATGTGACACTAAGTGATTCTGCACTCTCAACTTGGAGACACTGTGCACCAAGCAAATGTCCTGCTAGCAGTTTTCAGAATGAGCTATCAACACGCACCTTCAAATCAACACGCTTCAAGTCTCCCTTTCGGTTTCACTGAGATTAATTACCATTTTTAAACGCCAAATCCAGAAACTGTTCTGAGTCCGGGCACATTCTATTCATACTCTGTTCTCACCTGCTTAGAAGCCTCATTTGCTGACACAGTCAGTGTCCACTACTGTAAGGTATGCCCCTGCATTCTCACAGGGCAAGTTTTGGGCTAAAAGTGGAAGAATAAAGATTGCAGAACTACTGAAAAGCAGCCTGGCATTAGCTTCTGTGAAAGGGGGGACATGTCTTGAAGAGCTTTTATTGACTTGAGGCCCACGCTAAATACCTTTCCTCTCTGTACTGAGGATTTCATCAGCTTGAGCCTGATTAGCCATGCACAGTAACAGGAAAAAGAGTTCCCTAAATACAGTCACAGAGCAATAGCCATTTAGGGGTGTGTGTAGGGGGTATAAAACAAATTCAAAAAAACGAGTGTGTGAAAATAGCTTTCAGAGTCGCAATTATTCACCTTTCCGACACCATATTTGATGTTGCTCTGCCTTCTGCCCTGTCTATCATATTGGTCTTTCTGTGCAGCCTTAAGATCAGCAAAAAGACAGTGATCTTTGCAATTATACAATATCTAGTACATCTGGAGCACTGACAAAATTACTTAGTTATGGCAGAAACTAAATCAAAATAAATCAGGAATGAATCTGTGCACTGCACTTCCCACTTCCCGTTCTCCTATCCCGGCTACACCTACTGTAAGCAGAGTGTAAATATCAATAAAATTAATTATAGCAGCAATAACATTGACTAAAATATGGAACAAAATGTTCATGGGTGCCAAATCAGGTTGTCTCTATGTCCACAGAAAAGGAGTTTACTGAATGCAAAGTTAGAAATCTTCTTTCCTCAAAGACCACTCTTGTCTATTCCTTACTGAATAAGTGATAAATATTTCCCCAATGCAAGTGCTAAGCAAGCAGATCACCTGCACTTGACAGTGCTACATAAGGACCAAGTGAGAACATCCTGGCTGGTACAACCTGTACTTGACGCTTATCCAAAGCCTTGTCTTCTATAAAGATGAGTTTTTGTGTGTGTGTATATGTTTGCATCTTTGCCTAGATCAGGAGTGTGCTTTTGAAATGGGTCTCCCAGTCACCCCCACGTACTGTATGCTATCATATTGCAAATCATCTTGGGTTGCATAAATTGGACTCCTGAAGACATGCCCTGGCTGCTTGTGGTTGTCCTGTCCTTGGGACCAAAGTGGAGACGGTGTATAGTGAAAAACTTGTAGATGTCAGGTCCTCCTTTTGACTGCTATGGGTGTCTAAAATAAGGCAGTGATTTGCCCACTGGAAGCTCCTGTTCTCCTCAATTGACTATGCAGGCAGCTGAAGTTGCCTAGCTCAGGTACAGATGACTGACTTGAGAGACATACAAAGTTAGGAAAGATAAATCCCACCCTAGGCGTCTAACTCTAGTCACCATGAAGTGCTCTTTGTTCTTTTAAACACAGTCACCATAACAGACAGGCTTAATATATCTTCCTGTTTCTTTTTTTGCCTTCACAGTGCAGAAGATACTGTTGACAATATGTTAAAAAATGACAGGTAGACAACTGTTCTCACAGGGATGTGGCTGAGTCTCCTTTGGCTCTCAGAGAGCTCAGTGGTTGTCTGACTTCTCTGGTCTCATCTCACAGGAAAAAAAATCACCTCTCTAAAAGGTGGGGAATGGCAAGTTTCACATTTACAACAGCTGAATAATTTTTGCATCAGGATGTGACAATTGACAATGCTCATTCTGCAAACAACTGGCATTGCTCCCATGCCACTAGCCCTGACCTTTGGCCAGTTTGCTTTGTTATACAGACCTGTGGACTTGAAGCTTTGTCAGCAGCAGCAGGCCAAAGCACAACACTGTCATAAAACACCTCACCATAAAAAACCCACATAAACCAATCCAGCCTTTCAATGGTTAAAAAAAAAATTCCATGAGAGTGCAGGCAAGGCCACCAAGGAGTGCATGCAAGGTTGTCTCTCATGCTGGTGGTCTGGCCAGGTTTTGCAGGCTCTTTGGGGCAATCAGCTGGTCAAAGCTGGCAGCTGCAGGGCCAGGCGGGCACATTGGCTCCTGTTCCACATTTTTCCTCTACAAGCTTCTCCCTGTTGACCTCTATAAGTTTTTCATTGCTCTGACTCTTTTATACTATGCTATTTTTAATGGCTTTCTGCTACTGATATGCAGGCCCAAGATTATGACCATCAAAAGGAACAGCCAAGGCCAGGGACATTACTTGGGAGTTTTTGAGCATACACCCCTCAGATCTGATGAGCTTTCAGTCAACTTGTCACTGCAATTGTTCTGTTGCTGTAATTTCTCTTCTTTGCCACTTCCTACTTGCTACTTTAATCCTGTGGCTCAGCACTTATGGTCATAACATTGAACTGCACAGAGAGAAAAAGAAGAAAAGAAAAAAAAAAAAGAAAAGAAGCTACAATTTTTAAAATCTGGCTACTTTACCACATGTGAGTTGACACCGAAAAAAATGTGTCCTTATTGCTTGAACCTTCTCCAGTCATGAGAACATCAGTTCTGTAACAGGAATCTCAGTCAAAATCATAGTCAAGATTTCCTACTGTGGTTTGCCACATTGAAGTAATAACACACCCATCAGGTTAACTTCTTATAAACTCCATTGCACTTTGCTTCCATTGCCCTTGGAATGAACAAAATGTGAGTGCATTTCCAATGCTGAGTTCAAGCCCCTGATTGCCTGTGATTTTCTAATATTTTCCTAGTTCAACTTGGGGACTTTCCGTGCATTGATGAAATCTGGGTCATGACACAAATGCATTCAGTGATCGGACTTGTTTTAGTGGCTCACATCATGCTGCCTCCAGGGCTCACCTGTGCTAACCCCAGCCACGACTAGGAATTAAGTTCAAAAAACACATGGAGGGGAGACAGAGTTCAGCTGTCTTACTTCTTCACTGGAAAACCCCCCTTCCCACCCAGCCCAGCAATCCTCTTTTTTCCAGGAACATCAGAGATTGAGAATGAGTTAGGCTGTTCTCTGGAAGAGGACTGGCTGTCCACTCTGGTTTGCTGTGTCAACATCCTCACACATTACAACAGCTCTCTTCTCTCCTGCAGAGATGCCACGTGATGGGTGTATTATCAGTCATCTTTCTTCTCTTTTTATGTTTTCCTCCACCGTGTTTCCTGGCCTGTCTTTATCTCAAGGAGCATGAGTAAGGGTACTGCCTGCTTTTTACTTGGAAAAACTGAATTGTCCTGTGGTAAAGGCAAAAGTTGCAACACTGCAGAGGTTAGTTATCCCTCTGGCATCTGGCAGGGCCAAGACAGAATGGCAGGAGGTGAATGGAGGTAAATAGGAAAATAAGGGAGAAATGAGGGAGGTGTCTGCCCCCAGGGCACCTGCTCGCATTGAGGACCTCTAGCCGCCTCAGTTCAGCACTCACTGCAGCCTGACACTGCCAAGGACATCTTCTCCTCTGGGACACTGGCTCCAAGCTGGTCAAAGCCCACCTGGTCTGTAATTCCACCCCTTTTAGTGGAGTTACATCACATAAATTCAGTTGTATGTTTTCCTGGGTAAGATAGTTCCTTATTAACAATGTTCACAAGCTTATGCTGCAAATCTTCTGGGAAAATTCAGTGACATGAAGAATGCTTTAGCTTTCAGCTGACCTAAAGCTGTGCAACATCCTATTACTTCACACTGCCAGTGAGCACAAAGTCTGATTCATGGTTGTCCACAAGCAGGAACAAGGCAAATTAAGAGCAAGCAGTTACGAACAAGAGGATTGGTATATCACTCTATATGATTAGCTTTTGTCTCGTTGCCTGTGCATCCTCACAGTTTATGATCCAAAAAATAACTAAATCTTTTCAGCATAGCCCTGGTCATTAAACCCACACTTAAAACATAATTTTGATAAAGCAATGCACAACCCTGCTCTAACTAACCTCTGTGAGCTCTGGGCATTTGTTTTTGCAGTTCTAGGTAAGTATTTGGTTTCTGACTGCTCATCCAACCATGCAGTAAATTCAGCTTGTATTTTGATAGTTCATCTGTGGTGTAGATTTTTGGCAGTGTGAGAATTACGTAAGTGGTTGTTTTTCCAGCAATGAAACACGAATGGCATGGCAGGTCCTACCTGCTGAGGCATCCATGCCAGTTGGATATGTACTGCTCATCGCAGCAATTCTAGGATAAAAATTGAGTAAGAAAAGAAGTCACTGCTTTTGTGATGACATTTGCTTTGACTGATCTGCAGGATTTAAACCCGTGACCTTCAGTGTTGTAACATGGATTACTTAAGTAATGTCATTAGCTGGTGACAGAAGGAAAGTGTTACGCTTTAGGGAGGCTGGCAAAGAGCACACATGTTTTATATACCTTTCAAACCAGAATATTGGGATGTCATAAAAAGACACTGACAGTTTCATTAGAGTGCTGTTTTATGTTTACATAATGAGAGTTTTAATGTATCTCAGGTTTGAGGGGGAAGAGGAAGAATGAGGTGTTTCCCTAATAGGGAATAAAGGTTTCTTTTTTCCTCATATGGTCCCATTGCTAGAGGAAAAGAGTGTCTGGCAGGAAGTAATCCTGGACTGAGTCCGAGGGAAAGTCTGCGTTATGCAAGACTTGCAGGGAATGTGGACTTTCCACAAGAAGAGCATCTCGGCTCCCTCCTGTACTGATGACTGGCTGCGATCCTCCAGTCATCATAATGAATAAGTGAAAGACAAACAGGGAAATGCTCACGAAAAGAGCACAAAATTGCAACGAGGACTCATTCCCTTTCCCTCAGGCTGGGCTAGTAAAACTCTGCAATTGCAGGCTGTGGACATCAAAGAAAAAAAAAACCAAACGATTACTGCTGCCAAACTCAGGCACTGTTTATTTAAATTCCATTTAGCAATTGACTTGTAGTGCAACAAAGTCCCAGGAGATTTTATTCCATGGGGACTTAGGGCAGAGGCAATAGAGATGAAGAAGAAATTGTATTCCATCTCAGTTATCATTAGTGAACAAAGGTACCCAAATGTGTCCTCTGATAAAGGCTTTTTTGGCCAGAGCAGGGCTCAAAAGGGAAGCAAAGAACATGCAGCTGTTAGGTACATTGATGCTCTGTGCACAGTAGGGATTGAATTGAAGGAAACGCATAACCTAGCCAGCCTGTGATAACAGCTTCCACCTAATCCCGAACTAACCATCCCCAACCTCCAAGCCCTCACTGGGGATTTTGGAAGCTGACTGATAGGTTTGCAGGATCTACCTCCTATATCTTTCTGAACATTTTAGAGGGATTATGGCTGTTGTTCCCCAAAGAGGCTCTTTAGCTTTTCCTTTAATTGTTTGACAGCCCACTTCTTCTGAAAAACAAAGCATGTGTGAAAGATAGAATTGCACCTGCAGTCAAGGTGTATTAAAACTGGAAACTACAGGCAAGTATGTCAATTGAAAGCTCTCAGGAAAACAGTTCATAAACCACAATAGCTGATATCACATGGAGAACAACACAGCTATATAAAGAAGAAGATTGGCTGACATAATTGCCAGAAAACTGTCCTCATTGATGGAGTCTGCCAACAACAGGTGATGTAAGAGCTGGCAATGAATGAAGCTGTGAACGTGAATGTGATGTCTGGCAGTATTTCTTGAGAGATGTTCACAGTATAGCAGTTAGAGACCTACAGAACACCATTAAAAAGAGATGCCTGAGGATAAACCTGTGCAGTCTGACTCCTATGGCCAACAGGAAACATCCTCTGCGTGATTCGTTCCTCTCTTCTGCGCACCTGGCTTGGGCTGGATCGAGCATTATAACTCATGTGCAATGAAGCAAGTCCTCTAAGACATTCCTGGCCCATCAGTTGTTTGCTCCATCCCTCTACCAATGTCCCCACAGTAAGGTGGCAAAAGGTGGCATGAAGTAAGGCAGGGAAAACAAAGTGAGCCTGTGTCTCAATGATTGCAGTGCATGGTCAGTCACATAAGTGCAAATGCACTGTCGTCAGCGCTATGAACTGTAGCAGCTGCAGGGTGAAAGCACATCACCCTCTGCCATCCCTGCTGCGACTTGGAGGCAGGGAGCTGCTCGGAGAGCCGGAGGATGTCACGGCCACTCATCTCACGGCTGACAGAGCCTTGCTTGGTCCCACTAGAGCCCCTCTGGACAACAGTAATCCAGCCGTGTTTGCAACACAGTGGTGCTACCTGTAGCTTGAGGGAGGCCGCTGCGGGTCAGTTCACCAGTGCTTTCGGTCTCTGCCCTGGGCAGGCTCCATCCCTTCCTGTTGCCCAGTTTGCCCAGCTGCCTGAAATGCTGGAGCTGCAGTTTCTTTGCCAGGACACTGTTTAGACTAGCGTATCTACGTCTGACTGGATGAGCCCATTGTCATCCTTTCCCCTTCTTGGCACGCCCCGTATCTTGTTCAATGCTTGGCAGCTCGACTTGCTGTTCCTGGCTGCCCTGCCCCATGAAGTGTCGGGCAAAGGCTGCAATTCGCAGCAGCCCCAGGCAGCAAGGACAGAGCCTGGCTCTGGCTGAGCTGCCTGGGGTGCTCCAGAAGAAGGGCTGAGGGGGGCTGAAGGTGGCGCGGGGACACCTCTCGAGGGGGTGTTTGAACCTTTGTCACCCGTGCTGCTCCGGAGGGAGGAACCACAGGGCACTGAAATGAAATTCAGGGATTGTCTCTTTCTCTGGAAGCAGGGTTTTTGCTCTCAGCATGGTAAGTAATTCTGGTCTTATCATCCAACCAAATGGAAAAGGAAACAAATATTTAGAAGGTTTCAGGGAAAGTAGAAAATGTCGCGAGAATTAAGTGGACTGAAATAAGGAGTCTCTGTCAGTGAATGAGTCAATGTATCCCTAAACTGCAGTTTAATGCTTAAAAACCTGATGGGTTTTATGAAACAAGATCATGGTTTCTCTCTATTTTGAGAAAGCACATTCACATACTGAAAAAATAGCAAAGACCAAACTAATGTGCAATTACTTGGCAAGAGCAGCAGACAAGCCAGATGGATATCCAGTATGCTGCAATCCAAATGGCAGCCTGGATAAAGCTCTGCAGCTGGGTGGGAAAAAGAGGAGCATGGGCAAATACTTGCCATGCATATGCTTAACAACTGCTGCCTGTCTTCCACAGCAAAAACATGCATTCCTACGTGTTCTCCCCAGTAAGGTGCCACAGAAACAGCCATGGCTGAGGAAAGGACTGTTGCCATGTGGCTCGAGTGTGGCATGTGTGACTGCATGTGTGCCTGCAAAATGCCCCATTTTTCTACAATGATACAGTTCTGGATTATGAATAATTTAGATAACACAGTAATTAGGGCCATATAAATGCCATCTAGACAGAAGATTAATTCTTTCCAACTGAGGAAGTTCCCTTTGGACCGAGTCACGTTGCCAGTGCACTGGAGCTGGAAAAGCTCATGGGTGTATAAGTGCCCCTGTGTCCCTCTGAAGGACCTTCAGTCCTCTCAGCTGTTGAATTGGCATCTTTCAGTAGCACTAAGTTCACTTTGAAAAGTAGCTGATAAGTAATCAGGAAAAAAACCTTGCCACAGACAGAATGTTATCTGGGGAGTCTTGTCTGCAGAAAGCAGTATCTTAGGAGAGGCCTTCACCTAAAAAATTGCAAGTCCATGACATGCTTTCAAGTAGTCCAGAATTTTTTTTTTTATTCTCTTATTTGACTTTTGCTTCTTATGCTAAGACCTTATCAGTCAAATCTGGGTTTGTAAAATAATTTCTTTCTGGGCACAGAAGCAGGAATGTGTGAGCTGCTTATAAACACTTCAAACACTATAAAGCATTTCTCTGCCGGGAGGAATTCTCACTGTACCTGGTGTAGGTATACATGATGCAGATGAAAGTCCTGTTGTCCTCCTCTAACAAATCCACCTGACAGGGAGCAAAAAGTTCTTTAGCAGGGAGCACCCTACTCTTGCACTAACTTAGGAAATTGCCATACATTATTGCAGAAAAACTTGCACACTCTAAAAACATCTTAAAGGCAGCTGAAATGAAGAACGGGACAAAGAAGAACATAGGTTCCCTTAGGATGTCTGTCTCTAAAGCAATGCTGAGGACTTATCCAGAATCCAGTATGTGGTACCGGCCACGTGATATCTGAGAGGGTACAGCAGAACTGAAGGAGTTTGTAGATGGGTGATGGGGCTGAGCAAAGGCTCAGAAAAACTTTCATATGTCAGAGAAATTGCAAAGATCGGAATCGTTGACCCTAGAAAGGTGAATAATAAGAAGCGATGCAATACAAATCTCTAGGATAATGAAAGATCTAGAGATTATAGGTATGGAGCATCACTGCTCATGCAGCAGCAACATTGCATTCAATGAATGGAGAGGCAGCAAATTCAAAACTGGCAAAGGACATGGTTCTTTCTCGCCATGCATGACTGCACTGCGGAATCACAGTAGTCAAGAACCTACAGAAAATGAAAAAGGAATGAGCATTTTTATAAATATCAGGAATACGCTTTGTCTCTACTGGCACAGTGCAGCACCTACTCATTATCAAACATAGATTAAAAAAAATTAAATTAAACAAAAATCTGCAAAGACATATTTTAAACACTGTGTTTGATTTTGCATTAATGTGTTTATAATCTTTGGGATTTAATAACTTCATAGCTATTTGCATTGCTATACGGAAGAAATTTCTTCAGATGAAGGTAAGAAAACCTGGCTAAGAGGAGTGCTCGTGCACACTCAGAGGCATGGCACAAGGTCTCCTCTCTGGGTCTGAAGGAAATTCATTTTGATACTCTGTCAATACACTGCAATTCTCTTAAGAAGGTCCTATTCCTTCAAAAATGGTTTCGTTTCTGTCCGTTCACTGAAGAAAATGTGCAGAAGGAGAGGACATTCACTCTACAGCATAACTGCTACTATAAAAAAAGGAAAGCAAGACAGATAACAGACAGATAATGATGACCTTGGAAAGCATTCTCTGTGGGTTTCTTTTTTCTTTTTTTAATTGAATGCTTAACAATAAATTATGATTTCTGCCTTGATTGGAGGAGCATTCTGATGGCACTGTCAAATGGCAGGGTCTGTCACCCTCTTTAATAATTTGCAGCAACTCATTTTTTGTGGAAAGAAGCATACCAGCATCACAGCAGAGTCAGAAGAATTTTTATGCACAGAATGATTTCTAGGAGGTTGCCCAGCACATTGCACTGAATAAAAGCCTTTTCAAGGGCTATGTAGGGAGACCAGAGGAAAGAAAGACTGTGAGTCTCATTGAGAAAATAAAAACTAACATGACTGAGAAATATTTTGCAATTATTCATTGTTCTGATACAACAGATCTTGCAGAAGCACAGCAAGATCAGAGCCTAATTGTACTAGAAGACCTGAAGAAAGAGACTATCACTGCCCTAGGGAGTTTATATGCTAACTAGATGAAACAGTCACAGGATAGGGAAAAAAATATGTTATTATCTGACTTTTACAGATTAGGGACTGAGGCACATGGAGATTAATTGAACAGCTGAAGCCTGTGCTTGAGCCAAGAGCTGAACCCGGATCTCTAGAGCCCCATTAACCACAAGACCAACATTCATAACCTCAAACTGTGTTGTCAATGTAACGATCGCAGCTAAACAGAAGACTTAATTCCAGGTCTCCAAAGAGCAATGTTAAAGTATCCTTTTACCTATTATTTCTGTAGTGCCTAGAGACCCCATGTCTGGTTGAGGACTCTGTTCTGTTGGACACTATATAAACTTAGCAAAAGAGATGCTCTTGGCCTACCAAATGACAAAATACAAGTGGGGTACAACGGTCACTTCAAATATAGTCCTATACAATAAAGAAGTTTATTTCCTTAGTAGTTATGCACAAGGATTGCCTGTAGTCTGCACAGTTCTTTGGTGTATTATTCCTTATGTTAATTGTACACACTCATTGAAAGCATACTGATATTTTGGGGATTCTTTTCTCTGCTTTCTGGCCATTTCAGACTTCACACTGTAAAAAACTGCTAAATCATGTTGTGCTTGTGTGGACAAAAAATTATCTGTCATCATTTTGAAGTTTTTTGATTAGAACATGTCCTCAGCTCTCCTTTTACTTTTTTGCCCTGTGGTCTAAAAGGTAGGGGTTCGTGTGCTCTCATATGTAAATTTGGTGTGCTTCTGTGGGTAAGTCTGGATTAAAACAAAGACTGATAGGCATAAAGTCAAAATATGGACAATATTTGAACTATTTTACTATGTCAGTGTCAGATAATTTGTCCTATTTGGAAAAAAAATAGTGTTTCAATGAAGATCCAGCAAACATTGTAATTGATTTTAAAGGTAGTCCTTAGATAGGTAAGAATTAGACTAAAGCATTGAATTTTCTTAGTCTGATTGCTTTTAAATAATATAACATAACATAACATAACATAACATAACATAACATAACATAACATACTGTAGTAGCATATATAATAATGTCCTTAGTTATAAAACACTTGTGGGTACAATTCAGCCACAAAAAAAGACTATTCTGAGTCAACTGCTTGTTTCCCCTTGATGCGCCCCTCATAATGTCTTAAACACTGTTGCCGCATATTATCTTATTATTTCAGTGATACGCATCTTTACCAGGAGAGCTCTAGCATTGGCCTGAGAAAAGTCATTTTTACTCTGCCCATTCCTGGGGACTGAGGAGCTTTGGGGATGCACCCACTGCAAGTTTGTAGTCAGGAGGCTTTGCTGCAGCACGGGAGGCTTAAAGGCATTTGTTTCTTCCATCTGAAGTTATCTTGGTAAGACATGAGTGGACTTTCCAGATGAGACCACATGGGTACGAATGGCTGGAAACACACCTGACATGACTGGTGCCTGGACATGCCATCTGGCTGGACAGAGGCGGACTCGCAGCCACGTTGGACGTGTGTGCCCTTTCAAAGGTAGGTCTACCAGGGGCTGGAGTGCTGGGAATTTGAAAAATCCCCAAAGCTATGAGCCACTTTCATTGGAGTGCTTCCCAGAACACAGTAAAGGGCATTATAAAGAGAGATTAATGTACCACTCTCCATCAGAAGTCGTGCTACCCAGGGACCTGTATTCTCCTTTATGTTGTGGGGGCAAAATAAGAGTTGCCACACTACAGGGAGTGAGACCCGTTATTCTGTCATATGCTCTGAGAAAGTGCATCCCCAGCACTCCCCAGCGGTCAGACTTCACCAGACCCTAGCCATTTACCTCTTCTCTAATTCTGATGCTCCATTTTTCCTAGAATTGTGTTTAGATTTTTCATTTTCCAAACGCACTTGCTATGTTCTTCAGCCTCGGAGCAATGGGAACTTTGCACCCCCAGCCCCCATGCAGCCTAGCTAATGGCAAAATTGCTCCTGAGTGGGTGAAAAATTCAAGTCAGGTCATTGCAGGTTCTTGCAGTATGATACACTACCAGCAATACATAATGAAAATTCATCTCATGTTGTGAAACATATTGAACTGCTAAAATCAACAAAATGCTGGCAGGGAATGTTCTTTGAGGTTATCTTTAGATTGAATCTGCTTGGACTTTTGACACCTACTCAGCAATGTCTCTTGGCACGCAAGAAACATCTTATCAAAATGCCGAAAATGTTTAGTCAGTAACTAATTTATTCCCTTGTAAATGTCTTCCCTTCCTGAATTCTCTTCCCCTCTCTCTCTCTTTTTTATTTAGTGTTTGGATGCCTAACTATAATCATGTAATAGGCAGGAAAGGATGTTCTTGGGAAAGAGATACAACTTGTGACCTGGAGCAGAACTTAATCTCTATCTGTAAAAGGACAAAGGTTTGCATTTAAATAGTCTTTCAGTAAGTTTTATGCTTTCAGTATATTAAGTTGTCAGCTGTTACTACCGTAACGTTATCTGCATTTATTTTACATAGATATGACCTGTAGTTTTGCCTACTGATAGGCAAACTGGTAGTTTTTAAGGAACTATATACTAATACATTACATGTACATGTATTAGTGTGTTATTTAAAATATTCAGTGTGTCAACAGTACATGCTCATGCTTCAGTTATTTTTCTCTGGTTCTTTTGCAGCAATTACACAAGCAACACATACGCATCTATGTTTGCATAGATAAATATTTGTATAAGTGCTGATGTCAAAACACATACACGTATACATATCCAACTGTTGCCAAACATTCAAGATATATATATACACACATATATACACATATATATATGTGAATATGTATTAGCAACCAAAGTAATACCGTACCAGATGACAGCTTTATAACTCTCTCTTTACATCTATTCATGTGTTCATACAAAGCTAGGCAATCTGTTTCACAGAAAATTGTAGAAGTTGAAGCCATGTGAACCATTTCTTGGTATAAATTATAGCACATGATTGCCCAAAGCATGCAACTTCTCACGCAAGCTTATAACCTTACATTAAGTTTGGAAGTTAAGAGTAGTGTAAGAAGCAAGTCAAAATTAAAAAGGAAAGGTAGTACACACAAACAAATGACACATCCCATGTGTACAAGGGATCTAAATAAAGCCTGCTGTGTGGGAGCACAAATCCACATAGGGCTGCACACACGGACTTAGCACACGTACAAATGAGACTATGCAGGCTCATACCTACAAATAGTATCATAACCTCAGCTGCAAACTGATGACTCTTTTTCCAGAATATAGGTTTATCACCTACTTAATCATTAGCACTCTGTTTTAATAATTGCAATTCAGCACCCTCACAAAATGCAATCATACATTCTCTCCAAACCTCCAAGCTGTCTTGCCTTTAGATTTTATTTCTGCAAGCTCTTGTTTCATATATTCTTTAAAGTCTAACACTCTGACCCTCCCTACTCAGTCCTTGAAATACTTCAAGACAAAACAACACAAAACTAAGTTCTAAACAAAAGACATTACAACTCGAGTACACAAAATATTTCCAAAGTAAAAAGACAACAGAGGTATATCTTTTCTGGCTGTAAAATCCCAGCAGAAAACCTAAGTTAGGGCTTTAGCAGAGCAGCCAAAATATTTGTACTTCAATCTGAAAGTGTGAACATGCATGTACATTTCCAAGGACAAAAGTAAGACCATAAATTCTGAGGTCCTGGGACATGCTACAAAAATAAGTCAGAAAATTCTCCTTAAATGTTGTCTCTGCTAAGCAAGAGAAAAGCAAGGATGCTATGAAGGTTTTAAAGGAAAGTATTCCTTTTCCATAACTGGTAAGCTTACTGTCATAGAGGGAATCCACTCCAGGAAGAGTTTGACAGTAGTCAAGAGCATAGTTCTTACTGGGAATAATTATAACACTAGACTTCACCTAAAAAGTAGTAATGCTAGAGAATGAGAGATGTACCACATGAAAAGTTATAGATCTCACCATGCATCACATGTGAGCTTAGTAACATTCCAATGTTACAGAATCAGAGCAATACAACCCCTTTTGGTACAGCAGGGTTGAAGCAACAAAGACAAGTCTTTAAAGTAAATGAACAGCTTTATGTGGCACTTTCTTCTTTATTGCAGCCAGCCTTGTTGCAAGCAGGTATTGTACATAAACCTTATTCTCCCCAGACAAGTTTTGTTGCAGTCAGTAGCCAGGAGGAGCGGTAATGCACTAAAGCAGACTGGAAGAGGAAATGAAGGAGAATACCACGCTTGATGGAATTTTTATTGAATTCCACTCTATATTCCTTGTCCTTAAAGAACACGGTGCTATTTCCAGACCTAATCTCATCAGGAGGGACTTCGGCCAAGGAACTTCTCAACACAAGCAGATTTAGACCCTGGCCCTCTAAGCAGTGTTGCAGTCAGCTCTCTGCTCCTGTGTGGAAGGCATTACCTTTGTTCCTGGGCTTTGGCTCCTGTGGTTTCCAATGTAGGACCAAAGTCTGAGGCTTTTTTTTCCATTAACATTTTAGCCTGTTTGATCTCTGGGGCAGTGAGATTTTAAAAACAAAGCCAAAAGGTTTCTCTGTGTAAAAAAAAAACCCCTTGCTAGAATGGGTTTACTGAGTAGCGCATACATTATTATTTCATCATAATGCTTCTCTCTCCACCTCTCTACTCCATTGTAGTTAGGTTCACTGTAACTGTTCTTATTTTAATATGTTCTCGTTCTTCTCCTTTTTCCTCTTATTTTAATTGATTTTTCCCTCTTCCTGTTTCCTTCCCTAACAGAGCAGGGACATGCTGGCATTTTACTTTGTATGAAACTTCCAAATATACCCTATTTGCAAAGGTTCCTCTTTAGTAGGAAGAGGGAAGTCAACTTTCCTTATTACAGCTTCCATTAATTGTGCTTCAGCAGGTCACAGGAAAGCTCAAGATATGTGCACAAAGTTGACTCTATAAATCGTTAGTAATGGAGACGAAATCTTCTGGAGTCTCCTAGAAAGAAGTGATTACAGCAGTAAAATATCATCTTTGCAAGAAAAATTGTGTAATAATAACTTTGTGGGATTTCATATTACTGCTGTAACTTAGAGATGAGCACTCAGGTGCATCAAGAGCTTTAATAATGTGTGTGTAGGTGGCAAATTACTCATAAAGAATCTACTGAATTGTGGATAATGTTCATTTTATAGTCTCAAAGATAACCTAAGCCTTTGGGCAGATGTTGTCTCATGCCCCATGCTTATGACACCTAGCAGGAATATTGAAAGTACAGCGTGCTGACCACTTCCCTGAACATAAGCATTCCTCCTTCTGCGAGCAGTATGAATTCCTATGGAGACAGGGGATGATGGGCATTTATTAAGGGCATACAGGCACAGAATAAGCTAAACTTCATGTCAAGGGCCTGCGTGAGGCTACCATACAACATTTCCATGCTCTACATTAGAGGAAACTTCTTACTGGAATCACTTTTGTGTCTGATGAATCAGAAACATGAATAGGAAACACATAAATAGAGGGGAGGCCTGGAGTACAGTCTCTTTAGCTGCAAATATTTTGTACAAAGTAGTGCAATATCCATTAATGCAGCAGCTGGATTCCTGCACTCCCTGCTTCATCCACTGGATGCCTGAAGTGGACTCTCTCTTGCTGTCTCTGTCCTTATGAATATTTGATTGTTTCATGTTAAGTGGAAGAACTCTAACAGAAAGGGTTAAATATCACAAAAGAAGCAAAAGCATTCATGCTTAGTCCAGTGCAGTTATTTATCTAGCAGGACATCTTAAAAGTAATCCATGCAACGGCATGTTAGCGCTTTTGTTTTTAACTGACAGCTGGGTAGTGACTTGTATTAATTGAAAATAAACAGCCAAGAGCTCACACAAAAGGGAAACCTCCCCCCGCCCCTCTCAAATATCCCCAAGCCTCAGCTAGTGCTGTATTTATCCCTCCATTGATTTGGAGCCAAGATTTTTATGTAATTGCCTGACAGAAATATTTTGTTCTATCTGAAGTGATTTTGGAAAAGACACAATGTCCCAATGCGGCAAGACTGTAAGATTATCAGTCTTTTACGTAAGTTTCAGATATGCACACACCTTGAACTTCTGTATCCTCCCTTTCCTAGAAGCTTGCCACCTCTGATAATCCCTTACCTCTTCCTGCTGGGCTCCTGGTCGCTACAGCTGCCTGGTCGAACCAGACCTTTCCCCAGTCTACGTGGCTCAGCTCCATGCAGCAGTGCCATCTCTTTTGTCAAGCAAAAAAGGAGCTGCCAGTGACCAGCTCTGTTACACAGCGTCAGGCTGCAAACTGACTGTGTTGCTTCTAAATGAGGCAGCAGTGTCTTCTAAACCACTTTCCCTTTTGTTGCTGTGTAATTGGAAAGGCAGTATCCACTCCGTCAGCTGTTACAGATGCAAACGGAGCTGGAGAATCGGTCCAAGGTTGGAACCAAACTAATCACAGCTGTGCTGGGTAGGCAGATCTGCCAGAGAATTTATATCTTGGCCTAAAACTAATGCTGTTAGCAGAAGTATAGCGTATATTCTCAGGACAGAAGGATATTTAAAAAAATAAAAAAAATTTGGCTATTTTTAAGTGACAAAACTAAAAATCTGTCAACAGATTAGTCTTCTCTGGATCCTTCACAGTACAAAAAAACCTTTTTCTTATACCAAAAAGAAAGACAACTGTGAAGATTTTGAAAAAAAATTACTCATATGTTACCTATTTTTCTAAGGTTTATCATTCTGAACATTGTAGACATAGAGAAACGATAGACAAATTCATACTTCTGAATAGTCATACAACGTTCTGGGAGAAAATTAAGACATTTTATTTGGCTTTTTCTATTTGTTTCTTTATGGTGTGTGGCAGGAAACCCTGGAATATACTAATTTGATCCCTAAACACCATGTCCTTGAAAGCTTTAGAGGACCATTATGAAAGATACTCCCAATAGTTCAAAATCCTTGTTTGCACCATGTACAACAAATCCAATATAGTAAGTGAGTTACTAAATATAGTGAACTTGAGAGACTTGCCAAGCTCTTTGTACTCTGTGTTTGGCAGGCAGGTTTTGTCCTTGTCTCCTGCTAGGGACCTTAGTGTGTTTATTGATCTTTGTCACCCTGAGGTCAAATTACAGCTACGTGGAACTGTACTTTCAAGCCACTGGGAAATTATGACTGAGGCAACACAGCAGGACCCAGTCTTTCAGCTGTGTTTTCCAACAAGAACTCATGAGCTCCAGAGTCCTGGCCACCATCTGGGCAACTCCCAAGTGAAGCTCAAGCTATTCTTCAAATGAGCTGCTACAGGGACTTTCTTTCCATAAGTGCCTCTGTTATATTCACAAAATGATGTTCAGCCTGGCAGCAGCTTCTTTCTCTGAAGTGTTCTGGGCCACCAGGCAGGGCTGAACAGTTTGCTCTGTACCTTTCCTTGCTGATTCACCCATAACTAGACCTAGAGCGAGAGAGATCTCTGAAAGTTACTTGCTCTCCTTGGACATAGGCTACTGGGAGCAAAATCAAATTAGAAAAAGGAAGAATTTTTCCTCAGTTGTTGTCCTCATTTTACGGTAGGTAAGTTCTTAAATGCAAGGTTTAAAATCTTGAGCATGAAACTGCCTCAGATGTGGGAGGAAGAAAAGAAGCAGCCCCTCAAGCAGACCTGATCCCCTAAGGACAATCCCTGAAATATTGCTCATGACAAGAATTCCTGGACATCCCCATACAAATTCAATCTATCTGATTTCAAAACCAATAGAAGGAAATATTCTTGCCCAAAACATGCAACCATACTGGCACAGCTCATTGACATGGACTGTCTGCTAGACGCTTTAAGCTGAGAAGACTACCAGAAATGGCTGTGCGTGCAGGTATCTATGACCTAAGGAGTAACTAGACACAAATAGGAGCTTGTGCATGCGTAATATCCTGAGGAATATCTAGAACTGTAATAATCTATGCCAATAAAAGTTGTGGAAGAGAAAATATCTCTTGTGCAGTACTTCCTTGTGCAGGAGACCTAGTCAGAGTCCTCAAAGGTCTTAATGCAACAACTGCCTTGCACTCTACTTTCTGCTGTTGCTTTGAGTTTTTTTCATGTATCTCTTCTAGCTGCAGGTTCTAGCTGCCTGAAAACAGCTCTGAAAACCTCTCCCAGCACACCTCCCGTCTCTCTGTCACCATCCCTCTGCCAGAGGTGATTTTCCATCTCCTTTGGAGAGCTTGGCTTTGGTCAGCAGGAGCCATGCACGCCAGCCCAAGCGGTGGGCACTTCTGGATGGGGACAGGCTGAGGCAGGAGCCACTGCCCCAACAGGGCCATCGTCTTTGGAAAACGTCTTTAATGGTAACTGATCACTTGGGGAAAAGGTGCTAAAATGGTGACCTAGGATATGAAACAATCTCCTGATTGGAAAGTGAAGAGCATCTGCTTGTATTTTTGAACAAGGCTTTAATAATCTCTTCTATACTAGTGGAAGTTTTTCTTGCATACGCAAATATGCAACATGGGGAACAAGTGCTCACATAAACTGAAAATACAAACTGATGCATATATTATTTCATTGCATCATTAAAAGTCACAGAGCCATTGGTTAACAGACTAAATTGCTATTTCTGTGGAGCTTTGAGTGGAAGATAATGGACAAGAATGGACTTTTGGCTTGTTTATAAAAGAAATTGGTCCTTTTCTGTTACTTTTTGCAACTATTTATCATAAAGCTTAGAATAGTGTAAAAATAAATACATGTTTATATTAAAATTATCATCAGCTTTTGACTATTATTTTAAAGAAGTTTCATAATTCAGAAAATTCACATCTTATGAAGTCATTGAGAATTTCCTCAAAATGGAAAAGTAGAAAAAAAAAATTTGCTTTTTTGTCCTAGCAAGACCTTTTTTTTAGTTACCTAAATCTGCTTTGGCAGTTTTAAAGTGGAAAAGCTTTGGGTTTTTTAATTGTTTCCATTTCATTTCCAGTTTTTATTACACCTCTAATGGGACTGATTTTTATGTGTTTACAGTAGTCACTTTAAAAATACCACCTTGGGATGCAAATGTTCTTTTCTATTGTCTGCATGGTGAAATGCCTTTTGTATTCTAAACTTTATGGAGGTAGTCTTATGATTAAATAGATTTAAAGAAAGAGCATGCACCTGGCTGTATGTAATAAGGGGCTGACTGAATGATGTTGATGATGTAAACTCAGAAGGGAAGTGATAATGTGCATTAGAGCATTATATTCCCTACCCATTGGCTGTGTTTTATTTCACCTGCAAACAAGTAAACATGGCAGGACATACAACTTGCCCAGCTCCTGAACCGAACACCTTGCCAGGCTTAGCTTGCTAAGTGTGCAGTACCCCTGCACTGACTTTGCTGCTCACAGGCTGTCAGGAATGATATGCCATCTCTCAAAGGAGAGCTTATTTGAAGCACATGGGCCCATCCTGGCCTACTTGGCCTGCAAAAAGATGGAAGAGAGGCACAGGCTCTTGAGAAAAGCAGTCGTCTCTTTTCACAGTCCCCTGCATCCATACCCTCAGAGCTGTCACTAAGTCAAACCCAGCATCTCCTTCAGGCTCTGAACCACAGGCCGCCAGTGAACACTTCTGTACTGCGCCATGGGGGTGGACTGCATGGGGCTGAGCAGTAATCGCCTGATGAATAGAGGTGAACATATGAGGTCAGATGTGTGATGAAACAATCAGAGCCTTCTTCACAAGGTCAAGCCAAACCTGTTGGGAAATATTTTCCATGTTCAAAATACGTCACTTTTTGAAAAAAAAACCCAAAATCTCATGCTGGGCAGTTTCCTCTGCCCCAGTGTTTTCTGATTCTGAGCCAAAATGGCAAATTGCTTTTGGGTTTCTTTTGTTGCATTTTAAGGAAGAGCAGAGCAAAAAAATGCAGATTGCACAAGAAACCGAGTTCCCATGAGAGATTATTTTCTTCAATTTTTCAGGTCACTGTGTTCCTTGTGGTTAAGTGACATTTCACTAATAGATTGGCATCTATTTGAAATGAAACTGCAAATCCAGCCACCACTGGTGAGAACTGCGATGCAAGTTATTCCTATTCCACCCAGAGCACCCATGCGAATGACATCACCAAGTACCTAAAAGACCTGACATCATCACAAAATTGCATTCTACCTTCTCCCGTAAAAGTACATCATCATTATTTCTGTAGTCTCTAAAGAGAAATTGATTTTTTGTGCCTCCTGTGGATGCTGCAGTGCTATTTTAGTGTAATGCTTTTATGTCTATAGCAGCCGATTGCTTTGACCCTGAAGTCCTTCTTGCAGTGCTGCTGACTTGCTGAATCAGAGTTCATTCACATCTTCTTCCCATAGATAATATGCGGAATGCAAAACTTGCTACAGCAGCAATATAAAAAATGAAATGAGATAACACAAAAATAAATATAAAAGAAAGAAAAATAAAGTAATAGAAAAGAAATAAAATAATAATGAGACCTGTCAAGCTCAAGCAAATGTGAATGGCAGTGTGACCTTATATGCCACAAATTTTAAGTATTGCACTTCATCCCTGAAGTGTTCATATGAAACCTTTCTCTGGCTTCCCCTGATGTTTCAGTGATGATAAGGACACTGAAGTCAGGGAATTCAAGTCTGATTCTTACATCACTTTTAATTACTCCCATGGGTGTGAAAACTTCAGAACAGTATAAAATGGCTACAGAGGGATGTGGGTTCTTCAATCTCTCCTAATTCCAGTTTTGGAGATGTAACCTCTCTATGGCTGTGACTTGATCTCAAAGGTATCCAAAGGTACTTCAGGTGTTATAAAATTAAAGCTCTTGAAGCATCAGAAGTTCCATTTTTTGAAAGGAAAAACCACTAAAAGCCCTGATGCTACCAATGAAGCAATTTGGACTTAATTCCTAGTTGGATGCCCATGCACACCCAGCGCAGATTATTCTCTGCCTTTCTTCTGCCACCCTGGCCTCACTGTTGTGCATCCAGCTTCTGACACACTTGGTATCTGGGGTCACACAACAGGAGAGGGGTTTTCCCCTGCTGCAATTTAACATTGAAGGCACTTCTCAATCACGCCAGCTGATTTGTTGTGCCTGGGATTCACCTGACCTCTGACCAGGTGGACCTGTACACTCATTCCTGCCCTGTGTCTGGCAGGTGAGACTTCTGTACTGGGAATTCAAGGGATTTGCATGCACTCAGCTTTCTTCCCTGGCACCTCTGTCACCTGAGGGAGTCATCCTGACCTGCTTGCTTAGAGCATATTTAATACAGCACAAATCCAACCAGCGCCTAACTTCTGCCTGGGTGGAGATTAATCCTCTCTGAACTGGACCATATAATTTTTAATTTTCTTGAGTCAACTCCTTTAAAAAAGAAGCTCAGAGGATGGTCCTGCCACGCCTGTTGAAAGCAGCATGGCATGCAGCTGGAGCATGCTGGAGGCAGCTGCTTTCATTCCCCAGCTGCCCCTCCAAGAGGCATGGGGTGAGCTCTCCCCGCCGGTGGGACACAGACCCCACTCCAATTCCCAGCCAGACGGTCAGCAAAATGTCCTTCTTCACCACCCGCTGGTCAGGCCATGAGGGAGCAAGGTGGGAGGGCAGCCAGGGAAAGAAAGTGGGAACACTGAGATGTACCCTGACTTTCATAACACCAAATCCCTAGCCTTTATCGCTGCCTTTCTGCATCTTTTTCTGAATTACTTGACCTTCTCCATACAGGGCAGGGGGAGTCTGGGTACCTAAAGTAGAACTTTGAACCCTGCTAAAGGCACAAGATTTGTGGCCCCAAAATCCTGTTGAGGATCTAGGCATCAGTTTCAGCACACTTTCCTGCTAATGACAGCTGTAAACGGGCTCCTGCACAAGGCGATCACGTTACCATGCTCTCCGTTGGCAGAAGTATGAAGTGCAAAATTCGTCACGGACAGTAAGACCTCCAAGTGCTTGAGTGTCCTTGGATACCACCCTACCCCAGCAATAATTTCAGAATTTTCTTAAACTCTTGCACTGGTCAGATCTTCAAACTGTGATGGAAGTCTCATTGATTTTTAGTTCTTCCTGCTGTGTAGTGCAGCCAGAAGCAGTGTTTGCTTATGATACTGCAGTGAATACAACCTGGAAGCAGAGAAACATGAAACTCAATAGGAGAAATAAAAAGAAGAATTTTTTCCAGCCATGACTGAAACAGAAGCTTATTGGGTTTCCAAAGGATTCTGGCCTTCAGACCCCAAATAAATCTTTATTGCCATATCATACAGCTGAAGGGAAAGACACTGCTAGGTAATAACGGATAACTTGCAGACCTGTATGTACAGCCTGAATTCCTCTTTTAAGAGACATTATTGAAAGACCAAGGACTCTCTCTGTATACCAGCCACAAGTGCTATATCCCATTAATTCCATTTTCAGCCTTACCGTCTTCGCCTGGGTGGGCTCCTCCAAGATGCTCAGCCTCCCCCAGCAAAGCCCGCAGTGACATATTTTCCCCAGCAGCCTCTTTGCTGCAGTGACCTGGCCACACTGGGGCATGCACTGGGGCACAGACCCCCCGTCACGCACCTAAATGCACCCACCAGGCACAGCGGAGACCTCCCCGCTACGCTCCTCGGCAGCTTCATGAGGGAGGCAATTAGGGAGTCACAGCTTATTCACAGGCGGGCTGGGGAGGGTGAGGAAGGGGAAGTGGTGCAGCCCTCTCCCACTTCATGGGCTGCTCAGTTTGCCGTAGTGTGCTTATCACACTGTAACCGTTCGTAGGTATAAAACAGTGATGCACACTATAGAGTAGGGCTTTGGTGCACAGCTAATTACTTAGGGATGCAATGAGATCATCTAAGTCAGATTCTTGCCAAAAGCAGCGCTTTTACCTTATCAGATCTTAACAGGGACTCACAGCCACTAAATGCCATCCAGCTCCTACTACGCCTGAAGTGAGTTAATGCCTTATATGCTAACAAGCTGTGTGATGTGGCCTGCATTGCTGCTGCTTTTGGAACTGGTGGATTGGGATGAAAGTCTGCCATGCCTCAATGCTCAGCAATCAAAATAGTACATAACCCCCCCACCCCCAAAAGCACTTATGATCTTTTTTTTTGTAGCTGTAGTTTTTAATGAAGATTAAAGACTGAGCTTAAGCTGTCTGACACTAGACCATTCAAAAACGTAGCATAAAACAGAACTGAGTTTGTGATGTTACTCCATCTCAGCTTCTGATGTTGTAAAACAAGTACACCATATCTAGCTTCAGAGCAATTCTTGAAAGTCTTATATAGCTCTTTTTCAGGCACTGCTCCTGTCAGCTTCCACAAGCTTTAGGATTTTGGCTTTCTCTTGCATGTTAAGTGTTCCCAGATGAAACACAGGTTTCTAGACAGTCATGTTCAATATCCTACTTGAGGAGGAGGAGACTATTTTTCTTTTTGTAAAAGTAAGAAATGGAAGGAAAGGTGGAAAGGACAACAACACATTAATCTAGGATTTACTGTCACAACAAGTAAACAATGTTATTTTAGGAAGCTGTTCAGACACGGGATTCCCTGAGCTTGTTAATTCATTGTAAATAAATCGTTAGTTAACCCCTCTCTTGGTGTGGCGGTCACACTGGGCAATCCTCTTCTCTTCTGCACACACATGGGAGCAGTGACCCTGAGATGCAATGAAAGCCACTCTGATGTTTGGAGGTATAACTGGGTATAAATGACTCACTAATCCTTTAATACTTCCGTTCACAATGAGGCTCAAGTCTAAATGACAATGACATGATCCTTTTTTGAAATGAAAGGGATGAGTCCTTCTTGTCTGCTCCCTACCGCCTTTGTTGTTCTTGTTCTTCTGTTCTGAATAAGATGGTGTCTGTGGAGAAGCAAAGCAAGGAATAGAAACTATTTAATTTGTTCCAGACATGTCTGATGAAAGTCTACCTCTCACCACATGATCTTGCATCTGTAATAACTAGTGTCAGTGTATTGATCAGCTGAGGCAGCTGGAGTAAAGTCAGGCTCCTACCACACATGGAAAATCTGACAACAAAGTTTGCAGAGGAGCTGGACTGGGCTCTGCAGGGCATAGTCAGAGCTGAGTTATGCCCTATGGAAATGCAGCATTGTTTCCCCATCCCATGCAGGGGGTGCATGGCTAGCGTCCACTCACTGTGGGAAACAGAATGGGAACACGCTCTGGGACGTGCTAGTTTGGCTGTGTTGCTGAGGAAAATAAAACAGACGAAGCAATGGTATAGCTCCTGTGAATGACAATGCTCAAAGAGTCCTAGTCTGCCTGAGTTGCCTGACCACGATCCCACATAAACAGCAGAACAAGCATGCTGGGGAAAGAGATCCTGGTCATCTAATAAAGATGACTGTACAGATGAAATCAAACAGACCCAGGCTGGGATTTAACCACGTTACCAAAGCAACCTGCAGCCTGTAAACATCTCAAAACAAATTTACGTAGGGTTCATGCTGACTTCTGCCAAAGGGGAGTCTGGGAGGAACCACCAGGAGAGGAGAGCCTGCTTGGAGGAACCCAGCAGGGTGGCAGGCACCATCTTCCCCGGCAGCACCCCACAGGGGAGGGATCCTCCAGGACAGATTCAGGGTCACCCCTCAGCCCTTTCCTGCCTGTCGGTGGGGCTGCTGCAGGGCAGAAATCTCAGCAAAGGTCTAACAGCACCATGGTAATACTTCTGTGAGCAATGACTATGCTTTGAGTGCCTGAAGGTGAGGTTAGCTCCAGCTCTCTACCCTGCTATTAGTGTATGTGACACCAGACTTGTAGCATACTATAGCGATGTGTTAAGACTCCACAAGTACTGCACTGAGTGACTCAGGCATAGCTCGTGTATATTCAGTGCATCTCAGAGAAGAGGCTCATTCCTTTGGAGGTTCCTCTGTTGACATTTTTAGTTTATGATGTAAGAATTCAAGGACAGTCTGTCATCAGATCATGAAGACAATCTTCTTATGCTTTATAGGTAAAGAGAGGTTGAGGTTTTTCTTTTTAAATGTAATTATTTTTATTACTGGAGGATTAGCCTGTTCCTGTTTGTCAGACTTTTCGTTGGAGTTCTAGAGTATGTTTATAAAAAGTCACACTACCACTACTAATATGACATTGCCTTAATAAATGCTATTACTTGGCCAAGTCAATATGACTTTATAGTGCTTGCAACTCAGAGGTTCTTCAGAAACTCTATCCACTAGTCATGTCAACATTGCTTAAAAGACCTAAAATACCTAGATTTAGATCAAAGTTCATGTGCCAGCTCAGATCCTACTGGAGATCACTGAGTTTAAGTTTAGTTCATGTTCATAAAGAAGCAGAATTAGAAATATTTAACATTACAAAATATTTCAGAGTATTCATTCCCAACAGGAGTAAAGAAACATAAAGTAATAAAGGTGATAAAGAATAATACTTCTCCTTTGAATTCTATATTTATGCAGCACCTTTTATGTAAAGACTAACCCAAGACTGCAGAATGCTGTGATTTAACAAGCAAGAATCACTCTTCCAACAACCTCGGCACAGTCACCTGTGCAGTGGAATGAAGCAGACCTTTAACAGCACATCAGAGTACTTTGAGTTTGAATGTGAACTACAGTTCTTCTGAAAACGTGGGGGAATACTGACAAAAGGAAGCGAATAACCCTAAATAGAACTTGGCCAGTAAATGAGGCTGACTCACTCTCCCACGAATTATATTGTCTTCTTCTAACTTTTCCTACAAAAGATTAAAATCTAGTGGCTTACAAGATGTTGTCTGGTTTTAACTGTCATGATATGCCCTTATCAAGCAGGGAAGTTGGCATTTGAAAGGTCTGTTCAACACAGGGCAAAATAAAATGCAAAAAAAATTTCCCTGAAGTACCTGTTTCTGTTGTGGCTGTGCCTACTTGTCTCAAGATCAGTACCACTTCCACTTCATGTAATGGCAAAACCAACTCTGATGACACCATTGCGATGTTGGGTCCTGAGGTTCCTCTTCCTTTATTATTGTGTGAAGTGTCTGCTTGGATGCTTCTGTACAGCGATGCGCACAAACTACACATGACAGTGGCAAACACCAAGGTGATTGTGTCACAAATATTCTTTCAAAAACCATGAATGGCCTGGAGATATATCTTACACAATCTTCAAAGCTGTTTCCAAAGCTGTATTCAGCAGTCTCTTCCCATACACCTGTGCACATTGGCTGAAGTCTTCCAAGCACTGTTGTTGCAAGGTGATATTTATGAACATTAATTCAATAGCTGGATGGCTAATACAGTATTTTGGTCTCTGATAAAGTCCACAACAATGCTGAAAATAGCAACCTGAAAACACGTTATCTTGGTGCCTGTATCTGAATCAATGAAATGATCCAATTAATTTGTTTGGAGCAGCTTGGTCACTGAGCTGTGAAGC
Organism: Aviceda cuculoides; assembly: GCA_035590195.1. Taxonomy (NCBI): domain Eukaryota; kingdom Metazoa; phylum Chordata; class Aves; order Accipitriformes; family Accipitridae; genus Aviceda; species Aviceda cuculoides. The sequence goes on along the minus strand of JAVJGG010000082.1, from coordinate 24,245,770 downwards.
TCTAGCTCCAGCTTCTGATACATTTCAGATGTTTTAACTGGAAATCCTTTTAATGTGCCAACCCATATGCAATCAAATTCACCTTGTAACATATTCACCTTTAAATTAAAACAATTGTATATAACTAGAAGGAATTGCTATATCTTTATGATGGATAACAGTGAACAAATGAAGAAATCATAACAGTTCATACAGTGTTTTCCTTGAGATGATTAACTGAATAATTTAAGCTCAATCATTTGGATGTGTATTCTCGAAAGTAATGTTGTGGCTAGATTGTTCTTTTAACATAGAAGACTTTGTAGACAGAGACACTAAGACTGTTTAAGGCAGGAAGACTGTTAATCTTAGATTTAGTAGCCCCATTAGATTACCAGAGAGGAAATTGGTCATCTTTGCTTGTGAGGCTCTAGAAATAGCCCAGACCTGATGCAACTAGTGCTTAAAAATAAAGCCGTTTGCACTGATAGCAGACAAATCGAGTTATTGCTAGGAAAGGAGGAACCACTCTGAGGCATCATACGCATTCTGTGACTGGCATGATAGAGAGATTCGCTACACACAGAGTTAAAACGAGACTCTATGTGGTCCAGCTTGGCTACTGAGAAACAAGCAATGTAAGAATAAGAACTAGCTGACTAAACATTGCGTCAATGATAGAAGACTATTTCTGTGCAGCATTTTGGGGGGAAAATTATACTGAAATAGAACAGTTCCTTGTACACTTGCTGCAGAGAGCTTGTTTGCTATCACACACCTCTCTCCCAAGGCATCTTCCCAATAACCAGAGAAGTCAGCTATTCACGTCATGTCCTTTCATGCCATTTTTAATCTATTATTTAGTTAAGCCAAATATTTGATTATAGATTTCAATATAAAAGCAATTAGCAAGCTTCCTATGTATAAGCAATAATTATGAAGCAGCTTAGTAATAGAATGACTAACGAACAACATTTTGTTGAAATTCTGTTTAAAGACTTTTGTGATGTTTTAAACTGCTGATTTATTTTTGACTCACCAGCCCTGGTTAAAAACAAACAAAATCCTCCCAGATCTCTTATTTTAGGTTGTAATTCTTCTTCCTTTGCAAATACCAGTGTGTCACTTTGCAACACAGTGACATCACAACAGAACAGCATGTAGTGATGGCATTGCATGCCTACACCATAACATTGCAAAACAAAGTTTTTGTGAGCAAGAAAATAGTTTCCAGGCTATTAAAGTACAATTGCAGGTTCCAGGATGTGGATTCGCCTTGGTAAAATCAGGCTGATCCTATGAAAGCTGAGCCTTGAACCAAAGAACTTATTTGTAGCAGGATACTTTGTAAGAACAGAACCAGATAAACAGGAAACACTCTCTCTGTCATCTAAATAATAAGGATCCTCACCAGACTTCTATTCGTGTAGAAGAAGTCTTGTAATTAATGATTTATGATTATGGTGTTCAGGTGAGAGGTAAGAACCACTTTGTCTGACGACTGAGAGGTAAGAGTTTGTGGAGTAAAATGAGGAAGGCGGGACAGAGCTGCCGGAGGACAGGGCAGAAGAAGGAGGGAGAAGCAGGTGAGTGCCAAGGGAGTGGCAGCTGGGGTGCAGGACCTGTGAGCTGGGCATGCCTGTGGTTTCTTGTGTCACTGGAACGGCACAGCAAAGAAGCAGGTAAGGAATTGAGCTTTGCGTCATTTACTTTATATCTGGTAGCATCTCATAAAACTCTCCCCTTGGAAGCAATTTCAAAAAACATAGCACTTGAACGCAGTGTCTTAAAGCAATTACAAATACAAACTTATAAAGGAGTTAGCAGACACTCAAAAATCTTTCAAAAATCAGAAATAAGGAAACACTGGTTGTCTTCATTTCATTTCTGCCTCCAGAAATCAGCTTCTCCAGCCACTGCACATCTATCCAGTCTGCCAACTGTCCTACTCCCATTTTCATATTCATTTTAGCCAAGGGATAGGAAAGACATGAAACCGCCATTTTGTTCCCTTCACATCTAAGGCAGGAAATTCTCACCTGCGTCAAAAGTATCCAAGGGTATCCATGCGGTCAGCAAGACTGGAGACAGACGGAGGCTGGATGTTGTGCTCCAAGCCTCCCCCATGCTGCTGTCCCTTTACCCGTGCCTCCCCTTCTCCCACTCTTGAAACTCAGCGTCCCCAGCAAAGTGTGAGAAATGTTCTCCAGCAAGGTGGTGAAATACATAAGATCATCACTCTGCCTTTACCTTTGTAGACTTCACCACTCGTGGATATGTAGCCTGGTTAGGGTAGACCAAGGTCATCTTTGCATATATCCTACCCAGTTTTCCCACAAGTAATACCTAGTGTCCCAGCTGCCACTATAAAGTGGATTTCTAGAGAAGCTATAGACAAAGTCTGTCCTTCTGGGCTGATATTCTTGACGCTATAAAATAAGAAACTACCAGCTTTTTCCATTCTCAGATGCTCTTTCATTATCACCTTCACAGAAGGGAGTTAGTCAAAACTGAATGTAGGTAAAATTAAGTAGGCGCAGGCAGAAGAGTAATTTGTATGCCAAATGCTCATGTATCTAAGGCTTCCTGCATTTGCATGGTGTTCTTGGATGGAGACCTTTTCTGCTACAGAAGATAACAGCCATTTCTTGTGGTTTTGGAAAAGGTATGCTTGGACAGACTGCTGGGTCACTTTATTGCCATAACATTATTTTCACTTCAGTGCTTTAAATAACCTGAAAGTCTGCTAGGAAGAAAAAATAAATACCGAAAACTGTAGCCTATTTTATCCTGCACAGAACTGGTTAGGGTATATGTCCATTCCTGGGTAGTAGGCTTAAGTAAGTGTCATTTTTTTTTAGAAGCAAGAGAAAATACCCTGGAAAAGGCAGCAGGTATTTGCTTTGTGGAACAGGGCTCCTTCCACAGTTTGAGCCAAATCTCACTGAAACACCAGGTACCTCCACATTTGGTTTAATTGGTCTCTGTATCAGGGCAAATCGGTATAATTTTCTAATAAAAGACCTAATTCACTTAGAAATCTCTCCTAAGTTTACTGGGGATAGGATGTGCCATAGAGTCTAGGTGTGTCCTGTAGACTAAATCAGCCTTTCCACCTTCAGAGCTAAATACAAAGCTGATCTCTTGGATTTGTTCTTCCATAAAGAGTTATAGAAATACAAACTAGAAACAAAGACTCCTAAGGAGAAAAAAAGGATTTGTTTTTGAAAGATCTTAGCTCATAGGAAACATAAATGAACTAGTGTATTAAGCAGTGGCTGGCTGCTAGGTAGGTAGATAATCTGACAGGAAACATTTGCAGTTCAGATCTGCATATCCATATTCCAGTGAAAAGGACAGTACAAGCCTGGGGACTATGACAGACCGAGTACTGTCAACAGAGAGAGCACACTCAGTGTGACTGAGATCACTGAGAACTACGGACTAGGAAAATCTGCACGCCTTAATGTTGTGTTTAATGGAGAGCAACCTGCTGTCTGATCATTAATTTTGGGAAAGCCTGCAACTTCTTCAGGAAAAAAGGAGTACTGGTGCAAGGCCAGACACTGCTTCCACTGAAATTAATGGCAAGACATTTCATTGTTACAGTGAGAAAAGGATCAGGCCCTTAGGTGAAAGCATGAAAATGTATCTACATATTAATGAACCAGCATCAGCAGGAGAGAAAGCCTGTTGTGTGAAAACAACTAATTGTAAATGCAAGTCCAAAAGAGATTCTGCATTTATGTTTGCAAAAAGACAGGCAAGACATGAAAAACAAGCCTTTTAGCCAAGGAAAATGGATATTAATTCAGTTCCCCAGCTAGGACACCTGTGCAAACAATACCATCCCCAGGAAGTTAAAACAGAGAATTCCATAGCTAATAGGGTAATGTTGATTAACACCTGACCACTTCACAGGGAGAGAAGAATAGATTTGGCAGATTTGCAAAATGAAAGTATGTCACCTAAAAAGCCATTTCACACTCAATGATTCTACAAGAACATTCTAAATGTGAATAGCTTTCCTTACCCAAAAGTGGAATATGCGACTATTTTTGTGAGGTTAGAAAAAAGTTTTGATCTGGTAAATCTAAATATTCCATGAATGTAATTTTTAAACAAGCTTTGCTTCTAACCATTTAAAAACACCAAGTATTTTTGCTGTAAACCAAGCTAATTTTTTAACTAGAAAAATATTTTGACACAAGGGGGTATTTTAGTAGTTTAAAAACTTTCTCCTAATGTTTTTCCAAAGTAGAAATTTAATTAAATCAATGGATGCTCATGAGTAATTTCAATATCAACTTTTAAAAAATGTTCAGTAAAAGACTTCTCATCAGATCAACTCTGCTCCAAAAAATTCTAGGAGAAGAAGTTTTGACAAAGTTCTAAGAAAATCAGTTATAGCACCTGAAGACCTTGGTGCAGCAGATTACACCATGCCAAGATCTTGCAGGTGGTATTTGGCTCTTCTTTGGAAGACTAAATTTGGAAGTGACCCTTAGAAACATGTAGGAAAGTGAGACAATCTTTTTTTTCCTCTCTCTTGTTTCTCTCTCTCTCTCTCTCTCCCCCTTTTTTTTTTTCAGAGCAGCAAGTTTCCTTGCCCAGGAGCTTTTAGTCTGCAGAAAACATGCTTCATTTGTGTTTGCATTCAGCTCTGGTGGTTCCACTTTGGGAGGGAAACGAACACCATGTGTTGATCACTGATATTAAAAAAAAAAAAAAATCCAGGATCTAAAAAAATAGCTGAGGCCTTTTCTTATCCTATTGCGAGACAGACTAGAGATTTGTAGGACCAGAATAGTTTCTACTTTATATTAAGGTCTGTAACTAGATTGACAGGGGTTAAAGTAATCAGAATCCTTTAGATGTTTTTAGTATCATGCACATATATCACACACCTAGCCTCAGACTGACCTCAGTTTAAGGTTAACTTGAAGTTTATTACAAGTTAATTTAAAAGAAAAAGAAAACCAACCCCCAAACTATTAGGTAACTGCCAACAGCTGAGCAGGGCAGCAGCCTGTCATGCAGACTGGGGCTTTTCTGAGCCTCTGACAGCCAGCTCAAGCCATTTCTTGGCTGCTCAAAGCAGCCTATTTACAATCCAGCAAAACACAAACCGTTTTTATTTACAGCTTGCCAGTATCATCCAGAGCAGCAGCTAATTGAGACTGTACTATTTTCATGCTTGATCTTTGCTGAGCTATAAATGATGAGCCCCCCAAAAGTATTTTCCCTCATACACTTGTACAGTGCACCTTATACTTGCACTCCTCAAATTTCCAAGCAGTCACCAAACAGTGCCAAAAGCTCATTAAAGATTATGGGCAGCTGAATCATCACAAAATGATTTTTGAGTGACCTAGGAAAGCATTTTATGTAAGAGACTTTGTGGATTGAGGGGGAAGAGTGTAAGCAAGCCCTTTTAGCGCAGGTTTGGAACTAGGTGTAGGACATTAGGATTAAAGCTTGGAAACTGTTCGTTTTGATTTATTCCAATCCCAGCTTTGCTGGGGGAGCGAGAGAAATGCTGGCAAGCAGCTGTGTGAGAGACTACCCTCACATGAGATAAGGAAACACCATAAGATACACTGAATACCTCTATCAACTTGGTTTCATCATGCTTAAAAAGAAATTGCAGTTCAGGAGCCTACCCCAACTTTCACATGTGCTGACTTCTTGCAGGACTCTGCTGTTACTTAGGTTTGCAGAGTAGGATAGAAGAGAGAATTTATATAAGGCTGTGGATATGGAGATTGAGAAATTTGAATTTGGTCTGCAGGAAAAAGGAAAGAAAAATTGGAGTGAGGAATTATTGTGCTAGAAAGATTGCTATGTAAAGCCACATAAGGTTGCCAGTGGAAGATAAAAATACAAAACATGCTTAAGGTAAAATAGGCACGGAAGGATCCCACTATATAATTTTGCTTCATATAGGGAGACTTTTGGGGGCAAGAATCGTGCTTCTTTACCATTTCATATCTAGATGAGTACATAAAACTCTTGTTCTATTTACATATTTATTATTCATGTTGTTAAGGATCAACCAGGAATGGAGATCTACTGTCCTAGGCACTGTGTGGATGAAGAGGAGGCAGTCCGCACTCTGAATTGCTTACAGTCAAAACAGACAAGACAGCCAAAAACTAGGGAAAGGAGATAAAATGTAGAAATCTACAGCAGCAAGCACTATGGTTCTTTCACAGCCCTGGTTTCACCGGGAGCAGGGACAGGAATGTGATAAGCGAAATGGAAAGACAAAGCAAGGGAAGGAGAGAGAGAAGGAAAGCAGGGAGAAGAGTGGAATCATCAGGGGCAAGTCCTGGGGGGACCAGCAATGAAGAGCCTTGGACGAGGCAGGCATCATAGCAAACATCTGCTTGGCACCAGCTAGTCAAAACTGTTAAAAAATATTGTTAGTGTCCATGAGGCTCATCTCACATTTTCTGTGGCTGTTGGCACAAATGCCCGATTACGCCTCCGAAGGCCACGCATTTGGAAAGACAAGAGGTCTCAGTCCTACAGACAGATATGATTTTTCACTTACATGTTTCTAAATAAGGAAAGAATGTGAAACATTTTTGTCTGTGTATCTTATTCTCCAAAAAAAGGGGGTTGGAGCCAGCAAAATTGCATGAAAATCCCTAGCAAATTCATGAAAATGTTTCAGCTAGGGGAAAAAAATAAAGGAATGTGCTTATTTAAGTGTGAATACTTTACTTTGACATTTTTAAACAAAAAATTACCTGGATTTATTTTTAAAATTAATTAGATTAAACTGTACCTCATTTCATCGGGCCTCAAATGAATTTTTTAAATATCGACTAACCGTGAAAAGTCATTATATAGTGTCCTGGATGCAATATGACCCTAATGCTATTTGCCAGCAAATAGAGGAATGCAATGAAAAGTTTGCAGTTGTGCTAAGCATAGCAGTCAGGACTTATCTTTAGTGCTACCTTTTAACATGTATTTTACATAATACATTGCTCTTTTTTTTAAAGTGATCTAGACAAATATACACATGACCAGTTGATCCAGAAAATTATCCTTGTTCATCACCAGCTATACTTACTTATCCCACCCTCAAAACACACACTTAACTTTCAGCTTTTCAGACACTGGACCTTTTCCTTCAAACACTGGAGGAAACAGAACTGACTACCTGTTGTTCTGCAGGTTGGCTGGTTCAAGGTGAGAGGAAAGGGAGCTCTGGAGTTGGGCTCTTTCTGTGGAAATTATCTTTCCAGAATCAGTTTTGCATAAAAAATGAAGGGTTCCTATGAAGCACCTCAGCAGTCCTCTGTTTCCATGGTTTCACACAAGCAAAGGGGTAGCCTTTAAGGAGCCATTTCCAGATTTGGTTTAAGTTTAATGGCCAAAGAAATACCCTAATCTGCACCCAAGAATGAAGTTGAAACAGAGCATAGCACAGATCGCATCCTTCAAGAAAGCCCAGTCAGCAAGCCAGCAACAGCATGCCACCCCAGCTGTAAGTAATCCTCTCCCATAGCCAAAATATGCAGGGCCTAAACTGCACTCTGCACTTGGCACAGCAAATAGGCAATCTAATGGGCAAAGAATTTACAATCTAAATTTAGATGTGCTGCTACAATGAGGACAACAAACATGGTCATTATGGACTAAGGGAGTATGAGAACCACAGCCTTCACCTCAAAAGGTAACTGGTCGGCGCAAGTAGTTTTGTTGATGCTTCTATTCATTTTAAAGATATCATTGAATAAACTTGGGCATCATCACAATAGAAACAAGCTTTAGTGGGCATTGAAAGAGAGGGGGATAATACCTCTGTGAGTAAGACTTCAAGAGCCCTTCCGCCACAAACAGGTTAGGGACGGGAAGAAGAGGTCACTCATGCTCAGATCAAGGATGCAGTCATTGTGACATAACTGTGAACAAGCACAAGAGGCACTTAAAATTGCAGTCTGGAGAATTACAGAAAGTCCTTCAAGCCAGTACAAGGAGTCTGAATGTGATATGTAGGTCGTTAGGAAACCAATGAAAGATTAGAAGGGAAGAGAGGCTTGGATGAAAAACACTCTTTTTTGGCAAACCAAGAAGGAACAATGAAGAAGACCACAGAGGAAACCACTGCAGTAATCATCCAACCACCGGTACATTCCTGCACCATATCCAGCATGGGTTCCTTGCACAGTCTAATCAGGGAGGCTCCATGGCAAACATCCCTTTCCAAACGTGGACCTGGGGCAGGAACTTGGTTCTTGCTGTGCTTGCCACATGGAGACAGCAAACAGAAAAAAAAAAAAAAGGCATTTTGCCTTGCTATGAGAACTTTAACAGGTTTTGCTGATTTTCTCTGCATTAGAGGAGTCCAACAAAGTGACAAAAAGAGAATGTCTGATGCTACTTAAGCTCCAAACGCACTTTCCTCATGACTTTTCATAGCTGCTACTCGAGGTGTATATATAACTTTCTTATTTATCAGACATATGCACACACTTCTGCCCACTCACTTGCAAAATACAGAAGTATTTAGATCAGTGTAAAGATGCAGGTGAAGGTGAAAAATGGTTGGAGAAAATGAACAAATTTTCTACAGATTAAGTCATTATGATTCTGTTCATGTTTTGCAGCTTCAGAAGCTCAACTTACATAAAAATGTTTATGTAGTTTAGCTACTTCACAGCAGGCTAGTGTTCAAAATGGCAGCTGAGAATGAAATAAATTATTAAAATTAAAATTATGGGAAACATAACTCCAACATACAAACCAAATACACACTGCCAAATATATACCACTCACTGGCAGAAATAAAATTTTTTAAGATAGGTCTTCTATCATATAACATGCAGGGTTCCATTAAAATGAAAAAAAAAAAAAAAAAAAACAAAAAAAAATAACCAAACAA
>JAVJGG010000082.1:24171073-24236792 GCA_035590195.1 Aviceda cuculoides | reverse complement strand
CCCAGCTGCAGCCCTGCAGCAATTTGGGGATGGGGGGGGTGGGTGGGGGCAGCGCCCCAGAGAGAACAGCAGGTCTGATAGACCCGCGCTGGGGACATCGCTCCCTAGATTTGTATTTCCTCGCCCCTTGTCCCCTGGCCGAGCCGGGTTCTGCTTGGCTCGGCTTGACTTGCCCCGCCAAGCCCCCTTCCCTGTGCCCGCCTGCCCTCCCGGAGCGGGGGGGAGCTCAGCCAGCGCTACAGCTGCTGCGGCAGGAACGGGGGGGGTTTCTGTTTCAGCCCGTGGGTGTTGCTGTGTGGCACAACTTCTGCAGCCCTGCCTTTAACTTTGTGATCAGCGCCTGCTTTGTTTCCTCCTGCTGCAGAGGGAGGGCAGGGAGATTGGGAAAGCTCGGTGACACTGCTGCTACATTACATGTTTAGGGAGGGGAGGTGGGTTTTGGGTTTGGGTTTTTTTTTAAGAGAAGGGTTCCTGCTGGAGGGAGGGGAGGAAGGGAGGAAAACTTCCTACCAACACCCTCATTACTAAGCTGTTAGGGAAAAAAATATACCTACCAGTTCCTGCCGTGCCCTCTTCTGGGCAGGATTGCAGCTCGGCTGCAGGCCGAGCCACTCGGCTCTCCCTGCAGCTCCCGGCTTCCTTCCCGCCCCGCAGCCTTCGCTCCCCTCCCCGAGCCGTGGCGGTGGGCATGGGGAGTCTGCGGGCTCCTGCCCGGTGCCCCCAGCGGGTGAAGCAAGGGGAGCGGGTGCGTACCCTTGCGTATAGGTGAACGGTTTGTACCTTCAGCCAGCGCGCAACATAAACAACCTGGGCTTCCTCGCCTTCACCTGAGATGGGGCTTAGCTTCAGCCTTGCTCTGCCGCTGAAGTTTTTTTTCACTGCGGGTTTCGTTGCTGAAAATGAGAGCTGCGATTCGTTTTAGCCAAAGCTGCAAAAGGTCTAGAGGGATCTGCACCCAGCTGGCTTTGTGGCAGGTGTCTTGCTCTTTTCATATATGTCTGGACGCAGACCTTTGCCTTCCTTCTTGAGTTTTCCTTGGTTTGCATGCTGAAGAAAAGACTGTGATTGCTCCAGAAATGACTGAAATACATTTGCAGAGTAAGGAAGGAAAGCTGAGATGGTAGACTGCAGAAGAAACCAGTCAACTTTTTGAGTGTGGGGGTTTTTTTTCTCTTTTTAGTTATTTTTTCCTATTTGAAAAAAAAATTTGCTAAGTTTGGTATTGTAAAAGTAAGAGACCTTCAGAAACTGCTTCAAAGTTAGGCTAAAACAGAACTAATTGGGAGGTGTGAAAAAACGCTGCAGGGTTATTGTCTGACTGCCTTGGAACACTGTCATGGCATGACAGGATGGATTTGAAAGTGAAAGGGTGTCCTGTAGCTGACAGGTGGCAGGAGGAGCTGTGCGCTTTTGTCTTGCTAGTGAGTCTAAGGAAGCTCTTCACATTCTTCAGATGAGCATCTGACAGCTCGAAAACTTTCCTTTCATTTCCTTGTTTGAAGATGGGCAACTCTTGAATAAGCATCACACACCATAAAAAGTGCTTCATCTATTTCCAAAATGACGTGTGGCAATTAACATGGTTTAAGGTATAGAGTAGTAAATACAATCTTTCAATGAAACAGAGTCTTTTTTTCTTAGATTACCTTTGACCAGGTAATATTTACCAAAGTAGTTTAGTGCCTCCTAACCTTCTTAAACAACTTTCACTTATCTGCTTTGTTTCTGAAATGTTGGTATTTTTTTAAAGACCTTTTACTGATCAGGGAGTGGAGTGGACTGCAGCTGGTTAGTGTATGAATTCAGCTCAAAACACTGAAGAATGGCTATGCTTTTAGCATAGGTAATACAGGAAAGTTCTTTACAAATAAGTCTATTTAAAAGGATGAAAAATTATCTAAAGTCTGTTTCATGTTCTTAGTCCTGCTGTCAGCTTTCCTGCAATCGCGTTTGCACACTTCTAGTACATGCTTTTTACTTTTGTGAAGACAAGAGATAACAGCAGCAGAATGACAGTACAGTATAGTCACATATGCTGCCAAGTAAACAAACAGTTTTATATTTCTTCTGATTTTCTTAGTTTAGGCCTACTTATAACAATAACAGGCAGAGACTTTTGCGTAGAAATGTATGGAAATGCTCGAAGCTATGTAATTTCAGTTTCTACCTGAAGTAACAGTGTACTAAAGGTTTTGTCTCTTCTCCAAATAAAGACATAAATAGAGTGAGAAAATGGTTCATATAATTTTTTAAAAACCATTTCCACAAAGTTGATAATTAAACTTCACATCGTTAGTTGTGTAGAGCCTACTGACTAGCTTCTACCATTCATCGCTTTTGTCCATTTGTCTTTGAGTATAAGCAGTTCCAGCTCTCCAGATGAAAAACATTCTGCAAAGAGGGAAAATGCAGAGAAGTGTTTATAGCACGGATACTCAAATCATTTATTTTTGTGGAAAGAGAATGTTCAGTGTTTAAAGATAAACAAATAAATAAAACCAACAGTGCAATTTGCCAGAGGTATAATATATGTTGGAACTCTGGATACCACGTACAATGCTTTTGTCACTGTATTCATTGGTAAAGTATTATGCACACATTTGTATTTTGTTATGGAAACAAAGCAAGGAAGCTGGAAGAATAATCAGTATGAAACCAATGGGCCTGTCTTCTTATTTATATTGAAACAAGCAAAACCTTTAACCTGCCTCCTTTCCATACAACAAACGACTGGTATCTAGCTGAGGCACATAACAGCATTGGCATGCAATCCTAAAGTTTGGATGAAAAACTAAGTCTGGTTTTGTAAGCCTTTGCTAGAACTTGGAATATTTTACATTGCTGTTAAGTATATATGTGGCATTAAATGAGTTGAAATATTATGCAGTAATCACAGATGATGATAATTGTAGATCCAAAATAGCTTGTAAAATAATAATAATAAAAAAATTGTTGCCAGAAGCTGAAATTACATGGCTGGTGACAGCTATTGTTCTCTGCTTTGAAATGGGTGGGTTGTTCTGTGTTGTATATTTTAAAATCTGTTGCTGTCGTAGCAAAATCTGAAGTAATTTAATATGAAGCTATTTTTATGTTGTTAGAGATCATTGAGAAGAAATTATAACTAAACATACTAAGATAGGTTTGTTTTTTTTTTTTTTTTTTCTTTTTTGTGCAGGGGATTTGGGAAACAAGGATTTCAGTGCCAAGGTAAGCCACAAATGCTTTGTTGGCTAGCACACATTGTCGCGCCTCATTTTCAAGGTAGCCAAAACTTGCCTGCAGCAAGAGGGAAACAAGCCTGGAAGTGCTAAGCAAGCATCTCTGCCTATGTCAATTCAAAAGGAAGACAATTATTCAGTTAAATAACTCTTGGTATTTATATCATATACATTGAACAGTCAAGTAATTGTTCATACTGTAATAACACAAAAAGCTGTTTTTTTTTTAAAATCTCATCATGGCAAATGTCATATAATCTGCATGTAGTGAAGCTTCTAACTTTTCATGGGAATAATCTGTGCAATTTAGCTTTTGCAGAGATCATTTTTCATATCAGAAGCTCTTGTCTGTGTGGGCGTTTTGGAAAATGGATTCACTTTTTAGTCATACGGCTTCTTTTCAAAACCCAAACTCCCTGTTTTTAATTTTCATACGCTGTATGTTTAGGAGGACCTTTGGTTTGAACTACATTGTGGGACAGACAGCATTTCTCTGTCTTATGTAATACTTAATTACAAAAAAAATCCACTCCTACAAAGTCACTGATTTAATAAATTCTACTAACCATGAGAAATTGAAAGCTGCTGTAGTGGAAGATAACTACATGGAATCCAGAGCATGATAGGCTGTGTTCTCATATTTTCTGTATTTTTGCCAAGTTCTTATCATTATTTAGCATTTAATCATAAAATAACCACACCCAACTACTGTTGTTTTTTTCTGTGTCATATGTTTACCTAATTGGGATGAGGCTTTTTGTTGTCCCTTTTTCTTCCCCCACCTTCTTCCCTATTATTTCACCTGCAGCTGTACATTGTGTACTCATTAGCCAGCCTTTTGGTTCTTTCTTTCATTACATTTATTTAATGGTTATTTGCTAATGCTTTCGAGCATATTTGACTATCCTGAATGTTGCTTTTACTTAGTAGTTAGTGAAATTATGGATTCTGTGGTATTTTTGTGAAAGTTGATGTTAGTTGATAGTGAAATTAAACCTCTGAGAAACTGAATGTAAAAGAATGATGCCTTTTAAAGATGTTGCAATAAATATTTTTCCTTCTGCAAGTAGAAACTTGCAGACACACGCATATAGTGAAAATGTTGCGTGCCTTAGTAAGGTAAGCATGCAACCATGATTTTACCATGAATCTTGTATGCAACTTCCTCTGTGTCCCAATATGTTAATATTAAATTTTGCAGATATCCTCCGTTGGTTTTTGCTACTCATTGCATCCGAAGCAGTGCTATAGATCAGTCTGTGGTCCTCAGTCGGTAATGGAATGGCATTTCCTGAATCCCATTTAGGGTAGATCAGTGGTTCCTAGTTAAGGAATTATTTAGATGCTCATTAGAGATTTCAGCTGGTATACAGAAAATAATTGGGGCTCCGTTTAAATTATATAGTTATCTATCTTAAATTTTGTAGTTTGCGCAATGTTGACTTTCTCCTGTCTTCCAGTCAAGCAGCTAGTGGCTCAAGTTGGATGCCATTCACTGATCTGAGCCGCAGATCAAATTTGGTATGGCAGTTCATTTCCAGTATTTTGGATTCTGTGGCCAGAATTCCTTCTACCATCGTAATTCTAGTTAGCTGGGAATAGTTTTGTCTGATGAGGACTAGTCTTTATAAAGCAACCTAAAAATTTGAATGTAGTCTCATTTTCCCTCCAAACACCATCCATGAACACAACCGAGAGTAAAAGCAGTAGAGCAGCTTGATTTTATTTTTAAATGCTTCAGAAGTGATACTTTTTAGGAATCTAAATATGTTCAGACCTGACTTTTGTCTGCATCAGAGCAAGATTCTGCAGTTTCTCTTTGATGGAGACTGTTATATTGAGTGTTCTTGTCTGTATTCTTATATAGTCAAAATCTCTAAGAAACATTCAAATTATAGGTAGTTTGTAGCAAGTTATTGTTAGTGCACTAATAAGTTTAAGTAGTGGGGTTTTTTGCTATCATTTGTGAAATTCGATTGTGATCAAGATCAAAGAGATCATACTCTTGGGACAATAGTCTTGAAAAATAAAACTTCCATGATATGGTGAATCACATTTTTTCAGTTCAGCTTTCTGAAGCTTCCATATAAAAAGTCACCAGCTAAAGGCGGAAAGACAAATTCATGAGAACATGACGAATTAAAAAACAAAAGTGTGAAACTAGAAGGTGGGTTGCAAAAAACCCCCTAGTTTTCTAGCAAGAGAGCAGTGAGTTACACTCACAAAAATGTTTGATGGGGTTTACACATGCTCAAAAATGTTTAAGGTTCACCATGAAGAGTAAGCAACTGAGAAGTCTTTTCCAAGTGAACAAGAGTCTTCTGCTTTTTCACTTGCCAGTCCTCAAAAGATATCTACAAATGCTGTCATCTGCATCCAGTTCAGTTGTTTTAACTCACCTCGGAGTTAATGGTGAGGAACAGGCAATTCCAGAACCTCATTCCCCTCATCCAGAGTAGAGGCCTGATGCATTGTGTCCTCAAGAGTAGGAAAGAAAAGGGCTCCTTTCTTGCTGCTGACTGAAAAGGCGAGGATAGGGAGACTAGCTAAGAGACAAGATAATAGTTAAGACATACATATTTAAATTGTAGGGACAAGACAGAGGCACAGTGTCTTGAAAAAAACATTTTCTTCCATGTTTCAGAAGCAGAAATATTTTGTCCCTACACCATGTGGCTATTTTTTTTCCCTGTTGTAACTCCACAGCATTAAGAAGCTTTTCCCTTTTTCTCAGGGAGAACAACTTTTAGGATTTCAAAACAGAGATGAAAAGGTATCCAAAAGGAAAAAATCTGAAATAAACAGATGTTCTAATGATATAATTGGGCTCAGCAGAGGAATAACATAATCTAAAGAACATCTAATGACAATCAAACCCACATCTGCAGCATTTATTTTATTCGTATATCTGCTAGGCAGAGAAAAAACACAGTTGGTGCAGAATCTGAGCCCCATGAAAAACAAAAGGATTTTTTCCATAGCCTTTTGTGAAAATTGGATGAGATTCTTGGTGCTCATAACAAAAACATCCAGTTTATTAGAATATCAGCTAGCGAAAAAAAGAAACACAATGGGAACATATGTACATTTGGTAAAAGTGAAAGGCCTTTTCCCTTTGGTTTCAGCCTCAGGGTCTTCCTTTTAAATAACATTATCTACAATTGTAATTCCCCAGGCAACTACCATGTTGCAAGCATTGGCCACTAAATAAAAGTCTCAAAGAACAGAAGAGGGGGAAAAGCAGATAACCTCAGTGAATGACAAACCTCTGTTCATTTATCAGGAATCAGAGGAAACATTTCTTTGAACATGGACTTTGTGCATACTTACCAACTATCTTAATGCAGTTATTATATACAAGGTCATGACAGTATTATATATGAAGGGCTATGGTACACCCAGGTGATATCTCTCGCATGTAAAAGTCTGAAAATAATCTGCTGCTTATCAGAGCTTTGAGCCAGGCTGGACACTGATCTGAAGGAAGGAGTGGGGAGCTGTAGGATATGTCCTGTGACCCCGTGAAAGCCCCATTTGCCACCCCAGGCAGTGCCACTTGGAAGGGAGCTACAAATTCTGATGTCTCTAAACCTTCCTGGTAAATCTATGCATTTTGTCATTCTAGGCAGGATAGAAAATGAAGCTCCAAGCTGCTTTTCTCAAACCCGAGCTTTGTCACCCTGTGACAACCAGAATTTTGGTAAAACTCACAGTTTGCAGCTAAATAGGTTGTGCAGTACCATGACAATGTGCATTTTCCCAGCTTATCTCAGCAAAGTATGGGATACACTTCTGTAAAGATTGGAAATTGTGGGGATGAACATACAAAATCTTTAAATCTGGAAGTGCACCACTGTGATGCACTGAAGTACAGCCTAATAATCTGCAAGCAGGGTTGTTACAGTGTGGTGATGATGTGAAATGTTCTAAACACTAATGAATGTAGTAATACTCCTGTAAAGCTCTCATTTTGTGTGTGAATGTCAAGATTTTGGAAGGGAGTGTTCTACTCTATGGTTGCAGGCCTTTCCAAAAGTTATTCAAACAGTCTCTGCTTCCAACCTGAGTATTATAGTTTGATATAGAGAGAGAACAGGTATGGGAAGAGCAGGTGCTTA
Source organism: Aviceda cuculoides (assembly GCA_035590195.1). Taxonomy (NCBI): domain Eukaryota; kingdom Metazoa; phylum Chordata; class Aves; order Accipitriformes; family Accipitridae; genus Aviceda; species Aviceda cuculoides. The sequence goes on along the minus strand of JAVJGG010000082.1, from coordinate 24,229,453 downwards.
GGTCACTGTTCTTAACTGAATCACTTTCAGGATATAGTTCAGAATTTCATTTCAGTTCAGACTGAATCAGGATTAATTTTGTATAGTGTTTTATATAGTTTTGTGGTATTTGTATGTATCATTCATTCTTATTTCTGGACTGATAAGACAAGTAGTCTTATGAGATCTTGCCTTCAGATTAACCAGCTGAAGTTATGTACCTTTTATGGTTTGAATAATACCTGTCACTAAAGACACAGGGACAAGTTCTTAGTGTCTTGATGATTTATATGGCTGCACACCATTGTCTTGGCACATTGAAATCTACAGCACACAAAAAGTGAAGGTTCTGTCTTTCACGTACTGATTATTACTTTAAAAGTCTGCAAGATAATCAAAGAAGTGTTAGAAGTCATAAGGCTACCTTCTCATCACATGGTACAAATTACTTCTTTTTTTTGTTTGTTTCCCTGAATGGTCTATCCCTGGAGCAATACCTCTGTAAATAAACACTTGATGGAAAAGTGTGAATTGTTTGAGAGAGTTCCAGAAATTTTCACATTTCCTGCAGATTTTCCCTGCTCAAAAGACATAAATCTGCCGTTCTACATCATGTCAGGTTTGCAGCAGGTTTGAAAGGCCATCTGTAGCAAATGTACTATCTTTTTTCACGTACTTTCCTTTCCAGTGCTCTAAGAGGAGATATTGAATGCTTTGTGGGAATTTCCCTGAATTCCTAATACTCACACCCTTCATGATTTTTCCAGATTAAATAAATTATTAAATGACTAGTGCTCATTTTTACCATATGACTGGATTTCTCAAACATTTGCAGAGGTTTATGTGCTCATCTCAATACACCTCTCTAATCAGTAATCACTGAAGACATTTGAGGGCACGCCTGTGAAACACCATGTTGTGTTGAGCAAATACTCTGTTTGAAAGCACATCTTCTGAGTTCATGCTGGAGCCCAGATTCTCAAGTGCACGGATGTGCCCAGCTTCACAAAACTGAGGATTCGAGCCTAGCTGTTTAACCTGGCATGCATTTCTAAACATAAGCCAGCAGACAGAGAATAAGTTTCTTTTCCACTTTTAGAAATAAGCATCTGAGCTGAGGAGAGAAGCACACAGAAAGTTACCAAGACATTCCTCTGCACACATTAAGGATTTATCTCTCTCTTATAGAGAGCCTAATGCATTCCACTATGTTCTCAGCAAAACACAGTCTTGGTTCTGGCCTTGTGCACTTTGGGAGCCCATGGCTTCATTTTTTCAAGCCCAGTGATCTGTCTGTATTTCCACCTGAGGCTTCTGATGTGCTTCTGATAAGCTACAATTACAGGTGAACAGGTAAAACAAGAATTCAAGGGCATTGCTGAAATGTTGGGCTCAGCATCCCTTACTCCTCCCCTTATATCGCCACCTTTGTTTTTCTGTGTTAAGAACTTAATAGCAGCTGAGAAAAAAATTTCATAGACCCATGCCATTCTCTGTCCACATATCTGGAACTCATCAGAGAATCTGACTACTTTCTATTTGCATGAGGCAAAAAAAAGAGTAATATTAAAGTCCACTGAGAAATATGAGTTAGACAGTAGTAAGATGTATTCAGATAGTATAGTAATGATAGGGATGGATAGATGCATGGATGTATGGAAGTGACTTCTGCATAGAGTTTAGTTTCCTATATGAAACTTTATTTTTCACTCTCCTACCATAAATTTAGCCTGAAGAGTAGAACTGGATACATTTTCCTGAGATAATATATTATAGAGAGGTCATAGGTTTCATGGTCATTTAAGCCATAAATGCACCAGAAAGATGCAATCCTGTCCACCCTCACATTCAATTTCTTGTTACCACTTTCTTTTCCTTCTACTGCATCTGCACCTGTTCAACATGCACTAAACAAGGTCCCATGGATGTTATGGACTAAAACTAACTCGCAGAAAAAGAAAGGGTGGCAATCTCTCCCTCCTCACTCCATCCTCCCAATCTTATTGTGCATAGATCCACAGTGATTATGCTAACACAGAATGAGAGGTAGTAGTGGGCTATGAAAAGGCAGAGAAGGATAAACAGGGGAGAATGATTCTTCAAGCTGTCTGCCTATATATCTACCTATGGCAGTACCCAGGGAGGATCCAGGCACAACCCCCACACTGGAGGATCTCTTTTCCTGCTCTACTAGACCTCTGCAATTCTGTTTCTTACAAAGCTAAAATACTGCTTGGTTTCTTCATGTAGCTGTGTGTATATGCCTATGTGTGGAAACACGTGTGTTTAGGAGAACCAGTATTTCAATAAGGTAAACATTTGTGACCCCTACCTGGTGACAAGTTCATTCCAGTATCTCAGCAGGGCTGTTTGAGAGATTAACTAGTCATTGCTGGCATATGAGGGGCATTGCTAACCACTTTGAAAGTCGTTGCTTGCCTCAGGAAAGCTGGGGTCATCGTGATACCAGATGGTACAGTGATGCAGATCTTTAACACAAACATGAGGGCTCTTGCCCTTTTCTGCCACCAGCCCCTCCCTGCTTTGCACACATATTCCCTGTCATACAACGTGGCACTCCTGTGACTGCACAGCCTTTCTTCTCCCCCACATCCACACTGAGGTTTCACCCGGCTCTGTAATCTCCACCTCTAACAGTTCGCAAAAGGTGAAAAAAAAAAAGCAATTTCAGCTACAGTGGTAGTCCCAAACCAGCTCCTTATAAACTAACATAAAACAGGAGCTCTGCAGAGCTCCAGTCCATTCCGCCTCGTGAATCCCGAAGGAAGAGTCATGATGGGGACCATCTGGGTTAATTTCATTGTCACCTTTGGAGCCTTTTCATTCAAACCTGGAGTTTAGCTGATTTCTGATAACTCAAAGCCACAGTCGATGGGCAGGCAGTTCCCTCCAGGGGAAGATACCAACATCACTGTGAAGGCCTACCTTATGTGTACTGCTCCCCAAAGGCTGAAAGCAAAGTATACCTGCATGCAAACAGCAGGGCTGAAAAAGCTCAGATGATGCTGGCTGATTGCTTTCAGCTAAGTGGTCCCAAGCAGGGTGTCCTGCCCTTCTAAGTCAGCAAAGAAAACCAGCAAGAACCTATTTTAACAGCCCATGTCTCTGGTGTTTGAAGTAATGAGAACTCCAAAATGTATTCCTGCTACAGGTAGGAATTAGCAAGACATCATGTGTGCCCAAAAATATTCATTCAGTGATATAAAATTCATGCAACATTCTTGTTGCTACCCTGCTGGATAAGCTGATACACCATGTGAATAGGCAGGCACCTTGAAATAGCAGACATTGTTGTTCATATACACACATGTGTGTATATACATCTATCTAAACTTTATATTTACTGCAAACAGAACTCAACAAATCATTTGCACTAAGTGCTTTTCAATTAGTATTATTCTTATCTTCTGTTCACTGCTTATCCATTAATGCTTTTGCCTTATGTTTCCCAGATTCTTCAGTATTTGGACAAATGTTACCTAGTCAACACTTAAATTGTGCTACTTCCTTGGAGCTGCTTGGACAAGCTACCCATTCATCATCTGAAGCAAACAAGAAGGAGCCAGGCAAATCACCAGGACTCCAGACAGTATGACTGTCTGCAGAAGGAGACATTTCTTCAACAGCGAGAGCAGAGAGCAGTAGTAAACTGATACTCAGCTGAAGCCATCTTCCTATTCAACTCCCTACTTACTTGCTTTCTCAAATCCAGAATCAGACAGGGAAGATAACCTCTACCTTGAGACATGAGGAATCAGCCAAATAGTGGCTCTCATTCCTTGTTGCCAGGTGGGCTGGGGGAAAACTGTGTAAGTGTAAAAAGCTGACCATTGTAAGAAAGAGGAAATGCGGTCTATTCATTTCAAAAAATCAAACAATGACTACTGAAGAAAAAATTTGTGTTGTTTCCTCAGGTCTGTTTTCAAGTGCAGTTTTGTTGATGGACTCGGTTACAGCATAAGCCACTCCCTGTACCCTTAAACAGCTTTTAGGTCATTGCCTCATCTGAAGCACAAGAGCTTCTTGAAGCAGTTTCCACAGCAATCTCGTTCTCCGATCACCATGTCAGCTACATTTACAGAACTCAGGTGGCTGTAGAAACTGCCCGCATGTACAGTTGGATCCTGCATGATTAATCCATGCCACTGAGATGACCTAAGTCAGCTTGCAATCTGTGCAGAATGTCACCTTGCAAAGAACAGAAAGAAAACTTGACAGTGTTTATGGTAAGAGAAATAACCCCTAGATGTTGCTTTACAGCTGCCACTACCAGCCAGGGAGTTTTTCATACAGTCCTCAGTTTAATTCCCCACATCCAGCTCTGCAGCTTGCCCCATGGGCAGTGCCACAGACTCCCACCAAACCTTAGAGCACCTCTTTCCCAACGCCAGCTGTGGTCCACAGTTTACCTTTGATGAGTCCACCACCTACCTCTGATGAGTCCACCAAATTTCCACACAGCCCTACAATCCACTTTGTCCCAGTCCCACGAACAACCCTACAGCTCAACTCTCCCAACCCTGGAATGCATCCTTAGCATATTTCCCCTTCAATGCAGGCACGAGACTCTACAAAGCTCTCCACCCTATCTCCCCAAGTCTTACCTCCACCAAGTCCACTTGCCAGTCATACCATTGCCAGAGCAACAGCTAGGTGCCAAGATCTTGGGAGTTGTGTATTTCTGGCACTTTTTTGAAGTCCATAATTCCTAGGTGCTTGGTTTGTGTGTTGCCAGTTGGATGAGCCTCCAGCGAGTGCTCTGGGGCTGCTCGAACAAAGCATTTAAAGGCATGCCTAACTTCAGGAGCAGAAGTGATGGTGTTAAAGGCAACAGAACTATTCACACACTCACAAATAAACATTTGCACCACTGCTTTGCCAGACTGGGGCTGATTTCATTTGAAAATCAGCCTTACAGATTAAGCCCTTAGTTCTGAACCTTTCTCCTGCTGTTTTTAATAGAAAATGTCCTCATTTAAAAACAGGTCTTTCCCATGCACACCACAGGGGAAAGTAATTATATGTGATGAAGTCATGACTTCTAAGAGGAGATATAAGGTATTGGATTCCTTGCCTTCTTTATAGACTTTTGCTTACATCGTTGCTGGTTTAATTAACTCTTAAATTTTAATTATCCTGTGGACTATAGATCTGAATAAATGATCTGATGAACAAAACCTAGCTTTTAGGTCAGAATAGCAAAATTATTTTTAACCTAAGAGGGAAAAATTGCTCAATTAAACTACATGTTCTCAAATCTCCCTAGTCCTCTTTGACCGTCTGATTTCATTAAAAGTCGGAGCAGCTCCCAGTGAAATGAGTCACATGCTCAGGGTAAAGGGAGATGCATGACTCTCTTGAGCCTTCCTACAGTACCTGTATTGTCACAATTGGTCCCTATATAATCATGCTGCTAACTGTCAGGTCTCAAATGCTGAACATGAGACTGGGAAAGTTCACATTCATTGCTTTGCCTTTTCTCCCCCTTCGCCTCTCTTCCCTTCTCCCAAATGCCCTGTGTCACAAACACCTGCAGAGCAATACCCTGCTGCTGCAATACCACCCACTGGGTGCAGCTGGTCAGTGGGTCACAGATCAGGTTGACGAGCTGCCTACAGTGTGGGGAGCTGGGATGTGTAGGAGAGGCCTTGGCAGCTGGGGATTTGCCGTCTGAGAGACCATGTGTCCCTGGGACCTTGCAGGAGGTGGTACCTGCCCGTCACTGCCTGTGCCTGATGTGACATGTCTTCACCATCCTGGGACAATCGATGAGGCCAGCTGCTTTCCCCTTCAGGGTGCTTGAGGATGGAGCAGAAGCATGGGCTTCTTGGGGCAGTGATATTGCCCTGATTCCCCTTTCATACGACTGTCATCCCACTGGCCAGCAGAGCATAAAACCAATAGAAGCAAGCTGCAGTCAAAGCTATTGTCTTCTCCTGTGCCGTATACATTTATCCTGTCTGTATTCATTCCTATGCAGAATGAACTAAATAGAAACAAATGAACCCCATGTACTAAATGTGCCTAGGAATTTAGCAACCCAGCTTGTGGTTGCTCTTTAAAAAGAAGAGGAACTATTTTTAAAAGTGTGTTTTCTTAAATGGGTTTCTAGAGCTATCTGAGAGACAATAGCCTATGTTCAGCTGAGATGTGAGTGGCAGTGGCAGATACTCCGTTGAGGTGGCAGAGGAGAGAGGCATGAGGCTACGTTTGGTGCTGATACACTCACTGGGAAAGATAAACAGGTGCAAGTGGGTTTAAAGCAGAAAACTAGTGTGACTTCCTTCAAATTTGGTATGCAGGGGGTGTACAAAACAGCACAGCTTGTGCATTCAGGGGCAGAGAGGTCAAGCAAAAAGAGTTTGGCAGGACAGAGAAACAGCCTCCTGCACACACTTGAGTCTACTGTTTGCCTTGCCCAACATCCCTGATCGCAGTTTCACGTATTAACCATACACAAAGGTATGGTGCTATGTAGTGTAAGGCCTGCCCAAGGGCTGTGACTGTCATGCCTATCCAGAGCAGCCATGCCTGCATAGGTGACCTATGCGCAGGACAGCATTTCCTGACATGATGCTGACAGCTAGGCAACTTTACACAAGTCACCTGTTTCCAGGAGTGTCGTTGCCCTTGGTCAAGTCTTGATAAGTTCACCAGGAACTGGGAATGCTCAGTACTAATGCAAATCTGTCCACTTTCATATGAATGTAAATGTCTGCCTCAGAAAAGAAACTCTGCTCAGAGACATCCATAAGATGCAGCTGCTGGTTCCATAAATCATTTTGCTGGGAAGATTCAGTCAACCTAATAGAAGATGAAAATTAGGGGCGGGATCCCTCTTGCAGCTTTGCAAACTGGTGCTGCACACCTCTGCATCTAAGATAGTCCTTCAGACTCACCTTGTCCATAAAGGATACGAACGGGTACTCCCAGGACATGATTCCCCTTGGCTCCAAGCAGATATCTGCAATGGGGTGAGGAAGTGCCAGCAGTCACTCAGCTGTCCCCATCCCATCCCTGCAGAGACCCCGGCAAAGTGGCAGGGGCATGAGAGCTCAGCCCCTTGACTAATGCTCGCTGTTATCTCACGCTGGATTGCAGCAGCAGCGCTTCTATCCGATGGCAGAGGCCAGGTTGTTAAGATGACGATTGGCTCCAAAGCTGGTTCATCAGGGCAGTAGCCAGCCACCTCCCCTCTCCCCCACCACCATCACCCACCACTGGCAGCCCCCATGCTCCCCCCGTCCTCGCCATGGGGATGCTGAGGGAAGCAGGTGCCCCTTACCAGGGCAGCTTGCACTCATGCTGCACCTCGCAGGCCTTGGCAGCCATGGCATGGGTGGTGGCACAGGCCGCAGCCATGTGGGGTGCAGGTGGTTTGGGCAGCCAAGGTAGGACCTAGGTCCTCTGGCAGAGGTGTGGGGCCAGCCTGGGAGGACGCCTTCCCCGCCGGGGCACCTAGGAGGGGGTTATTGCTAAAGGGGGTTGGAAAAGCCACATGGAGCAGGCCAGACCCACTGCCGGCCTTCCCCCAGCATGCCGGTGTGGAATGCAGCCGCGCAGCCTCGCTGAGCACCCGGCAGTGCCTGCTGGGCCCTCCAAAGCCCTGCAGAGGAGGAGGCAGCCCTGATGGGCCTTGAGCGGCTGCTCACTCCCCTCACCCAAATGCTTCTTTTTCATAGCTGATGTAGTTGAATTCTAGCTCAAATCACTGGGACCAGAGGCAGGGATAAACCCGCAGGCAAGCTATCAAGTGATCAAGACCAGAAAACAAAGCTGGGCCTGCAGCACTTCAGGACAAGCCACCAGCAGCCCAACAAGGAGCTCTTTGTACTCTGCCAGGCAGCACCGTCAGCAAGCCCACGCCACGGCCACGCCACCGTGTGCTGTGCTCTCCGAAAAACAAACCTCTGCCCAGGGGAGTCGCGGCTTTGGGTTTTATTAGAGCGTGCTGATATTTCTGTGGGGGCTTCTCTTCCCTCCCCCTCCTACACCTTCACGTCCATCCCTCCCTGCCACCGCACCCAGGCGGCACAGCAGCCCCAGTAGCCCCACCTGCCAGCCCCGGCAGCTACTCATTCACCTCCGCGGGCTGCCCGCAGCCGGTCAGCAGCGCGGCTCCTCACTTTTGATAAGTTCCAGCTTTTCAACATTGCAACATGAGTCTACCGGAGAGGCTCGTGATCAGTAAAAGGGGCAGCTTTTATTGCAGTTGTCTGTCTTTTACTCATGAAAAGATGGCCTTTTCATCTTCTTGCTGTGCTGCTTGTCAAGTTGCTGGTCAAGGAGCGAAGGAAATGCCTGCTTAGACATCAGGGAAGGTGACATGGCTGTCAAACATGCAAGCAATTCAACATCACAGGGAGCCACAGGCTGGCTGCAAAGACAGAAGGAAGTGTGGATACATTGTGCCAAAAGTAATATTCCAGCAGTTCAGAGCGAAATGTTAAATTAATTTAAATTAAATTGAGTTAGTCGCTGTGGAACTGCTGTACTGTTGAATACACTCACCTTTCTTCATACTGGGTCCTGGTCCTCACCTATTGCTGCAGCACTGAGGATCTTTGCTGGGGTCAGGGATTTCCCAGACAGGAACACAGCATCGCAAAGCATCTGTGCAGAGTCTGATCCATCTGCTATGTTTGCGTACTTGCTCTGCGTACTTGCTCTACCATGAGTCAGACCTAAACAGTAAATCCAACATGCCAGCATATGTATGACTACTGTGCATGCAGAGATTATCTGTGCTGCATGTGTGCACTTGCAGTGATATAATCATCTGTGTGAAAACATACATATGTTCTTGACCAATATCCAGATATGTAGATTATAATCACATAGCTCAGGAAGTGTGAAGGGACCCAGAGGAGAGAATATGAGAAAACTGTACTCAGTTTAAGGCTCCTTTTCCTTGCCTTAACAGTGTAGAAAGCCATTAGTGTAAATGCAAATAGGGCCTGCAGAAATTTCCTCGGTGGAATTCTAATAGCACATTGCAATCAGACACACAGCTATTCCTGAGCAAACACGTCATGCCTTAGCTGACAAGTGGCACTGAACTAACGTAAGTTATGCAATTACCCGCCAAATGGTTATCACTGAACCGATAGCTTTACAGTAGTAGCTTTCATGGCTAATAACTGAAAATAGAATCAGACATCATGAGCTGTGTAACTGTACACTGTTTAAAATTAATTTCTATTACATGGTAGGATGGGTTATATTTACACCACAGAAGAAGATACCAAACATAATTTTTGCAAAAATAAAATTACTATAATTATTTTGATTGTGTTGCCTAGAAAATGAGATTTTTAATTTTTGTAAGGTGTCAAAAGAGTTTTTGAAATACATAAGGGTACAGAAAAAGTGGATAAAAAGAACAAATGTGCCTTTTTTAATGAATGCGCATTGGCCATCATGAATGAATAAGCTCAGTAATAAGATTCTTGCCCCAGAATGTTGTACACAGAAGTTAATTATCACTTTGTAACCTCTTAAATATGTCTGTAATATTCAGACAGTCAGGATATAGCGATTTCTATGTATGATAGCATATTGCAGATGTTCCTCTCCCATGCTTCTCCACACGCTGATCAAATGACGCTTGCTGTCCTAGAACTATATTTCATCCACATGTTCCCTCCATCCTCACCCACTCTTCCGAAAAACAACAACAGAGAGCTCTGCATGGGTATATTAACAGTGAGAAAGTGATGACTGGTTACATGAGTCTGGACTTGCTCAGGCTCACAGCTGGCCAAACAAACCTCCCTGCATGCTGTAGCCCGCTCTTCTATTGATGAATCACCAGCAGCAACTGAAGCATTTAAAAGCAATAAACTAGTTTCTACTAGCCTGCGTTTCAGCCTGCTATTTTAAGGGGGACATGTTGGAGTGGGTAAAGTAGCTTGAGCCCTTCTCCTTTCATTAGCTCTGGCTGGTATCAGGTGGTTTGTTCATGGCTGCAGGGCTGACAAGCTTTCCCATTTTTCTCGGGACTGCACCCTGCATACATTTTCCTCTTCAGTAGCCACAGAACTTGTTGGCTGATTTGAACCAAATTTGACAACCCTCAAATATATTGTTCCTGCAAAGTTTCTGCAAGGGTCACAAGAACAAGCAGCTGCTGGGGGGTTTACAAGTGAGGCTCAGACCTTCAGAAACTGTCGATATTATCTGCAGAAAGAAAGAGAAAGTTGGAGAAAAGCAATGAGTACAAAACATGAAGTTGGGTTTCTCACAGGCCTGTGTCTCTTGGCTGATTTAACAGACCAATATTAAGATTTTCTGTCCCCTCTCTAGGTTCCCCTGCACTTTTTCACCTTTCAACTTCCCTCGAGAATAATGTTCCGGCAGTAAAAAGCTTTGAGGATTTTATTCTTATCGCATATTTAATTCAAATCAACGAATAAGTTCAAAAGCTAAGGGGAAACAGAACTACATATACAGACAGCTCACTTTAGTGTGTTTCCATTTAAAAAAAGGCTGAAAATGTGAATGAAAGAAGCATGCCAATGTCTTGTTTTACACCAAAGATTTTTTTTTTCTTCTGCTCACAGAATAACTTCATTTGTGACAGAAGGTTTTGTAAAAACCTAGGCATTTCTCATGAGCAGTTTACAGAAGTGACCATATACTGAAAATAGGTTTAGGTTTCTTCTTCTGGCATAGCCCTTGTCTGTTTCTCTCTCACCTGTCTGGAAATTTCAGAAATCTTTAAGCTTCAGGTTCACAGAAGGACTACCATGCACAAGCTCACAGTTATTTGCTAGTCCTGGGATAGGTTCCTCCTACAGTGCAGGGGAGCACTGCATGCCATGGAGTGGATAAAAACGAGAGGGAAGCCAAGCTGATGGGGCACTCTGACAACCGGGCTAAAATTCCTGTATTCCACTTCTTGCAGGGAGGTATCTGAGTACTTTCACTTAGTATTCCCAGGCCTTAATTTACATTAGAAAGGATATGTCAGTGCTCCTCCTTCAAATACAGTGAATGGTCATTACACTTTTCTTCAAAACCGTGACTGATGTTGGTGATTACCTGCTTGTAAAATGTCCTTTTAACTAGAGTGCTCAAGGGAGTGCCAGAAGCAGATTTCTTCCCCTGGAAATGTAAGGTTTAAATTCCCCCAGGCAGAGAAAGGACAATTAAACCTGTGTCAACCGACCATAATTCGGCTAGGCATTTTCACCTTTTACCAGGTACATAAAGACCTTCTTCTCTGGCTATGTTTTAAAAGTGACTGCCATTGCATTTTGAATGCAGTGTGCTCATTCATTCATTTGGGATGTTCTCAGAACACCTACTAGATTAAGTTATTAAGTGGAGATGAGCAGAAAGAGTTCCAGTTTATTGATCCTGATGGGGAACAGAAATGAGACAGGTTTCAAGCTGCTCATCGCTGCCAGCCTGGGAGACTTGCATGAGGAGTTTGGGCATTGTCAGGATGGGCCAGTGGCTGAGAAAGACTTTCTGGGACTTTGTTGTAAATGTTTAACTTGAGTAGTGATGTCCTTTTATTGGTCAGAGAATTGTTTGAATTCCTGCCTGTCCTAAAGACTACAGTTATACTAAGGGTTTCAGCTCTTCAGAGAAAAAGATCTGCACCAGGTGCAAAGAAGAGACAACCAATTATCTGCACCCTGAAGGCCCCTAGGAGAATGAGGAATTCCAGCCTGCAAACTGCACTCCTTGCTGAAGATAAGGGAAAAAACTCTCAAGATCCCCACCTGTCTATCTTTTGGAGTAAAATGCTTTTCCTACCTCAAATCTGGCCATTGTCATGACCCTGAGGATCAGAAGAAGATATGCAAAGCAGCAAACTGAGACTATGTAGTGCCTTCTGTCAGTGGTCTAAGCCTGCCACTGTCCCCTTTCCAACTGGTGACCAAGGTCTGATACTTCAGAAAGTAGTAGGTGGTTAGGGAAGTAATCAAAATATATCTTGGAGGCAGAGAGAAGGAATTCCTTCATAGCCTGAAGGCAATCATGTGAGGTCCTCACCACTGATTGCAGGCTGTGATTTAGAGTTTCTCCCACCAAAAGACATTTATCAGTGATTGGATCTTGTCACGCCTTTGCCAGTAAAAGTTTTAAAACTCTCTACTCTCAGATATCCATTCCGTGTGCTAACACTTGTACAAAACACCCAAATCACCTCAGGCTTCTTTTTTTTCAGTAAGCTGAATAAATTATGTTCCCTATGTCTCCCCTCCTACAGTCTGCTTGGCAGTCCACAAGATAGCTTTGTGGTTCCCCTTTGAAACCTCTGTAGTATTTCCTCAGCCTCCCTTAACCAGCACGTACCAGAAATGCAAGCCAGCTTCTAGCAGTGGCTAACTAACGCCATACACTCACATCTCTATTTCTGCTTTCTAAATAACTACTAAACACTTTTGACAGAGTGCTTAAAGCTCTTATTAAAGGTAGCAGCAATAGTGTTCCTGAAGGTGAACCTCCACTGCACTCAGTTACTCACCTGGGATTCAGGAGATGCCGGGGTTCAAACGCTGCATTTTGTACAGGCCTCTTGGGCAATCTTAAGAAATTAATTTGACCTTTCTATGTTGCCATCACTCTTACCTCATCCCCATTTCTGAGGACATGTACAATACTTGCACTGCTCTGTTTCTACCTGGTTTACCTGCAGGCACATCTGCACAGACAGTAGCTCTGCCCGCACTCTTGAGTCAGCCAAGTGAAAGCCTTCTCCAGGCTGGAAGCTGTTCAGACATGTTACTGAAGGCTCTGCCCATGCTAATTTTTCCTGCTTCCTCATGGAATAAAAAGGCATATTGAGGAGTTGAAATTACTGTTGTGGGTCTCCTCAAGTGTAAAAATCACTAGTGCTTTCCAGTACATTGGGAGACACAGAGCCCTGCTACCGAAGCCGTCTGGTCCAACATTTCTCTTGTCCAGCATCTGATTCCCCCCTGCTTGGGCTCAGCCGGCTTTCCTCCCTCACCCTCCCGGATGGCCACACAAAGGTTGCATTACTGCAGACAGATCGCGATCTCAAAACCAAACAAGCTAGCAGAGGCAGTCCCTCCCCTGTCACTAAACCTATGCTGGGAGACAAAGCATTTCGTTTCCCCAGGAGATGGGAACATGCTGTCCCTGTGTCACCGCAGGGGAATGCTGTCATGACACAGCAGCATCATCCTTTCTGATGACTGGAAGTTTCCTCGAGCAGTGCACCTGCTGGGTCAGGTATTCCCTGTGCCCCGAGAGCTCTCCTGAGAGTCACGGCTAGTGCAAACACCAAACCTCTCATACACTGTCCCTCACCCTGCAGTTGCAAGCTTTTGCCTTGCAGTGAGTTTAGATGAAGTACTGTAAATAGTCAGCCTATAAAATTACAATTAATTACATGATCCACTGGCAGTGTTGTGGATTTATTACAGCTGGGTAATAAAATGATTATCTGTAGGTGGAAAGTGCTAAAAGCAATCATCCTTATTCCTAAAGCCTTGTCCTTACAAATAATAAATAATAACAGTGTGAACTACAAGCCTCCTTCTCCCCCCCATCATCACTAGTGGTGGAACAATGCTAAATTTATGTCTTTAACTTTAATAATGTTAAAATGATATCTAAGCTTCCTGGCTCACCTGATTTAAAATAGCCATAGAGATTCATGATAATCTTTCAAAGTGTGGGTATATCCAGGCAGTTTTGTTGCACAGAAGCAGAAGTCATGTAATGCTTCCTATGACTTGCTGTGACTTCCCTGCACTCTCCCTGTGTGGGCTTCTGAGCCTGTGATGGCATTACAGCAGGGTTATGTCCCTACAGCAGAGGGGATGATAATTAAAATGGTAAACTGGTGAAGGAACACGTAAACTAGTAAAATTCTAGGGAGAAGATTTTGGTATTGTTCCTCAAGCATGGCCTAAACTAATTTGTTCCTTCATTTATCAATTTAGTCATCTATTTGTAAGGTTTAAGCCTGGGATTTTCTTGTTTAATTCATCTGAGCAATCAGCCACCAAACAGTCTCTATGATACTTGTTGTTGTAAATGTATGTCTAGACGTAATTTAGATTAATTCACCATAATGATGCTGCCAGTTTGAATATATAACAATGCAAGTGCATAATGTGCAGTTGAAATGCAAACTCCCAAGCAAGCTTTGCTCTGACCTGCCTGGTGTGTCTTAATATAGTGTAATTATTCTAGTAGGAAAAGTAACAGGGAGATGTTCTTCCCTCAGTCAGAAGGGGAAGCCTTTACAGAGTTGTGTAGAGTTTAATGAACTTAGACCATATATATTCAGGGGCTGATCCTACGGTGTTGCATGGCTTCCCCTTTAACAGCCACTGATTGTCTTTGATTCTTATTTTCAGAAGGGTTACTGAGGAAAAGCAGTGAACATCTTTTTGGTACTCATCTCCAAGAGGTGCTCAAGACAAGTCATCTTGTTGTGCAGGTGTGACAGTCTGAGACAGCTGGGCTTCCTGTCCCAATCTTCAGTAGTTTTTTCACCACTTAAGACTCATCCCTGGGTCCTTGGCTTGAAAAGAGCACGCAGGGAGTGATTGCTTTAGAAAGCATCCTATCACCGTATGTTGAAGCGTAACTGAACATTTCTGAGGTCCTTTTCCATGACACTTACAGAAAAGTCTCTGTGTAGGGTCTAACACTCATTACTGAGATGGTCTGAGTGTGTGTCTCTGAATTTCTTACTCCTGTTATTATTTAACAAAAATAAGACCACATAAGGGCAGCGAGTTATTTTGCATCAACTCTAATGACAGCCAGGCCAGGCCAGGCCCTGTGTCTGAGAAAATTATAATGTATAAAGTATTTTGGGGTACATTTTAATGATTCTTTGACACTTTTGTCAAGCTTGTTGTTACAGAATGTGAGAAAGTATTACAGCTTATTATGTATGAGCATTTCCCATATAAAGACAATTTCATTGCCATACAACTAGAGACTGTATTCAACCCACCACATGTGCAAGACGCATTTATGACTGAGCGGAAGAGACAATTAAAGCCCTTTGTAGTAAGAGAGAATGGGAGTTTCTATAAGTTGCTTCCCCGGGCAATTGGCCACACGGCAAACCATGGCCACAGCCAAGGCACATAGTCTGGGAGGTCTCCTTGCACCTCTTGAAAGTTGTAGCACCAAAGACTGCAAAAGAAGAAAACAGATGGTAAGGAAAGCATAGTCAACTTCATCTGGGGTGGAAAGTCAGAGCTTCTTATGGCAAGAACTCTGGAAAAGCAGTCCCAGAAATGGAGGGCAGGGAAAGGGCTGGCTGTTCTTTGCTCCTACTGTACTTAAGGGGATAAGCTCCATATATGTTCTCTAACAATGACTGGGATCGCAAGGAAGGGAAATGTCTGTTTTATATAGTCATTTTATACCCATAGCTAAAACAAGCCTGCCTGAATGTTAGCTAGTTTATAGAATCATAGTTTTATCAGGCTAATTGGCTGATATGTATGCGTAGATGTGTATATATGTATTTGTGTATGTGTATCTACACTGACTCTGCTCTATAGTGTGTTTTGATTCTCTGGGCTCTCCCAGGAGATGTTCAGTTCCCTCTGCTGCCACCTTGGTTAGCAGAAGATGTGGCTGCTTGGCATCTCCCAGAACCATGTTCATCCCAATTTACACCTTAGGAACTGATAATCTGGAAGTGTGATACAAGCAATGCTGAACTGAAGCTCCCAGCCCCCTCTTGTCCATACTACATGTCCTGTCCTAGAGTAAAAATAAGTTTTAATATCAGCTACCCACTTGGGAGATGGACAAATTTTACAATTCAAGAGCAAATGAATATGAGGCACATAAAAAGTTAGATGGCAAGCTCCAGACCATACAGGATCTCTGTGCTAGATCCAGACAAAGAATCTAGGACATAGGAATCTGGTCTTATGCTTTGGCCAACATCCTTCAATGCCCTTTTAACATCCTCCTCGAAAGCATATGGTTCAAAAGGCATGAAGGTAAAGAAAGAACAAGTCTAACCTGCCCCAGGAGGCCTTCTCTTGGAAAAAGCAAAGAAATCTGTTCCAAGTTCGTTCTGATGGCCTGAATTCACTACTGGCTTTGCAGGTATGAATCTAAATAAGCAGTGCATGCCAACCCTGCAGTACTGCAAACAGACTTCTCACATGCCTGCCTACACAAAACCCTGCAGGTAAAAGAGTTACTTTACCCAGAACATTTTGTAAACCATTAATCTAAGTTATCCTTGCATGAAAGGTTAGTCTTACAAATGCTCTTCCCCTTACCTTTCCAACAATGAACAAATCACCCTATTAACTAGCTACTTTTGGGTACCTGAAAAACGTAGTCCCCTTCCACATTTTGGTTGAACTTCTCAAAAATGCTGCCTAGTTTTTGTACAGTTATCTTCAACTTTTTAGTCCAAGTATTCCAGTAATTGTGGAACAACACTATAACATGAGTGCATTAGAAATTCTACAGGAAATCAAAGAGCTATATTATTATGCATTATATTAAACATAAGGTGCAAGCTTGGTCTAATCAGATTACCACAAAGCCATTTGGTTATAAATTCTTTGCTCTGATTTTTTGAGACATAGAGCACTATCACAGTCTAAATCGTTTGGCTGTCAGAGCCTAAATCCTATGGAATACTTCTGAGCAGTCTAAATCCCATAGATAATTTCTGAGCGATTATTTCAGGTAAAGACTTTTTAGCACGAAATGTCATGAAAGCCTTCTTTTGTTCAGAATGAGAAACAGGGAACTTATTGGGGATGCTTACTAACAGGAGGAGGTGCAGGGGTCCATGAGGTCCAAGGAGTAAGCTGTAATCAACTAACGTATTTTGTAAATGTGCAGCCCTCTCTTACCAAATTCATGTTTGTAGAGAAAGAAAAGAGACGGAAAAAAATGCATTAAAATTAAAACTGGTTTGGGTTTTTTTTTTTAGTCATCTCTTCTTTTTAATTTCTCAAACACCTGCCAAGCAGTACCAGAAGTAAAATTTTCACACAATTTCTTTTCTAGACATTTCCTTCACTAGGCAAATTTTACAATCAAAGGAAATAAGGCTTACAAACTCTGGTCCTTCTTATAGCTATGCAATTACCGAACATTAAGCTCAAAGATAATTGCAAGAACAACAGTCCTTGCCCAGTTTTTCACGGCTCTTTCTACCACTCTCTCCTCTCACAAGACACTTGACGGAGTAATTACCAAGCATGACAATGTATCAGATTGATACTCAGTCATCATTTTACGTCTCTCGGCATGCCGGCTCAATAGAAAACGCACTGGCAAGCAGCAGTGGCAGCACCCTGCGTGCCGGGGAGCCGGGGAGCTCCCATAGGCGGTTTGTCCCAGGACACTCCAAGGGTTAAAAACCACACGGTAAGCTCTCTATACTATCACAGGCAGTTAATCTTATTTAAAGGAACACTTTTTGCCTGTAGACACCATAGCCTCGGGGTGTGACTGACTGGGAGAGGGCTGTGCGGAAGAGAACAGGAGTGGCTGGAGGGGCTTTGCTAGTGCAGGGCACAAGGGAAATGCCTGGGAGAGAGCTGCCTGCTGCCTCCCCAGGCAGGGACACAGCCCACAGGTGACCTCCTCATCCAAGTAAGGAAAGGAGCACCTGACTCTGTCCCCACACACCTCACCGCTCCCCCCTACCCCTGCACAATGGAAATGAAGCCATTCCCTTAACTGGATTGCCAGGGGAGCAGCTGTCAAAATGCCCATGGGCTTCAGTGATAACAGGATTTCACTAGTATTTCTCGAAGAAAAGAAATGTAGTCTGCCACAGGGAACTGACTATTGATGCCTCCTGGGAATGTTTTAGAGCCCCCTCACACCCTGCAACCTTCCCTCTGCTGGTACAAGAACTATGTACACTACAGTGCCTGCAAAATCAAAGTGTTACAGAGAGATTTCATTCTCTAGAAGGTGATTATGAAGTACTTGCTAATTATAGGAATTGCATTAAAGCGTTCCCAAAAAATGTATCAGCACAAGGGCAGAGCGAGCTATTCCCAAGAAGTAACATATTAGGCTACCAGGCTTTCCTTTTTTCTGCTTGCTGAGCATCCTCCAGCAATATGGATTTACTTTAAAATTATTTATCTGAATGCATTTGAATTTATTATTGTCAGTATACCTCTATCACAGGGAATTATGGTGCGTAATTGTAACTCAAGCTGTGCTGCCTGGTTAGAAGCGGTCAGACAAGATGCAGATTTTATTCCCTGAGTGAAGAATGCAAGTATTTCCATTGCAAAGCATTCATGTTTAAAGTAAAGTCTCTGTGAATGTGGGTGTTTATAATTCCAAATTCCTTTAGAGCAAATATTTGTGTCTATAAAATTCATTTGCAAAAGATGTGACAGGATGTATGTGGAAAATAAAGGTCAAAACCATAAAAGTGTTCTGAAAAGAATAAAAGTAAAGTCCTTGAAGCATGGTCTGGGAGTGTTGGAGTGCATGTATTACAGGTATGGGCCATTTTGAAAAAATAACGGCACCTGTGTGGATGCCAAAGTGCAGTTCAGAAAATACATGCATTTTAGGTTGCTACTTCCATAGCCCATAGAGAAAGAGCGTGTGTGCGCGCACGTGCACGTGTGCTTACAGGAGAGGGAGAGGGAAAATGAGGGGGAGAGTGGGAAGAAGATGGGTACAGAGCCAGAATCCTTTTTTTTCTCCCATCAAGGTGATTATAGTGTCCTTAGAAATGAGAGGGCTCTACTAAAGATTTTCACTTCAAAGAAAAGTTCTCAGTGAAAGCTCATCCTCTCCTTCTCTCATTAGTACGCAGAGAAGTCTTTAATATAATTGATAATCTAGCATAGAAAAGCAGAGGAGTGTATTTCTTTCCCAAGTCAGACAAAACATTTCACAGGCATGTGACTGTGAAGTGAAAGAAGAAAAAGCAGCGAGGCTTTTAGAGGACTATGAACACAGACGTGCAAATATTAATGCAACTCAGAAATACTGCTGACTCTGTGGGGGTAACCTTTACTATGAGAATCCTGTGGTAGTTTCATTTCTGGCATCAGTGTTCTGTTTTCTCTACCCAATGTTTTTTGGTTGGATTTTTTTCTTAAATCTGCATTTTAATTCCCCAAATAGACTCGCTCTGTGTGTGACAGAGAAAAATCTCTCTTACCTGCCTGTGTCTAGATGTTGACGATGGCTCCATGCGTTCCGTCATGCCCCACATGCTCCCAGCCATCTGCTGAACATGCCTGCAGCGTTGGCACGCTGTCCGCAGTTGCAGGTGTGCACCGAGGCAGATCTCACTGCTGCCCACTGCTTATGCGTGTGATCTGGGTTGAATCCATCCTGCACCCTCAGTGTGTAGTGAGGAAGATGCACACCTGAGCAATTGAAGAGAAACACGAAAAACACTGAGCTCCCCAACCCAGCTTATAAAATTACATCCAGCAGCTCTCACTTCTACAGAGCTTATGAAGCATTGAGTCTTATTCCAAATTAAATGAATCCATGTTGAATAAATATTATCATGATTTTAATTATCCTACGCGTTCAGGGCCAAGTCATAACCTAAGAGGTTCACTTTGTTCAATACATCAGAGCCTAGGCAATTTCCACTGCCTTTTGAATCATAGAATTATAGAATAATTTGGACTGGAAGGGACCTTTAAAGGTCATCTAGTCCAACCCCCCTGCAATAAGCAGGGACATCTTCAACTAGATCAGGTTGCTCAAAGCCCCGTCTAACCTGACCTTGAATGTTTCCGGGGATGGGGCATCTATAACCTCTCTGGACAACCTGTGCCACTGTTGCACCACCTTCATTGTAAAAAATTTCTCCCTTATATTTAGTCTAGATCTACCCTCTTTTAGTTTAAAACCATTACCCCTTGTCCTATCGCAACAGGCCCTACAAAAAATTCTGTACCCATCTTTCTTATAAGGCCCCTTTCAGTATTGAAAGGCTGCAATAAGGTCTCCCCAGAGCCTTCTCTCCGTGAGGCTGAACAACCCCAACTCTCTCAGCCTTTCATCACGGGAGAGGTGTTCCAGCCCTCTGATCATTTTTGTGTCCCCCCCTCTGGACCCGCTCCAACAGGTCCGCGTCTTTCCTGTGCTGAGACCCTCAGAGATGGATGCAGTGCTGCAGGTGGGGTCTCACCAGAGAGCAGCAGAGGGGGAGAATCACCTCCCTCGACCTGCTGGCCATGTTGCTTTTGATTCAGCCAGGATATGGTTGGCTTTCTGGGCTGCAAGCACACATTGTTGTCTCATGTCCAGCTTTTCATCCACCAGTACCCCTAAGTCCTTCTCAGCAGGGCTGCTCTCAATCCCTTCATCCCCCAGCCTGTATTAATAGCAGGGGTTGCCCCAACCCGGGTGCAGGAACCTGCACCTGGCCTTGTAGAACCTCATAAAGTTCACATAGGCCCACTTCTTGAGCACTTGTCAAGAATCTTATCTAAGAGATTCCACTGGTCAAGTTTTATTAATTTCCCCAGTTGCACTTGCTTTTTTCCTTTTAATATGCTGTGTAAATGGATTTTGTGGCAGTTTCCTTTCCAGCACTGAATATTTTACAATCCTTGGATTTAATTAGATGCATTTCCATGTTATTAGAAGCTACTATTTGTGACAACAAAAATAAAGACTAAAGGAAAAAAAAAAACCCACAATGCTCTATTTTCTTCTCCCCCTTCAAGGAAGACTCAGCTTGCACAAAGGGAAGTTGCAGGTCCTTTACTGCCCCAGCCAAAAGCACGAATCAGACACTGATGCTGACATAATGAGCAATTCTGTAGGCTTGGGAAACTATCATTTGGCTAGTTTGCATTACAAAAGAGTCACAGTTATTTAATGGACAAATATGGGTTGAGAGATGCTAGGTCTCAGGCACTACTAATCTGTGTCAAATATGAAATCAGCTGTCTAATATTAGATGTCAAGTCTCCTGGCATAAAGGTGTGTCAATATGGAAAGATACTTTTCCCTGTTTTTCAATATCATGCCTGTGATTGCCAAAATACATATGAACTTTAGAAACATTATGTGCCGGAACAAAATGAGGAAGGACAGTCTGATTTACAGCCTGTAGTAAGCTAGCAGATGTATGGAATGAGTTTTTATGAAATATAACAAGAAAATATATGACATAATTTTTACAAAGCCATGTGTCTTGTAAACATGCTGTCACTCCTAATCTACACTGCCCCACCTTTTGCAGCACTTTTGTCAATCGCTTGTATCTGGTTTAGTCCAAACGCAAAGCTATAAAGACTGGACAGAGCAAAAAAAACCCTGTGAATTGGACAGACTAACTGTTACTTAAGAAGACCTTTACTGCATTTGCTTTTCAGTTTGTATTACTGTACAACTTCATGTTGTAAATCCATAAATGACATTTTCTTTCAGTTCACTGGGGTACATGAGAACTCCTCGATGTGAGTCATGCCAGGAGTCAGCTTGTCCATAGGCATACTGTTGAGGATTCTACCACTTAAATCTACAACTGACTATTAGCAGTTATCTCACCATGTTTACAGTATATTAATTTAGAAATTCTGATTTAGACTAAAGAGGGAAATGATACCTCTGTCCATTCATCAGTCCTTTATTGTGATAAATTATAGACAGTTACCAAAATATTCCTTAAAGATTGATTAAATAAATGAAATAAAATTAAAATAACAAAATGTAAATAATCTGAATTCTTCTGAAGTCATACAGAACTCATAGGAAACTATACACCTATTTCATTTCAAGCCTGCAAAATTGAATAGCGAGGCTGGCAGAATAAAAAAGTATTATTTTGAAAAACATACCATATCAAAGGTAGTTTCATTTGGAATGAGTGAATTTCTGCAAGACTGTAATGTCTTCTTTCACTTGTTACCTTTTGGTAGCTTTTCCAAAAACAGGAGAGAATTTTAAAGGTATGCTGTAGAAAGGCAAAAAGAAAATGCAATAAAAGAACTGAAATACAAGCAAGCTTTTTTTTGCCTGTTATTTTTCTACTTCACCCAGTGGTAAAGAAAGATAACATAAAATGGAGGAGGAGAGGTATTAAGTCCTTTCCTGACAAAATAATTCAATACAGCATAAGCCCTAAAATGAGAATTTTTCCATTTGCAACAAAAGACCCCCCCGAAAAGGTAACCCTACCCCAAAACTTTCAAAAGCCCGAGGAGATCAAAGACAGAGAGGCCACTGGGAGAGGGTAGGACTCTTTGCTGGCTGGAGCGGCACCCGGGTTGCAGGGTGATCCCACTCCCTGCTCCTTCCTATGTCTGCATCCTGCTTCACTTGCAGAAACGCTATCACCTCCAGCAGTGCTTGCTGGGCAATGGCGTGGGGAGGGGATCCTGGAGTTCAGGTGATGGTTGGGATCAAGCTGGCAAGCACCATGGAGGCAGCGAGCAGCTGAGCACATCTGCACTTCGTTTTGTCTCTGCCGCTCACAGAGCAGTCACTCTGACTAAGCTTACTTGTTCGCTGTCTACTTATGAATGTGACCTTCTCAGGGTTCAGCTCATAATTGCTTGCATTGAATTTCCATAAAGCTGGGCAATGATCAAGACTTCATTTTTCATGTAGCTCCAGGGAGAGTGTCTAAAATTGACATTGAAGCTAAGTACACTAGATTAAAAGAAACAGCTGTATGTAATAAGTCCCGAGTCATATTGTTGTAACATCAGAAGAACATTCTGAAAACAAGAAATCTTTCCTGAACTCTGTAGAGGTTTATGGCTCAATTTTTATCATCACTAGGTAGAATTTTCATGCATAATGACAGGAAGCAGCCAAACTTCAGCATATTTCACCCAATCATATATAGAATTTGGATTCTGTTAAACATAACACAGCATAACACAATGTCTGTTCTGGATGAAGCCTGAGCAGTTGCTGATATTTTCTGCTATTGCTTTTGTGATCCTTATGGCTCCTGCTTGCCCTGATGTCTGGATCTGCATCAGGCAGCAAACTCCTTTTTCATTACAAGGTTGATCTGGCCTTCTGTGATACAAATTCTGGATGCATGGTCCTGAGGCTGGTGTGATAAGGATTAACCTTTAAACACTGAGCACCATCTAATGCTAGATGGTTATCTAGCATTAACCTGATATATACCAAACCTTCTTAACCCTTGACCTTGTATCTCAGAGGAGACAGTACTGAGCAAAGGCCAGATCGATCCATAACAAAATTCAGGGCTAGGAGGTGGATAGCAACTTTCAGTCAGAACCCTTTTTGCTTGGATATATTTCAGATGGACACTCTTGGGTACTGATGTATTGATGTGCACGCTAAGCCTCCAACAGGTCCTGTTCAGCTACATGCTTGAAATCATTTTCTTATGTTTAACATAACCTCAAAGCCACAGCAAAACTTGTGCTGATTGCAGCTCACGTGTAAGGGTACAAAATCACACCTCCTGTAATAGCAAGCTGGAGGTGAGCCTCTGTACTACTTACAGTAAGGCCACAAAGCTGAAGACATCTGCCTTTGGATTTAGTTGTTAATGTGTAGCTGCTGTCTGAGCTGCTGAATTATTGTCATCTTTAACTCTGTCATGAAGATGCCACTGTAGCTGCGTATTCTCCTTACTTGCAGTTTCATCCCATTAAGACAAATGTAAATGTATTTTGTTTTTATTTTTTGCCTGATTTCCTAGCTGGTGCGACAAGGAATATTAAAAACAGCAATTGTGGAGCTGTGGAAACTAGATGCTTGTAATCTGAAGGTGGCTGTTGTGGTGCCTCTTTCTAGGAAATTGTATACTGAAAATGTGTCTTTTTAGATAAAGCCATTCCTTTTCTGAGAAATTGAGTTGAGAATACATTGCATTAGGAATTCTTGTGGTATTCAGGACAGTTCAGGGTCCCTTTACAGGCCATCAGAAAAATGTCCCAGATGATGAACTGGATAGTTGGTCTTCTAATGACAGATTAGGAAACTATTTCATTTCCTTCTTGCATATACTACACAATCTATTGATTGTAGATGAGTTATTTCTTATGTATTTCTCAGAAAGGTGAAGCAAGATTGGGACTTACTGGGTTTCAGTTTATACTGAACACTGGCAGCCAGAGTGTGAGCACTTGCATTAACTCAGACATGAACATCCCCAAAACTACGCATCATCCAGTGTCCTCCCTGCCCTGTACTTGTCCATCTGGACTCAGAAGAGATGGAGGTCACCTGTTACTGATTTTGCTGATAATTCTCATCAGCTGTTACAGTGCCAGAAGAGCATTTCTCTCCCTCAGGAGTGACTTGCAGGAAGATTTGGAACGTTTTTTAGTGGGCGAGAGTATTTTAGCCTAAATTCTATGTAACCCCAATTCAAGCCTGCCCAGATCCTGCAGAAAACTCAATCAGATTTGAATATTTTCAGATTAAGTCAGAGGTTTCCAATATGGGTGATAGAAACAGGGACCTTGGTCAATGTCAGAGTTAGGTTAATTCAGCTAAGTGTAACCATCAGTAGGATCTGTCAGCAAGTGACAAGGTGACCGTTATTGGTTCTCAGGGGGGTGAAAGACTGATGATTGGAAGCCTTTGTTCCTTTCCTTGTTAGACATATGAGAGGGCCAGAGTTTGCCCTAAAAGCAGTATCATGCAGCATTGTGTCCTCTCAGCTGTGCTGTTGAACATGCATATGAGTCTGGCTCCATTAATAAGTGATAGATATGTATCAGTATGTCAACGATTCCTGGCTCCGCATGTCCATCTTCTCTGATCCAAGCCAGAGCCAAAATGAATGACATGGTGCCTGCAGAGATTTAGCGTCTGCCCTGTGAGCAGTAGCTGTCTGAGTCCTCCTCTAGATAAAGCATGAGTAACATTACAGGGTTGGTGGGACATCTGTCAGTAGTTCCAGGCTGTTGCTGGTCCAGAGACACCATCCATTTGCATTTAGTGTCTGGTTCTCTTATGCTTATGAGGACCTTTGCAGCTGCTGCTGGTGAAGGGGGTGCAAGCCCTCCTCGCAGTCGCTTTGGATGGGTCTACATGGCATACAGGGAGATTGCTTTGTCTGCACTTTGAAAAAAACAAATGCGGAGCAGCCATGGACTCATGGAGTCAAGATGTTGCACCAGGTAACAGTGCCAGCCCAGAGCCTCCAGGCATCTGCCAGCCAGTAACCCTGAACATGGTTGTGTCTTGCCTCAACACACAGCATAGGTGTTGCCTAACTCACCAAAAGTCTTAGTCACTTTGGGAACAGTCTGCTCTCATGCCCACGACAAAAACCTGCCGTCTAATTCTCTGCAAAATTGAAGCTGATACAGCAGATAGCTGCCTCTGACTCAAGTCTTAGTACATTGAACTAATGCTTTGATGCTTAGGTTTGGTTGATGATAAGGAATTGTGTAAAGGTTATGGTTTTGCTTTTATTGTGTAGTCCTTGCACTCATTTCAGAGCTGTTACTGGAGAGGCAGTTTCTCTTTGGCCATGATGACACCGTAGTCTTAACTAAAGACATCTAAGTAAGCAGTGAGTAGTTGAGAAGCTACCTGCATGGATATTATTTTTAAAACTGTTTGAATGTGCCCAAGCTGAGATTTGCTGTCCTGTTAAACATGATATGAATTTTAACATTCCTCTTGGCACATGGAAGAGCAGAGGTCAAAAAGTAGTATATTAAATGCTTTTATGTAGGAAACTCCATCAATTATTTGTGGTTGCAAATTAATTTATTTAACAACAAAGGAACTGCATATTAAGAAGTCATGGAACCAGCAGTGGAACTGTATAACAGAAAATAAAAGGATTTGCACATGAAATACACACTGATGGATCAACTGTCTATCACTGGATGATAGAGAAAGCCTAACATCACGCAATAGCTATTTATATAATGTAATAAGGTCTATGGAAAAAGAGTGCAAAATGTTAAACATTTAAAACTTATATCTGTCTGAAAAGACACGCTGAAAAAAATATGCCCCCAAATAAAGAATTCAGAAGTTTGGATAGGTTTCACAATGCCGACATTGTCTCATGACTTCTAACTAAAACCAATGGTACACTATTCTGAGATAATCAAACGCTGGCATGTGTGGAAGAACTGAATGCAAAGCAGGTTTCTGATCTGTAGGAATTTTTGAGATTTCAAAGCTCACTCAGAACAAAGAGAAAAAAAAGAAATTCTGTAGGGCGTCATAACAATAGAAAATATTCTTTTAATCAAAACATGATATTTTTTTTCTGAAAACTGAATTTTATTTTATAAACTTTTTTTATGATATCTTAATGAAAATTGCTGAAGAAAAAAGGAATTTTATGGCAGAAAAGAAGACTTTTCCTTTAAAGAACCAAAAAGAGGTATTTTGACAATTTGGAGTGTAAATTCTCCTGAGACTTACTAAAACCAACCATTTTCATTTTCTGTGAATAGTTTCAGTTTTGACATATGGAACTTCGTAATGAAAAGTGCTTTTTACTGGAAATGCTTTAATTACTTTTACTTTTCTTTCCTTTCATGGCAGTCTCTGGCTTATGACATTCTAACATAATAAGAATTCTCTTTAGATTCCTAAAGCATTATCTGAATCATTTTCCATATGTTAATTTGCTGATTATAATAGATTACAATCAAATTTGCTGATTATATTTTTCCAGCATCATCAGTCTCTGTATGTTTGATCAAGAATGCAATTTGACATAATCAATTATGGGCTGTACCTCAGCACTAATGTTAATTGTCAGTGGATACTTTTGACATTATCTGAACCAAGGCATTTATTATAACTGATCAAAGGAGTTTTTTAGCCTACCAGGAACTCCATGACATACTGAGAAATGCAAATGTATTTACCATAAATTCAGCCTCTATTAATGCAAAATTATTGAAATTCCAAGGAGATAAATATAAGATTGCTGACAAACACAAATCACAAGAAAAAATTTGAAGACAGATTTTTTGGTGGTGCCAGAATCCCATCATTGAGATTTTCAGAAGATTGCAAGTCCTATCTAGGGATTAACAGGCTTTTAGAAGTACCAGTTTCTCCAGTTGAGAACACTGAGATCCTCTAAAATAGTGACACATCTTGTTCAGTGTTGTGCTCAAATAGATAGAAGTGAATGCCTTTGTCACATGGACAATTTATAACATGAGCAGTGAAACATGTCATTAGTACTTATAAAATGTAAGCATAGGAAAACTTCTAAATAATCCAAGTTAAAATTGTTCCACTTTTCAATGTTAATACGGTAGTTTTTCCACCTAGAGTTGTACCACACATAAAAATTAATTAGTAATGTCAGCTAAATGCTAAAGCATATTACTGCTGATGCCTACAACTGTTAGTCAGAAAAATGCAAATCTTATTGTGGAAGAGTTCTTAATATGAAAAGGCTGAAGTCATCTGGCAAAACAGCTTCATTTGGGGTGTTAATTTTCTCACATCTTGGAAATCTGTTTCATTTTCACAAAAGAATGCCCAGAAAATGGCCCAACACATTTTCCTCACACTTTCAGACTACAGAGAGTTGATCTTGAGGAAATCGAGTGAATTCTTACTCCAGTGATGTGAATATTCACTTCTCGGTTCAATCCTGGTATCAGTGACATAGAAACAACACCCTTGGTCTCAGCTGCAAGTCTCCCTGCTTTGGGCCACAATTACACGGTGTTGTCAGTCACTTCATGCCTGTACCTATTGACATTAGTTACAAATACTTCTTCCTTCACTCTACTACGTCTAACTACCCTAGGGTTTCTATGGAACTAGAGGTGTAGGGTTGCTCCCCTCCTATGCCACCCGCTAGCCACAGTATTCCTTTGTAACAGGAGAGGACATTGGAAAAGTTGTCAAGGAAGCACAGTTGATAAACTTCAGGTTGTTATTATTAGGTGTTATTCCATGAAGCTCTCAGGCCTGTAGACATTGGACATAAAAATCCAGGAAAATGAGATCCCTGCTACAAACAGTTCAGAGTACTAAACTGCTGTCTCACCAGTGCAAACATGTAGGAGAAATACCAACAACTATAACATTTAAAGTTATACCGATAACCACCTTGGCGGTGATCTTCACGGATGAGTGTGAAGCAAAACATGTTACAGGAGGGAGAAGGTCATGAGGAATGTGATTTATGCATTTAATTACCTTAGGAACAAGTTCATGAATGTCTTTCCAATGATGTTTTTTTTATTCCTGATGTCCAGTGCAGACATGCTCATACTTTGTAGGGAATTACTAGATAAACTCTGGTAGGAAGTGGCAGAAGCACCTTCTGCAAGGGAACAGTGGCTTTCTCTAAGAGGAAAAGCATTAGAGGACATGTCAAGTGCAGAAGTCTGCCGAGAAAAGTAAAAAGCCTGAGTTGGTATTTCCCCTGGGATTCTGCACAGAACAGTCAGGACTTACCAGGCTATCCAAAACACTCCACTTCTGTTTGCTTTTCCACCTAAAGCAGAGAGTTTCCATTGCATTTGTCTGGATTTTGAGAATTAGACAGTGTGAATCACAATTCTGGGAAAGCCTAAAGAAATGTGATTGCATGATGCTAGTCAAGGAATATAAAAACTACTGCAGACATGGACACAGTCTGAAAACACAGCAGAAGCCTCTGAAAATGAAGTCATTTTTCTGCCAGAACAATTATGGTGTAATCAAAGTTTCATTATAAATGAAACTGCAATTCCCACATTGCACATATGAAACAATTAGTGACTTTAATTTGCTTTGCTATAAATGGAGGTTTGCTATAGCTGAGTTTACTGTGAAAATAGAGTCAGGTATTTCAGTCATAACATTACCTGAATGTTTTCAAATTGCCTGTACACAAATATTTTCTGATACAAGCCTCTTTTGTCTTTAAATCACCAAAAGCATAGACTTCTGGAGAGGCAATTTATCCCCCTTTCTTGCAGAGAATATGTCGAATGTTCATGTGGACTCTATTGCTGCCCAGCCCGGGTCTTCAAAGCAGACAAAGACTGGTTGGCAGACCTGGAGATATAATGCAAAAATCAGCAAGCATTGCCACTCAGTTTGCCCTTTTTCAGGGCTAGATGATGATTTGGATTATCAGCGTGTACGTGTCAGTGTTACACTGTGCCTTGGAGAAATACCAGTTTCAAACACTCCTACACAGACAGCTCATACCTTGGGTCTGACTGCAATGGGAGTCAGCGAAGCTACGGGTTTGGGAGAGAAGTGGTGGAGGCTGGTGGATCTTGGCTCTGTCTCCCCTACACGGCAGCCACTGTAACTGAACCTCATGTGTGTTGTTGCAGTTTTTAGATGTTATGAGCCCATATTAAGCTATTTCTCCATGTCCCCCTCCCCAATCAACTGAAGGAGCGAATGAGTAATTGTGACTCATCTTATACTTCCGAGGGATCAGGTTTCTTGGGAATATTTCTAACTTGGTATTGGTCCCATCAGAGTCTTTTTCTCATCTCCGTGCCAAAGAGTCATAAGCAAGTCCATTTTAGATGGACTACATGCTATCAGCTACATGCTGTTGACTTTGTACCTTTGGGGTATTTGTCTTGTTTCTACATGGCAAGGCAGAGTGAAACAAAGGAATTTCAGGTCCCAAATTAAATGCAGTTATTAACTTGACTGGAGTAGCTGGAAAACTTCCCTCCTAGTTAATTGCTTTTTAAAATAAACTGGAGAAAGTTTGCTACAGTACAGGGAGCGTGGAGGCACTGACCTAGAATACACCACGAAGAGGAATCAAGAGGGAGATGTCAAGAGGTGCTGCCCCAAGGGCTGGCTGACTAGGGAGAGGGGGGAGCCGGAGCTGAGCGTGGCAGTCACTGCATTTCATTAGGGCAGTCCGGTACAGTTCGTGCCTCATGGCTCTTTGGTATGAGTGAAAAAGGCGACAGAGCCGAAACAACACCCTGGGAAGTGAGCAGATGATAGTACTAGCTGATCTGCAGACAGAAAAGTCCCCCCAAAAGTGAAGGACAATGGGAGCTCACACCTAACTGCTGTGACAATCAGTAGAATTATTTTGGCCTAGAGGGATGGTTGCTATAATTCGTTTCTCCACCTGCTAGTCAGAGTGAGCAGATTTCCACAGCATGAGAATTCAAGCATGCATGCTGAGCCTGCTGAGGAAAATGAACAGCATCTCCACATAGGACCTGTGTATACCTGCCCATAAAGCTGCCCTTGACAGCACTGGCAAATGTCCTAGAGAATTGTATGTCCTAGCTGTGATTTTTTTTTTTTTTTTTTTAACAAAATGCCCACATTTAAATAAATGTGCAGTAAAAAGCTTAGACTACCAAACCCATGTAAAATGACAGTGTCCTCCACAGAGCATGCTTATTGTCAATGTCATCTAATACCAGTAATGATTCTATGCTCGAGGTATCAGTGGTGGAAATGAGGACCAAGTCTTCTGTCGCAACTAAGTATTATTAATGATTTCAGCCCTGTCCTCTCAAATAAACAGGACAGCTGCGAACTCTCCCCCACCCTCAAAACACCATGGATCTGTTTAAATTTGTCCCAGCTTGGACCTTCATCAATCTCTGTCTGCTCAGGAGCTGTATGGTTCCTAAACCCCCAACCCTGCAAATGTTACGACATAGCCCTATCCTGGTGGATAGTAGGGGAAGTAAGTCTGAGTGAAATACAGTCATGATAAGACCTTTATTTCAATACTAATTCTTTTTTTTTTTATCATTTGCAAAGGTATTTTGTAGGGGTTTTTCTTCCCTGCAGGCCTCCTTCTACCCGACAAGCTCTGTGTGTTGGCTGGGGTCGCACACCCAGCAGCGCTTTGCTAGCAGCTGGGAAAACCCCACTGATGCTGAGCCGTGCCACACAAGCCCTGTGCCGAGCCAGGCGCCTGCGCCGGCCGGTGCGCTGCGGGGGGAACGGGGGAGAGCTGCCGGGAGAGCAGGCACAGAGAGCTCATTCAGCCCCGGCGCTGACTCTGAAGGCGCTGCTGGGGCTGAAGGGAGGATTCACTTTGTGAATGGATTCAAGGAATGAAAAAAGACACCAGGGAAAATTTTTGACTCGATAAGGTTTCCATAAAATTCAATTTTTTTTCCCCTAATGTTTTTTGGCTCCCTATCTCTAAAAACCTTACAGATCTATCAAGATACAGTTAGGAAATCTAATTAAGTGCCTGCAGTAATAATGATGACCTTCGTCTAGCCTGTTTTTTTCTAGATTGGACTTTTCTGTATAAAACAGACTCCCGGCACAAACAAAGCATCTCTGTCTATTCCAGTGAAATTTTGCTTACTTTAGAACCAGATCTCCTCTTTCTCTTTTGTGAACGTGAGTTTTATTTTATTTCATCGTTTCATGTATCATTTTATTTTCATCCCTCCTGTAAGTAATACTCGAGGAAATAAGATACCTAAAATAATCAAAAAGCAAAAGTCAAGCATGCAAAAATTAAAACCAGCTACCCACTTAGGCTCTTTAACTAAACTGACTGATCTTGGTCATGGAAATTTTCACAGTTTGAATTCTGCTCAGGTCAGCAGCAAGCAAAGCTCATTATTTTCTGGTGATTGTTTTGTGGCCTATAGGATATAGATGGATGCTTTCTTCCTGTGGAATAGGTTTTATATCTCCAGCTCTCTGTAGGTTAGGAATGGGAACGACATACAGCTGCACAGAAGGAGATTTCAGCTCACCTATGACATATGGAACAATTGCTTCCAGGCCTGGAACGATTTCAGACTATCAGACCTTTAAATTGCTTTTGATATTGTATATGAATAAAAACTGTGTATGAATAAAAGCGATTTTTAAGAAGTTTGAACTGCTGGAGAGCAGCTAGATCTCCTTTTCTAGTCAGCCAGCACAGGCTGCAAAAGGCCAGCATAGTCAATGGGGTTAGGCAAAGAAAGGGCTGGCGTGCTCTAGTGGAGGCCAGCCCAGTGCCCCTGGCTGTGCCGTATTTTTGGGCAGCACTCTTCAGAAGGTTCTTCTTTCTTCACCTCTCACAGCTGAGGAATTCCCCCTACCCTCTGCTTTCCGCCTTCCTACAATAACGTGGGTGTTATGTTACTGCAGGAAAGTACCATAACTTTCCTAGGATCCCATCATGTTTTAGTTTTCCCCTAAATAATACCAATTTTGACAATCACAAGTCTTTGTCAGCACTGTGAAGAACCCCTCAAAATATCTTTCAAAGGATAGGGCTGAAATAGCAAGAGTGGACGCAGTACTAGTTTTGAGCAAGCTTCCAAAGTGCTAATCATGTTTTTCTTTCTTCACAACAGCTTTATTTATGTTAGTCTTTCATTGCTAGGCATTATATCACCATCTTTAATTTCTGGTATGTGAACGTGGTGATTGCATGTTGGGGCTGTTACTGTGTCACTCACTTCCCCACTCCTCACAGGGACTGGGAGAGCAAGGAGCAAGCACAGCTGAAGAACTGCAGGAAAACCTGGCCAACAAGTCCGTATGGTCTTGAGTTGCACATGGGCAGGAGCAGGGGTGGCAATGGAGCACAGTGGCAAACACGAATAGGAGGGGGGGACAAGTGCTGCTTGTAGTGATAGAAGATGAAGAAGACGTGAGAGCTGGCATAAGAGGGGTGTCCACGCAATGGGGTTACAAGGTAGGTGCTGACAAGGCTGGTAGCTAGAGGATCAACCAAGGAAGTGTCAAGAACTGCCCTAAGGCAGAGCTGAGATGAAAGCTATACGGAGATTCAACTAGTCGCATTTCTGGAGATAGAATAAGGACTGGAAGGCTCAAATGCTCATTCTTCTCTCCTCAGTTTTCATTCTTACTCTCAGAGCTGTTCTTGTGGTACTCTGTGAAACGAGTTGTGCCCTTCATTGTCGGATACCAGGGTAAAATATCAGAGCCATAGTTGCTGGAAGCTATCCGCCTTTCCCTACCCACAAAGGAAGGGAAGGGAGGAGCACTCACTGATTGAGCAGCTGCATAAGAACCCGTAACTGGCAAGATACTAGAAATGATCTGCAACATGTGGTTTTGGCCCATGCCAGAGATGTAGGCAACTTTGAAAGCACAGCAAAGGGAACCACACAAAGGGCTGTGATACTAAACCCTGACATTTCACATCGAACATTCTTCTTAGGCAGGGGGAGAAGAAGAAGATTTAGGCTGTTAAGGCTGTAGCTGATCAAACTCATCAGTATAATTTACTTGTTCCCTGATATACTCTGGACTGATTTACTACCAGTTACCTGTTACATTTTACTTGTAAGTGGTTAAAGGCAAGGCCAATTATTGGGATGCTGTGTTTGTAAAAGGCATGACAGAATGAGAGTTCTGGTCCATGCTTAGTCCCCTCTACATACTATGTTAATCTAAGTTTATACCACTCCTTCAAGAAGATCTGTAATGAAAAAACCTCCATGTTCTCCTATGGGGCTGCCTCACAGGGATTCAAATACTACTGTGTGTTTTGTAGCTCTCTGAAATTTTGCAGCTAGAATATCTGTGCATTTCTTTCCTGACTGCCGTAATAAAAAACTTGTTTTATCATTGGGTGAGTATATGACAGTTTAATGGAAACTGCTAAAGGCCGTTAAAGCATGAAGTACCTGTAGGACTTGTTTAAAGTGCTTGGTACATCTGGCAGGCCACCAAGTTGATGAAAGCCCTTGGTGTTTCATGACAGTCACAATAAAGCACCGCTGAGAGGGTTGGCTTGGCTCAAGTTCTTATTTTCCTACTCAATTTTTATGCCTTTTGATTGCAGTTAAATGCAATGAACATGGAGTTTTACACTTATTTCAGGTTTAATTATGAAGCCATGCTTTTGGCACCATAATAAAGTGGAACACTTTTTCTTAGGAAAATCTCCCTGGCTTTAAATCTTTGTCTACTGGTGTAAAAACAGATATGTGGTGTTCCCCTTTTTGCTCCACTTTAAGACTTTTGTTTTCCTGTGCTAGATATAAGCTCTGCAGCCATTGAGCCACACTTCTGATATCTGTGGTAAAAAAGTTTGCAAATAAAATCCTTTGAGGCAACAGAGCCAACAGAATTATAGCTGAAAAGAATTCTTGTCAAATATGGATATCCTGGAGAGGCCAGGAGGGCTCTACATGATGCAAGGATAGTGTCCTAGCTCATTGCTTTTCCAGTAACACACCTGCCTCAAAAAACAACTCCTACAGTACTTTAAAACTGTCAGGCTACTTTAAAAACAGTTGGAGTTTTTTCTCTCTGATAGAAATATGCTTAACTTAAGTGCATAGTTTGTCCAGCTGAAAAGAGGCCAACACCCAAATAAAATAAACAGCAAAAAACATCTGGAGGCCAAGGCCCAGGCACCAGGACCCATGAGATATATTCACAGGGGCAGCCACCACCACCAGCAGCACGCAGGGTGCCAGGTTTAGAAGGCTGGAAGGAGAACGGCGTTTCAGCCAGCAGTCTGGAAATCTTATGGAGGAGGTAGAGGCAACACAAATGCTTTTGTGAAAGAGAAGATAGTGCTGAACCCTCAGGAAAAATATCTGAGGCTGAGAGACAGATGAAAGCTGTGGCTGAATAGATCAAAGACCTCAAAAATAAATGTACGTGCACAGCAAGCTGCCTGGTTTGCCTGAGTGAAAGCCATTTTTCAACAATAGTTTCCTTGCATATCAAATTAGCTGACAAATCACATGGTGCTCAGAATAGAGTGTTGGGAGATGCCACCAGTAAAAATTGGACATTCACTATTATCTACTTCTCTATCTGTAAGTACCAGAATATAGGTCTGACAGCTCTAAAGTGCAGGAGAGGATTAATGAGAGATTTTTCCCAAATGGCTAGAGACTGAGGGGTGGGCTGCAGGATGGAGAAGCATTGTTCAGTTCAGGGATGCCTGGCTGAGGCATTTTGAGAATTCCAGTTTTTCTGAAAATCCCTTCAATGTGCCTCTAGCTGGGCACCTTGAATCACTGGTCAGTTTTCAGTGGCTGGGCTGAATTGCTCTTTGATGAAATCCATTAGCCCCAGACAGAGGAGCAGAGTGGAAATTTCCCTCTCTCCTTGCTCCAGTGACAATTAATTATAGAAAGTGGAACAATTCTGATGAGATACTAGCTCTTCAGCCTATTGCTTCAGACAGTCCTGTAAGAACACCCAAACTCAAAATTATGTCTTTTGTGCTGCTTAGACCTTGAACTTGTAGCTTCCTGAAGGAGTATTCTGATTTCTGCCCTGGGATGGGGCTGTATCTTCCCCCTGCAGTATTGACCAGAATTTTCATCCTGGGCCCAAGAAATACTTCTCTATCAAAGTGTTATTGTAATCACTGCAACTGTTGCAGTTAAAGACAAAGGGGAAAGAGAGGAAAAGGATGGGGCAGGACAGGACAGGACAGGACAGGACAGGACAGGACAGGACAGGACAGGACAGGACAGGAAAGGAAAGGAAAGGAAAGGAAAGGAATGGAAAGGAAAGGAAAGGAAAGGGGAAAGGAGGTTTTGAATGAGTGAGATGGCACTTACTAAGAGAATTGTTTCCTTAACAGATTGCAAGTCTAATACGAGTGCAGCCAAATTAAATTGCTTACAAACAGTTAATAAGGGCTAGAGGTGCAAAGTGGGGAAATACATGCTACTGACTGGACAAAAGGTGATAGCTTACAAGCGCCTTGACATGGGATCTCAGTGAGGTGCATGGGTCAGAAGACCAGTGGGATTCTTTGGGGAACAGCCATAGTGGTAGGTGTAAGTTCATAGTTTCACCTCTATGTGCAATAAGGAGAAACCTGTTCTGGGAGAGGGTATACAACATAGGTGCTCTTATTTTTCAAGGATCTTCAAAAAAGGGGATGAAAGGAACAAGGAAGAGTGACAGAATTTCTTCAAGGACTAGTGAAAATGGCTTCCACTGAAAAATGTGAAATGCTCAGTCTATTTACCTAACCATAGAGATGCTTGAGAAGTAACTGATTTACAGTAGACCAGTATCCTCAAATGTACTTTGTACTACAGGGCTGCCCACTCTCATAGGAAATGCTGGACAGGAAGCTATGGCTAGAACCAGAAGCCAGATTGATTTTAGAATAAGGTCCTTTCTTGAAACTGAGGTTTATTAACCTGGATCATAGGATGAGTGAAGTGATGAAGTCTCTATTTTATTTTCCAGACCTTGCTGGAAAATATAGCTTAATTAAAAGATATTTTACAGTTTGGTTAAACACATGTTATTGGATTCACTGGATGTGGTGAAATTTAACTCAATTGAATTTAATAAAAATGAGGTTAAACAATGTGTCCTTTCAAGATCACTTTCAGCCTTGTTTTTCTGCAATGAAATAGCCCTTCTGGTTTTAAAAGCTGTATATCTATGTTTCTACAGAAATATCTGAACAAATATGTCTGTGGCTGCTTGCTTTACATTTATCTGCATCACATGTGGTAAATGTACTTTATTAGGAACTGCTAGCTTCCTTTAAGCTCATTGAACTTCATGACAAAGCTCCAGTGCTTCTGTCTACATAACCCAGTGTTGCATTGATCATTGGATGGGCTTTTTTCCAAAGTACCACTGTCTAAATTACTGCAAGGAGAGCAACATAAGAAAAACATTTTTTTAATTGACCTGTGTCTCTTTTCTTTTTATTCAGAGATTGTCCATGCATAAAAGAGACCTATCCCTCTCACTCTCCCAAGGGAAACATATTGCCTTTCAGCACTTCTTTCCCTGAGCCTTCCTCCTATCCTTTGTATGGTTATTTGTGTTTGGCTGCACTGCCTGTGCATCTCTCTCTCTCTCTCTCTCTCTCTCTCTGCGCTGTTGCTGAACTGCAGCTCCCACTGGAATTTGCACAATCAAAACCAGCTCTCATCTCAAACAGCAGTGAATCACACCTCCTGAAGAAGAAGAATAGCAAATTGAGCACAGTAGCCTCGCTGTTTATATAGCATGAGTTACCAGTAGCACCCACAGGATGGAAGGACCTGGGCTTATGTGAGACCCACTTAGCCTGAGATCTGCTGCCTGTGATCTGAAAGCTGTCACAGGGTTTTACAGGAGTGTGTGTATTTAGGGGATGTTTTTAAGAAGCTAATAGCATGCTGCCTCTGAAAGCTGGAAAAGGCTGCTGCTTGCTGCCGCTGCTGCAGTAGCTGGTGCAGCAGGATGAATGTGTAAAGGACATAAGCTGTGCCGGTGAGTCTCCCGTCCTGCTCTGTCTTCATTTACTGAAGGGATACAGAAGAAAACAGATGCACTAAGCAAGTGCCACACTGGATCTATCACTGTGTACCCTTCACTGTGGAAAATGGTCAACAAAGACATGAATGGATTTCCAGTCAAGAAGTGCTCAGCCTTTCAGTTTTTTAAAAAGAGGGTAAGATTTTCCTTTAATTCTTTCTTTTCACTTTCTTTTTTTGTTGTTGCTGTATTTGTTAATGTGTTAAAGCAGACAGAAAGTCACTGAAGAAGGAAGGTGTTTTAATACCAGTCTCCTACTGTAACAAGCCCGTGGCACGGGCAGTTCTATCGAACACCAGGGGTAATAGCACCGTAGGTGAAGGGGAGCTGGGGAGGGGGGATGAGGGTGGGGGGACTGGAAGGCATTACATCAGCAGTCTTTGCTGTGGAATGTATATCTCAATCACAGCTGACCATAGGGCTTGACGCAATACAACCAGCAATTCGGACTGGGATAATACACTCCAGAGCAGGGTGCAGGGCTGTTGCAGCTTGTCTCTGACTCCCTCCTCCACATCCACCTAGGGGTATGACTCCCTCCACACCTTTCATTCACTTGCCTGAAGTGCGGCATTACCCACCTCCATTCATCATCTCGCAGAGGGGGGAAAAAAGAGAACAAAGAGGCATTTGTGAGCTCAGCAAAATATTTCACAGCTTGTAATTTGCCTGTAATCACAATTAATACAGGAGAAAAGAATAAGACTGAGGTACACCTGGGTTTGGTTTTCTTTTACATTCTTTAACTTAGGCAGATATGTCAGGTTTCAGAAAAGATCTGCTATGTGTTATACCTGACTGCTGATTTCCTTAAGTAAGGAAGTGTAACACTCTAACTCATCACTTTAGTTAAGTCCTTTCTGTTTCTTTGACTCTTTTATAGTGAGTGCGGCACACTCTGTGTTTAGCTTGAGCAACAAAGTCATTTTCATGTGGCTGCAGGACAGGTATTCTGAGTATGTCTGGGTAGACCCAGACAGGAGAAGCAAAACATCAAAAAGAGGTTGGTAGCAGGGACTCCCCTATGCAAAGGATTTCCTGAACGATTAAAACGACAACCCTCTCTTTAAACAGACTGGTGTAAGAGCAGATAAGCTGCTCCATTCACTCGTTAGTTCATTCATTCATTCATCCCCATTCATTCTCTCTCTTCGTTATGCCAAGAATATGGTCAGTCCATTTAACTCTTCAGGCAAAGACAATGAAGCCTACACCAGCTACTAATCTGAAAGCCAAGGTCAAACTCTTTTGGGCACTAAGATGCCAGATTTAAGGGCAGACCTGGAAAATACTAACAGTGTCACTTGGGGGAAAAAAGTGCAGTGTTTGCTGACATTTGTTGTTTCTAAGGTGGTTTGTGGAAGCCTCAAATAGATAGCCCAAACACCATGTAAACTCAGCCCATAAAAATAGTTCTCATCCCAAGCTGCTTCTCATTTAAGTATATTGCTATTGGCACACATATGTTTGATATTCAGCTCACCAGAAATGTTTATCTGTTTTTCAAAAATTGCTTGAAGGTTTTAATATAAATGCATTCTTAAAGAGGAAACAAAATAGCTTGCTGCTCCTGTATGAGGTTAATTACTGGCAACTGTCTTCTATCTCTGTTTAGAGCTAAGACAAGTTATCACTGGAAGCCTCTACATCATTCTGTTCTAGAAGCAGGGAAAACTGGGTTTTTTTCAGATCTATACTGATGATCAATGAATTTGTCATCAGAAAAGATTGTCAATTGTAGTTACATTTGGAGAAACTGGCATAGTGATGCAGTCCTGGACAGTGGATCAGGACAAATAGCCATTTTTAGTTTCTGAGGGTTTTCATTTTATCAGATTTTGCCTTTTTGCTATTGTGATGAAGATAGATGAAATCAGTAAAACCAATTTAGAGACACAAAGGAAGGAAATTCTGTCCCTATACATTCCTGTCAATAGATATATAAGTTCATTGACATTTCTCTTATCCCCATTACCTTCCTCCGAGAAAATCTTCTGCATTCAAACATTAACCACATTGTTCCTATGTCAGTGCTTGAAACATGTACAAACAAGAAAAGCTACATGTTCATAATGTGTTGCTGGCTCCCAGCAATATATCTTGCATTTGCTGGACTGGTGATGTGCTGCATTTAACTGCTGGGAGGATGGGGAAAGGTGGCTAAAGGCAGTTAATTTGGTTCCCTACCAATGCTCCGGACACTCTGGCTGAACAACCACCAAAATCCTGTGCGTACAGAAGCATAGCTGCTAGATTTCTTGGTTTGAGTCTAGCGTATGATGTTGTTGTTTGACAGTTTGCATCACCACAGCACCAGCACACCATAACGAGCACCAGCAACCTACTGGATGCATCCTACATTCATAGTGAGAGGTAGATCTTCTCTGCAGAGCCTAGCAGACCTGGCTACAGGGTGAGGTATTGCTATCCCCACTTTACTGACAGGTGACTGAAACCCAGAGAAGGAGATTTGTTGTCTGGGTACTGCTCACAGATTTCCAAAAGTGTCTGTGATGAAAAAGTGAATGGGACTCCGATCTCTCCAGTTTAGAATCACTGGGTCTGCCTCCTCCAAAAGCTCACATTTCTAGCACAGGTGCTTTTCAAGTCTAACTCTAAAAAATCCATATCAATCTAGATTAGAACACCCCAAATTTCAGGAAACAATACTATTTTTTCAACTCAGATTTTTCTGGAAGAAAGTACCAGATGTATCTTCATTGTTTTCATTTTCCATTGAGCCTTATGTTTTCATTAAATTGCAATCCTCTTTGTTGCTCTGGCCAAGAGTGCAGAAAGGACTGGTAGAGCTTTGTGGATTTAAGCTAGGCTGAAAGTGCATTCAAACATTGACTTGAATTTGAGGACCAGGTTTTTTTTAAGCCTGGCTTATTCTCTGATGACAAAGCACTGACCCTCTGGGATGCTGCCTGCTGTGTCAGATGATTCAGGGTATGGGCTAATCACGTCCGGAGGTCAGAGAACAGGAAGGAAAGGCTGAAACTAAAAGGCAGCACACTTAATTGAAATAAAAGGGAAAATAGAAACTATTGGTTTTGCAGAATACCCTGTAGCACTCACTGCTGGCAGGGTTGGAACAAACAGGGACTTCATCCACTTAAAACCTGCACAGTTTGGAAGAAAACCAAATGCTTTACAATGCCTGTCTTTTTTCATTGCAAGAAGTGTAACAGGATCAGGATGATATTTTAATAATTAAATATTGTTTTTTAATTAATGATGACACAAATCTAAAAAGGGAAGGGGACAGAAGAAGATGGGACATATATGGGCACAAGGAGGGAACCTGAAGTTACTCCAATGAAGATAAATTATAAAAACCATTGTTCACATAATCTTAGGTCATGGTGTAAAAGGATCACCTTCTGACAAGGCTGGGAGATTAAAAGATGTTATCGTCTC
Organism: Aviceda cuculoides; assembly: GCA_035590195.1. Taxonomy (NCBI): domain Eukaryota; kingdom Metazoa; phylum Chordata; class Aves; order Accipitriformes; family Accipitridae; genus Aviceda; species Aviceda cuculoides. The sequence goes on along the minus strand of JAVJGG010000082.1, from coordinate 24,188,923 downwards.
ATAGCACATAATTACCTTCATTTTTGTTACCATCCCTTTCCCTGTCCACTGATGTTGTGTACTGGATACCTATATACATAGCCCATTGACTTGTTTTGGCTACAAATGGTTGGGAAATCTCTCTTTTTCATATACTAGCAGCATTTTTACTTTCCCAAAGTTCAATTAAAAGGTTTTGTTAATTAGTAGAAGTCACATCCCTCTGTTGTGAGGGGCTCACAGGTCTCATCCTTCAGAGCTGTGCAGGATTACCCACAGAACTGGACTGTACCAATTTAAAAGATCACTGAATGTGGTAAACTGGCAAATATGCTATTGCTGTTCAGCCAACAGGATAACCCAGGGCAGAGGGGCCTTTCATTGCCACCTACTGCTGTCACTGCCAGTTGGTTTTGGGAAGTGGGCGTTTGTGGTATTTGCACTGCCTTCTTCTGCTGCATTTGCCTCCCTTATAAAGACTTTTGGATAACATTTTGAAATATATGACCTCACTCATCTTGAAATAACATACCATGTCATATAACACAACACAACCAACACGGTTAAAGAAGGATGAATGATTAACTGCCTGTGCCACTTAAACACTGGCTGATGATATAGTAACTTCAGTGAACATAGAAATTCATTATCCTCTTAGGTCTGGACCAAGACCAAACACAAAATTATTCAGAATGTGAAGAAGATAAATGACTGATAAATGGGAAAAGAAATAGCTGTCTTCCATAAAAGAAAAAAAAAAAAAGAAACAGGGGATATCTTAGAGAGGAAGTTTATTGCAGGGATTAAGGATTTGCTAGTCTGAAACCTGATAAGGGAAAGAATATCCATAATCCTTTTTCACCGAGAAAATTTACATTAATTAGCAATTTAGGTCAAGCTAAAGTGAATGCGCAAGAAGGAAGAGAAAATCCCTATCTTTATTTATATGCAGTTTTTCCAAATATGTAGTCTGTGGAAACTATGACCTTCCCCTTTCTATGTTGATATTTTATGGCACTACACACCAGCAACTTTCTCCGTATACAAACCGAAGAGGCTAACTCATAAACATCATCATGCATGAAGATGACAGCTGAGCCAGCATTAGAGCTCAAGGCAATGAGTGGGTGAGGGAAGTGCAGAACTACCTGAATACCATTTTTAGGATTACAGTAATTTAGTGATACAGAAAGCCCTTGAAATCAGTATTTCCAGTTGACCTCCTACAGATTATGTTCCCTGTGGTAGATTGTGCTGCTGGGGGGCTGCTCTCTGCTCTGCCACTTTTATAGGTCTAGAAGTCCATTTCAGGACTGGAGTTACCTTTTTTTAGGGTAATCGGGAGCTTACCTAGAAGAAGATTGAGAGCTGAAGCTGATTGTACCTTAGGAAAATGCCAGCTTTATATGGGATGACTGCTGCTTTTCTTAGCTGCTTGGACCAATGTCACAAAAGTACATAAATTTTAAAGTTGATTTCCAGAGACAGGGATCCTGGCTGACTGCAAGCGAGACAGAGTTCTGCCGCAATAGAGACCTCTTTTCCATCCCACTTCTTCTGTGTGAAGAGGTGCTAAGCATCCGTGGCTCTTCTTGGCATCAGCCAAAGTTGTAAGCACTCAACCTTGCCCAGCACAACCCCAAATGCCTTTACCAGACTTTAACTTGAGTTTTGCAGACCACAACAGCCACGGGGCTTTAATGTAACTAAGATGAAGGTGGCCCTATATCTCAGTCAGGCTTCAAACATGCTACAGACATTCATTGAACTAGCCAATACTTTTTTCACCTTCTGTCTATCAATCTCTTTCTGAAAAAGCCTATTAATTAAACACAAGGGACAAGATATGAAAGCTGATGAGAAAGCATCTAAGGCCCACATACTGGTTTTGCATAAAGAACTTTGTTTTCCGCTGTCTTCCCATTCAGCCAAGGTATGCTTTGGATTGGGATCACTGCTAGTATTTTGCTCCTCAGCTACCACATAGAAAAAAATTCGTGGGGCAAAACTGGTAATGTCTAGACAAGAAAACCACGGTGAGTACCTTGTTCAAACCTAAAACATGAGAGTGTTGTTAAAACTTAAGTATAAAAGCTTGGAATAAAAGGAAGAAAAAAGAAAAGAAATAAGGAATGATGGAGGAATGACAGCAGAATGAGAGAATAGGAAAGAAAGAAAAAAAGAACAAGAGAGAGGAAAGTCTTCTTATTTCTTTCTCCCTTCTCTAACCTCTTTCTTCCTCTTTCATTAACATGTAAGACTAGAAGGCACATCCAGACTCTTTAAGCTTGATCTCTTTTCCTAAATAAGACTCATAATTCCTACCACAAATTTGTGAAGCTGCTGCTTGAAATTGCACAGGTCTCTTTCACTTTTGGGGAAACCACCCTGCTTGAAAATTTAGAAATCCTCCTCTTGTTTTCAGCCCAATTTTATACCTGACCAATTTATTCCCATTTGCTCTTGTACCAACATAAAGCAACAACTTAAATAGATCTTGCCCTCCCCTCATATGTATAAGGACTGGTGTATTTATAGAGAGCAGTCATTTCTTCTCTCAGCTGTATTTGGCTAGGCTAAATAAGACAACTTCTTTTAGACTCTTCTTTTAGGATAGACTTTCTATTCCTCAATAACACTAGCAGACAAAGGCAGCTGTCACATTTGCTAGCCTGGAGATGCCTTTGGGGTTGCCAAAACATCCATATATTCCTCTTTCTCTGGTCTTTCTCATGGAGTCCACTTCACTCTTCTAACCTCCATCCCACTCCTCTCCTCCCACTCTGGTCCTCTTTTGCTGAGCAGGTCTCCTGTGTGTCACTGGCAAATATGAGCACAAGCCTAGGTTCTGTATCAAACCCGACTCCAGTACCAACCTTCCTCTTGTCAATATACTTTTAGCTAGTTCCTTTCTCTCATAATTGTTTTTGTAAAAGTACTCTTATTTTCCATTTTAACTAATTATTTCCCACGTGTTATCGCCGTCTTACTGGGTTACTGAAGACCATATGAATTAGATTATCCACATTTGCCTCATCAAAGGAAGACACCAGGCAAGTTTGGCATACTGGTAAATGCATGTTGCATGTTATCTATCTCATTTTCTATTGAACCGTTTAAAATTTACTCTCTCTTCAGATGTGGTAAGTTTTGTTTCTGTACACATAGTCTCATAAGGCTTTTTCTCCCATGCTGTACATCACTCTCCTCCTGGAAAACACAGACCACAGAATTCATCTTAAGATTTACCTTTTATCTCAGCTCAATCCTTCTGAGAAACAGACTTCTTTTTTCCACTTTTTTTAAAATTCAGAATCTGACTGGATCTTTCCAGACCCACTCACAGCTGTTCTATCACTTTTGGGTCCTCGTTATCCACCATCACTAATGAAATAGCAATGGGGTGTAGGTCCTTTTGAGAGCCTGCTCTGGCTCATTCCTTTCAAGATCAGATTAGATATTGCTTGAGCCTGAATAGCGCTTCCGTCTTTTTTTATTACATGCCTTCAGAGTTGAGCATGGCTTCTGTTTGGGGAAGGGCCAGCCATGAGGTCTCTGAGTCTTCTGCCAAGTGAATATTAACACTGTTTTAAAGGCCACAGAGTCTGGAGTTAAATTCTTAGTGCAATCCTACCCCAAACACAATGTTGTCATTGCTATCACAACTCAGCTCAGCAGCGTCAGTATCATTTACCCTCAGTCTGAACATCCAAATTGTCTGAAAAACATCATGATACAAGAAACTGCCAGGAAGAAGAGCAGCACAAAGGATTTTGGACACCCTTGGCTGTGTGGGAAGAGGTGATGCAAACTGAGATACTGAGAAAGCAGACAGCTGTGTCTGCTGAAAAATCAATGTGATTCCTCCGCCAAATGGCAAGAATGATAAATATGATCTGCAGGGGCTGGGAAGGACTAAGAATTTGGAGCAACTTGGTGTATCTGTTACCCTATCTACTAATTAAAGACATGGTTTTGATGAGGGTTACAAGCTCAGGGGAGGTCAAGGGTTGTGTCCATGGAGAAAGGAATCAGAGAATTTAAAGCAAGGGGAAAGTTTATATCCTTCTAGCAAATTGGCTGATGTAGAGAAGGAGAAAATGGAAGGACAGCAACCATCTCTGCAGAAAAACATGTAAATGGAGATGCTAAAGCAATGGAAAAACAAGCAAGATCTAAAGCCACAAAGGAAGCTTGCAGAATCAAATCAATAACACAGACCTTTTTTTCTAAATAGCACGTTATCACAAAATATTTGTTAGTGGTTGTTATTTACAACAGTTGCTTTTACAGCAAGACAAATAAATATTGAGAGTAAGAAAACAATTAATAGCTCTGAGAGCAATAAATTTTAATGTTTATTGAAGACTCTGCGCTGACAAATTTCCAAATCAACTTACAAGCAATTAACCAAGTCTCAAAATATCCTGATGAGGTAGAAAAATCATTCCCATTTCACAGAGAAGTGGACAAAGAGAAAATAGGTAGCTAAGTCAGTTAGACAAGTTATTATACAAGACAGAAGTTACTCTTTTTTCCTGACCCTTACTGTAACTTTCCCTCGCTATAAAAAAAGAAGATATTTGCTTTTCTTGAAACAGCAGCAGCAAACATCTGGTAGGGTTTGCTGTGGCTAGAAGTTATGCAGGAGTTTTAAGCAGCTTAATGACGCAGGCACCAAAATTTTTTTTTTTTTTTTCAAATAGTCAGAAGAAGTGCCTGATCCAGTTTTGTTCACATGACAGTGGCACCAGAAGATTCTAGATAATGTGTTAAGCTTGAAAAGCTATTATTTCCAGTCTATTCAGCTCGTTAAGAAATTGTTGAAGAAAAAAGCATGACAAATAGAGATCCTGCCTGCCCTACAAAGTCAAGAGTGCCAAGGGGCATGTTTGTCTTATAAGTGTCTTCCAGCATGGCCAAAGCCTGTTCCCACACTGCGACGGATCAGGAAACAGCTGAAGAGGTGACAGCCTGAGCCGAGCCCTCTGTGCTCCATAACTCAGTGGTTATTTCACTGCTCTTGTGCCTCCCACCAGCAACCTCCTGAATATGCAAACTTCTGCATGACATCAGAAGCACAGATGGTGAGCTGTGCACGGGGCAGGGGCTGCCTCTTTTTACTGTAGATGTGGGCAGACACTCATTTGACGTGCACCACCACCACCAGTGGTAACCTATTTTACTTCCCAGCTCCAGTGAAGGAGGAGCCATGCATGTGGTCAGATGCTTCAGCTCAGTTGCTAAGGGGACACTCGTTCAGATGCCAACAACCTACTTCCTTGTACTTTTCAGGGCCATATATATTTGTACACTGTACAAAGCATGCAGTGGGGGTTCAGTTGTCTTCTGAAAAGATCTGGAGGACTACTCATGGTGAAAGTGCCTGCCAGTTAGGTAGTACACATCAGGGTTTTCCTCAAAACATTCAAAGTCTACCCTAAAAGGAGGAGAGGGAACACTGCATCTGCTGCCCCACTGCCAGCTGCGTACAGATGTGGTATGGGCCTGGAACATGACCCTGAGTTCCACTCTCACCCACCCACAGCAGCACTCCTACAGCATCCTAGTGGGCCGGGACCTTTTCAGGCAGCATTTTTAAGGGGCCACATTTCACCAATACTGGGTCCTAAAGGAGTACTCAGGAGAACAGACTTCTCATTGCAACTCTGACTCTGGTGTAGTGTTTGACCCTGGGAAGCCACCTCAGCTATCCTCACAGGCATCCTTTGGCCAACTGTCTAGACCGCAAGCTCTTCAGGGTAGAGAAAAAGAGGCTGAGTTTCTACACTGCCTAAACAAGTCAGGTTCAAATCTCAGTTGAGGCTTCATGAACACAAATAATATAATGAAAATCACTGGCTATTGTTGCTATCGAAATTATTTTTTGTATGGCTGACTGGGAGAGAGTTGGGGTTTTTTGCAACTATAGAAGGGTAAAGGTATCTTTTATTTTATTTCCTGCTCTGTTTTTATTAGAGATTTCTAGACCATCTTGCTTCAGTCAGTTCCTATGTGTGCTTTTTACTGAGGCATTTAAAAGTCTTCAAGTGTATAGCAGAAATAAGTAAAAAAGGTTATTAAGCCAAATGCTTGAACTGCAGGTCAGCAACAAAATTTGTAGATGTATTGCAAAAAATTTCACCCAAGAATAGGTCACTAAAGTGGCTTGAAATTCTTTCCATTTTAAGTAATTACAGATTAGTGAAAAAATATATAGTTCTTTTAGTATCCTTTGTTTTCCTGAAAGATCCCTGCACTTATCTAATGAAAGGCTATTAAACTTTAACAGCTTAACTGTAAGTAGGTTGGAATTTTATTAATAATAATAATTTATTTCTTGCTTTAAAATTAATGACATTTTGAAGCATTTTGTCATTGTTTGACACACTCTGGTTCATGCCAAACTTTGGACTCCTCATTCCTAGAAGGTCAACTTAAAGGAGTGCTCCTTACAAGAACAGCCATTGTAACATCAACTTTTCTGGTTGGAGTGTTGGTCTTAACCATTATGCTATGGGAACAAAATCACTGTGGGAATCCTCTATGCAAAACCTTCCTGACTAACTGCTAGGCTGTGACGCAAAGAAGAGCTAAAAGAAAAGGCATGTGAAGAAAAGAAAATGGAAAGTAATGTTGGAGAAGGACAGCCTGTGATATAAAAACCTATAATAAAGTTAACGGCTATGCTGCTGCTGAAGCTATGTAGTTGGGAGAATGCCCAGTATTAGGAACTTACAACCTGCAGCTAATGATTACAAACTGTGATTCATTTCTTGTTTGAACTCTTGTAAAATTGCCTTCTATTGTTCCCCTGTAAGAATCCTTGAAATTAAAGGTTATGGAGACTATTTTAATAATAAACACAATTATGGTGATAATAATTCAGAGCACAGTGCTCAAACTGTCATCTCTGCCTGTCAAATAAAGTGATATCTCTGTGATCTGGAAGGATATATGTTCACTCAAACAAGGCCTGATCTCTTAGCGGAAAAAAGGTCCGTGAAATAAAAAAAAAAAATTATCAAGATTCTCAGGACTTTTATCTTCTGGTCAGATACTTAGGATTATCACCCACATACTGTGATCAAGAAGAAATGCCGAAACATTTTCCCAACTATTTTTTTTAAACTCACAATCCTTCATTCTGTTACATGTTACATCGAACTTGCTGCCTGTCCACGTAACCACGTTGCACGGCAACTGGGAAAGGACCGAGACATGCCTATTTATCTGCCTAAGATACGCAGGTACAATTATCTTGGTCTGAACTGGCTTTGGTGAGCAAGTTTATCCATGATACAAAACTAATTATTCCAAAGTATCGACTAGTTCAGAGCACAGATAGAGCAGAGGAAAGCGATAGGCTTTATCTAATTCCTCTGCCAGAAGTACCTTCGGAGATCTGTTTAGGTATTTCAGCTCATATTCAACCCCAGGGCCCAAAATTAAAGCAATCTTTAGCTCAGTAGCATGGCCTTTTCTTCTTATGCCAACAGACTGGAGGTGTGATGAAAAGCACGTCCGCTGTGTCCCCAGGCTGTGAGTTCAGTTTGCATCCTGCCTCCACGTTGTCACCTCTCTTGCTCCACGGACACCCTGTCCCTTTCTACAGTGATATCACTGACTGCGGCCTGATTTCTTGTTTGTCTGGGAAACCAGTAGACAAAGCTAATTAATGAGCAAGCCTTTTTATTTAGGACTACTTGTCAGGGCTAATCTTGAACTCTCGAAACATAGGTGAACATAAATGCTGCTCAATGCTCAGCAGCCCTGTGGATGTGCATCCTAAAGATGCAGTCTTCAACCAGAAGTGTTCATTCGTCACCAGGCTCACAAGATCTGACACGGAGTAACTGTGCTCCCTTCCACATTGAGTAAAGCATGGTGACCATGTGGTTGGACCAGCATTGTCTGTACTGCTTTAAAAGCCTGGCATTTTCAGACAACCAGACAATGCCAGTATTCCCATTGCATCTCTAAAAGCAGGGCTTTTGATTCATCCATATCTCACATTTCCACAGTCACTTCTCTGTCAAGTTCATTATTCCTGTTCTGGTTCATTCTTCCCGTTCTAGCTCATTCTTCCCAGTCTGCTGCAAATGAAATAACCAGGTTCCTCAAACAAATGGATTTTGTTGAACACATGCCTGTGTGGTAGAGCAGAAAAGGTCCTGCTGCTGTCCTGACACCAGGGCAATACCTGATTGTCTCCTCTGCTTGTTATCACTGCAACCAAATCCTTGGCTGCATTGAGGTGATGTTTAGGTGCAGCATCTCTGGCCATCACTTGCCTAAGTGTGTACAGAAAATGCGAGGTACTTGCCTCCATCTATCCTTGGCCAAGAGTTTTCTCTACTTTGGAACAATCATGCAGTGAAAGTGGAATTTGTGCATGTGTCATTTTTAAAAAAAGAACAGACCCCATTATAAATCCTCATGCACTGACTTACAGTTCAGTCAAACTATATGAGAAGACTGGGAACAGGTCTGCCAGATTTAGTGTAGACCCATCTTTTGGGTCCCATCAAGGCAACCGAGTAGCATTCTCAGTGTTGTTCTACTTAAGTTCCCCAATTAGTCTTGAAGATTTTTTTCTGCACTTCCCAAATTATTTCCAGACAAAAACCCAGCTCACTGAATTTTTCCAAAGGTCCCAAGACATATACGTAATGGTATATATACATGGATGTTAATATACAGCATACATACATTTATGTGCGTGTGTATAAATATATATAGGTATATGTTGTTTTATCATCACTTATCTTCCTGTCCCATGAAACAGGGTGAGTTTTGATGCCACACCATAAGCATTTCTATACCAGGTCTCTATTTTTACTTGAACAAGCCCATATTCCCGCACAAGATGCTGTTGACAGACAAGTTCTGTGCTACGTCACTGCCTGACTAAAAGAAAAAAGGATGCATAAGCCTCTCTTAAATTTTTTTTTTTATGGTTGTTTTAGGTATAATATTTCATGCAGCATGTCAGAATCATGTCTTAGCTCAAGGCCTCTGACACCACCAAGTCCCTTGGAGAGATGGACAGGCAAGAAGCAATGCAGTCCTCAGGAGGGGACTTAGAGTCTTCACTCATTATCCTGGCTCTGACACTTCTCTTTTAGCTCCTGCATTTCACTTTGACAGTGTCTCCCCAGTGCATAATATCAGGAGTTACGATGCACTTGGAAGAGATGGAAGATGTGTTTTTGATAAGGAGATTGTGAGATTTGATTCACATTGTCAGAAGTGTCCATTAGTGCCCATTCCTTCCTAAGCCTGCAGTTTCCATGCATACACCCTCCAGCAGCCCCCTGTGAGAGGAACGGGTCTCATTTCAGATTCAAAAGTCTCTTTATTTTTTATGGCTCTTCTTTTGTGCTGCACTTCTGAGTACAGTGCTGAGGGAGCAAAGGTGACTGCTCTGGGATATCTTGCCTGGACTAAATAAATTCTTTCCTTCTCTATTTAAGATTAATTAAGAAATGCTGAAGGGAAAAAAGGCCTGAGCTACTCTGAGATTGTTTGTTCCATCCCCCAATTATTCAGTATTTACTAAGCCTGAAAGAGCTGTAATTAGATATGAGAAAAGCCTGATGAGGTTCTCTTTCTGTATAGTTCCAAGCATGCTGGCAGTCCTCCAGAAGATAAATATATAAATAAAACTTCTTCTTTTCACCAAATCTCTTCTCTTCATCGTACTTCCCCCTTTTTTCTCTCCAAGGCTTAACCTACCTGGACCTTCTCCATTTAGTAGCCTGTGCACTGAATAGGCCCATACAGAGATGAAGGGAGGGATTGCTTCTTCTCCATTGCAAGCTGCTAGACAGTCCAGCCTAGCACTGCGTTTTATGAAGCTCTTGAAGGAACTCGTGTAAGCTTTGGAAAACCCCAGCAGTTTCTGCACCCAAATATCTTTGCAGATCTGTTCATTAATATGGGATCTCTGGATCCCACGTTGGGTTTCTCCGGTCGAGGTATGCCACCTAAAAACCAGTCCCCTTGCCCTAGCAGGTTAATTGAAGGCAGGTGTGCCACGCGCCCCAGCTCTCCACACTGCCAGGTAGTGGAGCCAGCTGCAGGGACTGCAAGGAGCCAAGAGTTTGGTGCATTTGCTGTTTTTGAAAATGTTGCCTTTAGCAAAGGAGTCACTGGCCAAGTCCACAACATTAGTTTGTGGTCTGATTTCCCTTATTTCGTGGTCACATTACTAGAAAAACTATTCAGTCCATTTAAAAACCTGGCTAAGTTGTCTGTCTCAGGCATTTCCTCCTTCTACTTCACTTCTTCAATTTCTGCTTGCTTTAAATGAAGGTAATTCTTTAAGCAAAGCGGTACCTCTTCCTCTATTTCACTTATTCATTGACACAGTAATTTACATTGGTGAGTAGGAGCCCTGCAAAAGGATTTACACACCAGACTGAAACCAGGTAGATCCTCCTACCTGCAGGGTATTTTTAACAGTAGATATTTTTCTCTGACATCATAGTCATTGTTTAACTGGATCAGCCTCAAACCCTCAAAAAATGTTGGCTTGCTCAGAGGAAAAATGCATTAGCTTCAAGGGCTTTTACCCGAAATGACTTCAGATTTTTTTTTTTTTTTTTCAAGAATTAGGCAAAATAAAACACAAACAAAACCAACTATGTGGAATAAGAGACTCAAAAAAACCTTTTTCAGTCACAGTCTTCCCAAAACCAACAACTTTCACATGTGAGAGACTCCAGCCCTCAAGCTGATAAGTCAGTATTGGTGACTTACACTTCAGCTTGTGTTTCTAAAACAAAGAAAGATCTTTATTGCTGTTGTCTTGTAATAAAGTGAAGACCACGAGGAATAAAAGTGCTGGGCAATATGTTTCTTCTGTGTGTGAGCGTGGCCCTAGAAAAATACTAAGCTAAGAAGGGAAATAATGTAAACGGCAGAAAGAAAGCCTCCCTTGTTTCATACTTCTTGAGTGTGTCTGGTTTGCATCTGTTACTACATTTTTCACTGAAGAACTTTTATTTCTTTTATACATGTGAATGACTGTTTATGGCTGGCAGTTTGAAAATGTGGCTTTACTCTGATTAACTCTACCTTTTGTCTGTACTTAGCCCTTTTTAAGACCATATTTCTCAAGCTATGTTAAAACATGAGCAAAATCAACACATGGAACAATTTATTGAAATGCCAGGCAGGTTTGACAGGTGCAGGAGAAATTGCTTGGTTTCACAAATTGAAACAGCTGCAGTTTTATAGGTGATGAAATTGCAATGGGATGGGGTTTCACATTTGTTAGTTCATCTTGTGTTTGCTGTTTTGTTTTTGAAGCATTGAGTCATTTCCCACTCTCCAAGGAGGACTCTAAGACCTATTCCTCAAGTGAATGAGGCATCTAGTCTCCACAGAGTGAGGGGAAGCTTGGTAAAAATTCAAACAAATTTCAGAGTAGACTGAAATGTAACTAGAAAATGAGAGTTTTGTCCTCATGGGACTAGAAACAAATGTTGCTTGAAGCTTTGGGAGCAGGAAATGCTATAAACGTTAGGTCCACCTTTCAGACAGACTGAGCTAGATTTCATTACATATCTTAAAAGAATATCATACACAGAAAGTTTTGAATCATTAACCAACAAATGTTAACCTCATAAGTCTCTTGTATTAAGGAGTTTTACTTTCACTCTGTGCAATTGCTACAGGAAGATGTATGTTTTCTTTTCAAATTATTCAGGACCATATGTTTTCCTATAGTGACAGGGTATGTATCAAGTGGTGCCGCTCCCCATAAGTTCATTTTTATCATCCTTGCTGGGAAAAAATAAGACGAAAAATCAATGAAAGATCTTAAAAGAATTGGTCACATTTGGCACTAGATTAATTTGTCAAAACACTCAAATTATAAAACCTTCTCCTAGCTTAAATCCCCACTGAAGATGGTGGTTTAAGACATAAGTTCTTGTGTAGCTCAGAATAAAATAATCTTTTAAATCCTGACCGAAATGTATCAGTGCCTCACACACTGCCATGTGCAGCATCTCAGCTGGGATGCCATTTAAAAATGGCTAACTTGGGTGATCAGGACTTTCTGCCCTAAATCAGCTCATCTAATGGTCCTGGCTGCCTTAAAGATCAATAAAAAATTAGGATAGTATGCAATATTATATAACAAATTACAAGGGTCACCTTCTGCCAAATCAAAAGGAGATTAGTGAAGTGCAGTATCAGGCTCAAATTAGGAACAGGAAAGTTATTAATTTCAGGCCGTACAAAGTGTGCTTCACTGCTCTAAACAGTATGAAGCTTCTGACTGAATAGCTAAGTATGACTATTGAATGGGACTTGGTGCTGTATCCAGTCATCCATTCTGTTCTGCCACTGCAACCATTATTCTTGTACTGCAGATAAGCTTTATAATGCTGTGATATTTCAGCCCACACTACTGAAGGACGCAAAATAATTATTGAGTCGGAAAACTGAAAGGGAGAAAAAGTACAGTGAGATAGCTTCGCTTTGCTTGAGCTTTTTTTCATTCAGCTACCTTTGCAGCCCATCCACATCTGAACCTGAATTCCCTGGCTCCTGTGTCTGGCTCATGCTCACAGTACCCTGCAGACTGCTTTGAGGCTTTGACTAATAGATGTGGGATGGGGTGTTTATCAGAGCAGGAGTTAAAATAAACGTTGCCTAGGTTTACTGGCAATTAGCTTTGCTCACATAAAATAAGAGAATAGAGAAAGCAGGAGCGAGCAGCCTTGGACTATTTGGATAGGATTTGGGGTTGTATTGTTCGTGTTGGTTTTATTTGATCTAGATGAAAAGCACTTTTAACTTGGTAGCCTGAAAAGATTAGACTTGCATATACACAATAAACCCCATTTTGTTTTGTTTTCCTCTTTGACATAATAGGCAAAGAGAGGGTGTTTATACACCAGTGTGGACAATGAATCTATTGTCTTATCTCCTGTAGAAACAAGTGCCATCAGTGCCTACAATTGATCCAAGAGCTCTTACCTGATTCCATCACATCAGTTATTTATTTATTCACAGAGAAAAGAATCCCATGAGACTAACAACTGTTATCAAGGACAACATGGGAGGAAGGAAGAGAGGAAAACCCTAAGTGGTGCCTGTTTAGTTGTTTAGATTTTTTTTGTGCCACATTTCAAACAAATCAGCACAGCAAAAGCTAATTTAGCTATCAATGTGAGATGTGGGATTTACAGACTTTCTCCTGCACCACTGGAGTTGGCAAGAGCTTTCCCATCAACTGGAACAGGAAAATCAGCCAGGCAGTTGTCTGTGTGCTCATTAACGCTCATTATTGGCATTACTGGTGTGCTTAAGTTTTCTGCTGCTCATCATGCCTTGACTTACATGGATGTGACTTGTTCAGCAGCAATATTTAAACCTGTACTTAGAGGATCCCAAATTCCTCAAGTCATTTTGACACTCATCATCTTTTGGGATTGGTGCCTGACTGCAGTCACATGCTGACGTATTTTTTTAAGAATCTTGCCTTTGCTGACCTGCTGTTGTGGCCTGAAGACATGTCATTCACACTTAAGATCATAAAAATCTGCCTTATTTACTTCAAGTGTTAACACTGCAACTGATGACAACAACAAATATAGAAACATTTACTATGCTTCCTCTTAGACACATTTGATTTCTGCCAGATGCTGTTACAGCAAGTGAAATACTTTCGTGTAGGAAAGTGTGTGTGTGTGTAAATAGCAATAAAGTACTGATTAAAAACCGTGACAAAAGCCCTGAGATGCTCACCACAATACGATGGACCCGAGCAGAGATATTGCACAGAAATTGTCAAATTCTCAGCATGAACCAGGAGCGTACCTGGCTCTGGGGGACCCACAAACACTTCCCAGCCCTCAGACTCAGGTACATGCCCCAGTCCCTGTCATGCTGGGACAACTGTGTCCCCCTCCCTGTGCACTGGTTTCTATGGGAAGAAACCTGGAGACATGAGAAGAAGGGGGACTATGCATTGAGTTTACTGGAGTGATGGACCAGACCACTTTGCCCAATGGCTGTACAGCATAAATCCATCCAGCTGGAGGCAGATGGAGATGGTGGATTATTACTCATTCCAAATAATAACACCCCCCCCCCCCCCCTAACTAGGATAGATCAATCCTCTACTCCAACCCTTATGGTTCCAGCAATTGCTGGGATGCCAGGAAGATCATGAAAGGCATCAAGTTAAGACCATCACATAAACCTTCATGCGCTCTTCTTTGTGCTATTTATTAGAGTCACAGTTATAGGCAGACACAAAGGTGGAGGCTCTCCACAAAGATTAAAGAATTTCTGATGGAACAGCAAAGGAAGAGAAGGATGGGAGGACAAACTGAACCCCAGACAACTGGCACATATTTCCCTAGGGCTTGCAGGAGTCCCATCGCAGCCAGCATTGTGTTCCCCTATTTTGCAATACCCAGTGCCCGTGACCGAAGTGTGCTGGGGCTCCTGTAAAGAACACCATCATTCCCTGCACCCCTCCACCCTGAGCTGTGGCCGATTCATCCTTCCCGGGGACTCCCTCACATGCAGGCAACCTTTCTCCTGGCACTCTTGGAGGGCTGAACTCCGTAAATCCAGGCAACGTTCATCCAGGCCTGGGTGGAAACAATGTGCTCTGTTATTTGGCCTCAGCCTGCTTTTTAGCGAGCAGCTTCTCCGCTCGCAGATAAAGCGGCAAATGATGACTATGCAGTGAGTTGCCCTTCACTTTCCTTTTTAAAATAAAATGTGATTATTAATCAACAAAGTGATGTGTCTCAGGGCTCTGGAGGGGAAAAAAAATAGCTTGAGGTGATTTGACAAACTGCTTCTTTTGCTGTGCTGCATTTCCCATGGGACATGACAAATTAAATGTCGAAGCCAGCTAGAGAGTAGTGATATATCTCAGTCTGGGCATTAATCAGCCTGCCTCTCATTTACCACTTTCCATTTAAGTAGATGACTGTATACGGTTTGAACAATGGAGCTTTTCATTCCGTAATCTCCCTAATTGTAATTTAAATAGGTTTCCTGACAGTTGCCCTCAAGGCTGCGGGGGAGATGATTCCAAGAGCTCCGTGTCCACCTAGGGTTTACATAATGGATGAAAATTCAAATCCTGGTCGAGGTGCAATTAGATAATGCCAGGAAAAGGAAAGAACGGATCGGATGAACTGCAATAGGAGAAGGAGAAAAGTACTTTTGGACACACACACACACACACACACTCACACACACACACACACACACACACACACACACACACACTCAAGGTATTTGATACTGTCTGGTAGGGAAATGAATATCCAGAGAGTTTGCAATGCAACTTGTAGAGTAAATAGGAGCTGACTGAGAGCCATAAAACCCCATGAACTGATGCGAACAGGAACATTCAGGAAGAATGGAAATTTAAGTACAGAAGAGTTCAAGCACAGAGTGGTTTATTCCAATCCCCCACAAAAATAGAAAAAAAGCCTGTCCAAAGTTTCAGAGGAAGAAAATGCTGCTGTACAGAGCATATGGTTGCACAGGGCATCAGATTCAATTTGATATTATTGTGCTGATGGGTGTGATGGTTCACTGAGAACTGGCTGCTAATATTGGACCTCCAACCAGTTTTCCACAGTTTCCCTTAAGCCATTCCAGCATTCAGTTTACCCTCAGCCCTCAGGAAATGTTTGCAATTTTAGATATCTAATGGCCTATCAAATTTGTCTACAAACTTATGCCCTCCTTCTTTCACATTAATATTTATGGCTCCAGAATATGCATCTTAATACTATACTGCTAAATCCTACTAAAATCAGTAGTCTGCACCAGGCACTGGGACTTAGTGCAGTAAAGTGACTCTCACACCCACAAAGGGCCTAATCCTGCAAGACGTCAGGTCCCTGCATAAGGCGCCTTTTCCTTTCCAGTGTATTCAGCACTCTTTAGAGTCAAACCTTCAGCTAGGAAGCCAGGAAACAAGCTTGTCGGTGTCCTGCGAAGCACTGGGCTTTCCAGAGCCTCCGAAGCTGGGGACAACAGCCCAGGACAGCCACTGGTGCCACTGGCACCTGCTTCCCTCCAGCAAAAGCCACTTCTGCATCAGTAGTGGCCCTAGAGAACAGGCTGGTGTTTCTCTCATGGAAAGTATCGCTTATGATTACAGTGATGGGGACTGGTTTATGAATACCTGATTAAAGTATAAAATGTGCTGAGTCTACTGATGCCATTGACAACTGAGCCATATGAAATTAAAAGCCGTATCTGTTTGCTATTACATAAGAGGAAAAGCCAGGAGTGGAAAAAAAACCCTGGAACTTGGCAAATCTCACTTAATCACATCTGGCAATTTTCTAGTCTGAGTGATTATCACTGTTGGATATCATGTTTTTAGAAAGTAAAGCAAACAAAGGAACTAGAGCAAACAAGAGTCAGAAAATAAAAGGCCTTTAAAAAAAATAATACTTTTGCAACTTTCAGCAATGTTTTAGGCCATGCTTGGGAAAAGGGTATTTAAAGCTATTCTCTAAGAACAGTCACATTTCAGTTTAGTTTAGGATTAGTGACAGATGGCTATGTACTAGAAGGGTGTGCAACACTCCTTTGAACTTCCTTATCTTGAAAGAATGAGGAAAACATTTGTCAATTTTTTCTGTGGTCATTGCAAGAAATATGAGAAGTACCAAACAACTTTGACTAGCTGCAAAGGTCCTTTGGTGGTCCAACAAAATCAGAAGTAGAAAAAAATCCTAAAATGTGACAGGGTGGAGAGGTATACTTCAGTTTATTCCCAGCCATGAGGGTCTGTGAGCGTGAAGTTGACTGCATTTGTTCCAAGCAAATTGTTCTATCTCAAGGCTAAAAAAATAAAACTTCATTTGACTTGAAAATTTGCATTTTTTTCTACCCAAACAAGGCAAGGCAAGGGTTCCCTGAAACATTTTGAATCAGCTTCTAGCTAATAGCAGTAAGGCAATATTTGACAAATCTCAAGCCTGTCTGCATGGATGAGTACAGACGATCCCTTGCTCAGCCTTAGAGAGCAGCAAGAGACACTGGCCCTGAGCGTGACGGGATGCTGATGTGCAGCTACTGCACTACGGCTGACTGCCGGCTGCTCAGCTCACACCACCAGCCAAGCAGACTCACGTCCGTCTGCACAGGCCTATGAGGCTGTACCTTCAAAGAATTAGTGAATCTCATAAATGCAGTTATAGCTTAGCCAGAAACTGTTGGGAGCTCCGCAACAGGCATGTAGTAGGAGCAATTTCTAGCAGATACGAGTTGCTGATGAGAAAAAGACATAAAGAAACTATAGTCACGATGGGGCAAGAGAAACGGGGAGCTCTTTTTGTTCTGCTCAGTCCTATGTGGGTTATTTCAGACACACTTAAAGTCAGCTGCTTATACTCTGTAATGGTGGATGAAGTTGCCTGGGGAGTTTAAAAGAACCTTGCTTTGGAAATGAAAGTACGGAAATCTTCAGAAGCAGTTCAGAACAGAATTGCTTCCTGCAGCTAGGAGTAGGCTCTAGTTTATTTACTGGTAGATGGATATCATGGTAAGAATGAAAAAATAATGTAGTTGAGTAATCAAATACACCTTACATCACCATGAAGAATGATGCACCTAGCACTGTGGTATTTGAGAATCATACAATGCCCTAAATAACAAACTATCATTTCCTCCTTGTTAATCTGTCTTTGTCAGTCAGGGAAGAAACTGCGAGAAATTTCTTCAAAATTTTTTTTCTTTTTTTGTGCAATTCACTGTGGGAGTTTTTTTAGTGGAAGTGAATTGAAAAGAAATGAAGCTTTGCACTTTGAAATCTTTAGTGACATTTAAGATAGCCGAAGTCAAACAGAGCTATAGATCTAG
>JAVJGG010000082.1:24122674-24170973 GCA_035590195.1 Aviceda cuculoides | reverse complement strand
ACATTTAAGATAGCCCAAGTCAAACAGAGCTATAGATCTAAGGCACTTGTCTAGTGTAAATGTAAATATTAAATACGCAAAAATCTTTGAAGTCAGTTAAAGCTAGGCAAAAACCTATAGCGTAGACTTACAATTCAATGACTAATATATACATATAACATTTCAATAAACTTGACTGAGTCACTCTGAAAAGTAATATATAATCTACAAACGTCAATAGAAACCCGAGACCTTCATAGCTAAGCCCAGGGAAGTTGTTTTTCTTCAGAAGTCTGCTCTTGGCCTTGCTGCTATGAAGGGGCTGCCAATTCATACTTCCAGTTTCAAATCAATATTTCCAATGCTTTTGGATAGGAATACATGTTGAAAGTCAGTGGTGAATCATTTCATTTTCCACTCCGAGTATTCTTACCAATTACCACACTCTTCTGTGCGTGTTACTCTGCGTTATCTATGAATTTCAAAAGGCAAACGTAGGGTTTGGCTGCAGAGGGATGCTGAAGGACATTAGTCTGAATTAGCCAAAGATACAAAATTAGAGGAGATTAGTTAAATGCCATTAAAGTCCTCATGGACCTTTCAATTCAAATAAAACCTGAAACTTTAACTTGGATAAATGAAGCAAATGGCTACAGAATGCATTAAGCCCATCTTAATTCTGAACCAAGCCATCCACACAAGGGTTGACTGTATTTGCCTAATTCGTGCTTGGGCCAGCAGACATTAACACATCCATGTAGGCAAGTTCTAAACACAGCAACCACGCCGGCTCTTGAGGTGGTGCGTTGGCACCCACTGAAGTGGCAGCCCCTGCTCCGCTCCCCTCGAGCGGCCGCCGGGCAGGTCTGGGCACGCAGGCAGGCGGCACACAGCCCCGGCTTGGCGCCTCGGTCGGAGGCAAAGACTTCAGAAAGAAGAAAAACAACTTCCCTGGGCTTAGCTATGCAGGTCTCGGGTTTCTATTGACGCTTGTAGATTATATATTACTTTTCAGAGTGACTCAGTCAAGTTTATTGAAATGTTATGTGTATTTCGCTGAGTCAGCACGGCATCCTGGTCTGAGGCAGACATGGCTGGAGGTATATGAACCTGAACTTTGCCCGATCCAATGAAGGAAAGCTAGAACTGTTTCAAACCTTTTCGCTGCCAGTGCATTTGAACTGTGGGTATGCTAAGCTATTTGAACTGGTTCCAACCATCTTAAAAAAAAAATCCTGCTAGTCCATTCAATCTCAAAGCTGTATGCTCCTGAAATTTTCCCAGCTTAGTTTCCCCAAAACCCTGTTGCATTAAACAGAACAACGATATGACCAGACCACTGTTCATAATCATACTACTTCTTCATCTCTCAGTACAGGCTGTAAGGTATAAATAATATGGACCTATCACGTGAAAACATCAGTTTAATCCAACAATTTTAAGTAACAAAATGTCAATCAGAGAAAATGTACCTGTGTGTACCTGAGTTAAAACCAGGAGTCAGCCTGGAATAAACAATAGTAAGAAAAATTATTTAGGATTCACCCTGAACTCAGGGACCACCTGCTGATGCTAGAGCCAGGAGATGCCACCTACACTTGGGTGTGTGCAACTTCATAAAATGCACGCCCTGTTACTTTCTTTCACACAAGGTAAAGCACATAGTGGGTAATTTTTAATTTATGATCATTATTCTGCTGAATGTATATTTCATTGCCATTAAAAGGTACAGGCACAAGATCATCTGATACAGACAGATTTTGCTGTATCAGGAGTACTCAGGTCACATTTTAAATGCTTCTTAATACACAGGCAGGCTAGAGATCTGTAAATGGCAACACAAGACAGTGAAACAACAGGTGAAGCCACTGTAGAAATTATTGATTAACTGTGTCACTGCAAATGCCCTGCATTTGAAATCATAAAACCAAACATCATTGGGCCTTAATGAAACCTCAAACCCAGATTTGCATTTGAATTCCTGCTTGAGTTGATTCTGTATGCAATCAAGCAGTCTCAAGCAAAAGACTGGCCATGTCCCTTGAATTTTTAAGAACAAGTGAACCTGCAGGTCATTGCAGCCCAGGCCCCTCTATGCTGTCAGTTTGGTTCTTCTTTCATGCACAGTTTTGCACTGTGTGCACCCATAATGATATGACTGAAGATGCAGGACATCGAGGAAGAAAGGCAGAACCAGGTCAGAAAAGTCTTAACTGATAACCGGGTCTAACTGAAAAAGGACAAAATGAACACTCGCTTACTCCTCAGAGTCACATTAAATACGTTGTATGCTTCCCGTAATAAAGCCACACTGGAAAATCAAGCATGGTTTTTTGACCAGAAATATAATTATTCTTTTCAACATACCAAGTTCTGGAATTAGATCAAGACATACAACCATGAATTTACTTGGGGAGAGTAATATATTTAATGATGTGCTTAATAATCATAGAATCCATTATGCTTGGCAAAAATAAATGTGTTTAAAATCTGCCAGAGTCAAAAGATCAGTTTCAAAATATGTTTATTGAAATGAAATCTGAAAAAAATAACCCCTCCCCCTACAACTTCAACCCACCAACTTGAAGCTAAAAAAGTCTGGATAAGGAAAATGGTGAGCCAACAATCTCTCTGCACTAGTAGGGAATTTAGGAATTATAAAAGCAGAGAAGTTCAATAAAAAGCATACGTGGTTTTAACATCCTGGAAAAATGATTCTGCAGAACTTTAAGCACTTGAGTTTCAATTCTGCAAGATTTGTTACAAAAGCACGCAGACATGGCACCTGCCAGCTACAGCATCCAAGAACTATAGTGAGCAAAAGGGGGGCTGACGTTTCAGGGATGCTCCAGAGCATGGAAGTAGGGGCTAATGTCATCCACATTAACTGATGTTGCAAAAAAATTCAAGGGAATGCAGTGGGAAGTGGGTCATTTGCCCACAGAAGGACATCTATTTGCTTGGTTTCCATAGAGAGGGAAGAGAAATTTTCCTAACCTTGAGATTTCCGGCGGGTCAGCCCAGAAGGGCAATTGCGGGTGTATCGTTCACGGAGGAGTCACCAGCAGAAGGCTGGTTAGATATGTTTCATTCTGTTTGTTTATCATTCGTGTTCCTGGTAACCAGTTGCTGCGAAATAGACTTCCACTGTTAATCAAACACTTGGCATCATGCTCATGACTAATGTAACGTAAAATGTTTATTTTCCTGATGTAAAGCATCCTCTAACAGCAAATATCATCTCCTAATGAAGCATGGCAATGCTGAGGCCAAGTGCTTTTTCTGGCTTACCCCTGCAGAAGTGGAGGGAGATGGGGGCTGTGCACCCCAGTGACTCCCTGCAGCCCTGCCCCACTCCCCTGCACGGGTGGGAGATTCAGCTCGCAGAGCAAAGAGATTGCCTCCTGCCAATAGGAGGGTGGTTGGGCTGTCAGCTCTGGCTGTCTCAGCCTTCCCCCTCTGGGCTGGTAAAACTCCTGATATCCCCCTATCTGTCCTTCGCATTCAAGTGAAACAGTTTGGATCAGATTGAGTGCAAATATAGCACAGCTCATACAGTGGGCTCTTTGCTTTCATAGTACAAAATGACTTGGAAAAAGAGCTCAGAGAGGTCTCTGACTCCTCACTTACCGTGTTAGAAAATCCAATACTTTTGATTCACATGGCAGAAAGCAGACAGTCAGAGAAGTGAAGGGAAGAGCAAACAAAGTGCACAAGGCTGACATCATGCCCTGCGAGCACAGCGTATGGTGCTCGTAAACAGTGTCCTTCCTGCTGTAGTGTACCGGCTCCTAGCCAGGGAGCTGCAGAGACAAGGAGCAGGCAGGGGAAGGCAGATTAGAGGAGTCAGGGTCAAAATTCGGGGCAGGTCAACACGAGAAAGTGACTCTTGAATCTAGTGACAGGAGGCACAGAGACGGCTGAGATAGTGTATGAAGTCAGAG
The DNA here is from genome assembly GCA_035590195.1 of Aviceda cuculoides. Lineage (NCBI taxonomy): Eukaryota > Metazoa > Chordata > Aves > Accipitriformes > Accipitridae > Aviceda > Aviceda cuculoides. Next base: position 24,167,050 of record JAVJGG010000082.1, on the reverse strand, counting down.
ATGAAACAAGAGTTATTGCTGTTGAAAAAGGACTGCAGAAAGCCGGTAGTGTTACAATTGTATAGCTGCAACAACAGCCCACTTTCTCTCCACAGGGGCAATTGAGCTGTCTAGGCTGAGAGTACTTGCTTTGGGTAGTTGTCTTTCTCTTCTTAGCATTCTACTGTATATTTTAATATCCTTATAAAGCCTGAAAACTTTGTATTGTGGATAACCTTATAGCAGTCTTGCACAAAGCAGCAAATGATTCTCGGCATAAACAACCTGGCTATAGTGTGTGTTCACACATACACGCTCGTATGGCCTAGTACCTTCTCCTACAGAAAATTGATCCTGACTCTATATGGTATCTGATTATTTTCCCTAATCTGTGCCTTTATCTGCATCAGAAACCCTGTTGCACCTTCCCAGCTGCTGTCACAAAGCAAAGAGAGTCCATAACCTCTTTCTGTGTTGGCAGGTACGAAGGTGGATTAAGAGCCCGATGGTCAGCGTTGAAAAGCACCCACACGCCAGCCTCAAATACCCAGCGTCCACTGTGATGCATTTACCTCCAGGGGATTCGGAGCTCGAGCCTCCGCTGTGCCAGACCTGCCTGAGCGACCACCCTTTCCAGCGAGGGATCGCTCCTCAGGAGGCCGAGTCCTGCTCCTGGGAGAGCCAGAGAAGCAGCAAAGTAAGCCACTCTTTCCTCCCCCATATTTTATTTACATGTTTCACACTGATAACGGGTCTGTACTTACGAGATTGTGCTTCTCTTGGAGAGAGGGCATTCTTCGAAATCCAAAACTCTGCTGACCAAGGCTGTTGTGCACGTCTGGGCTCTGCTTTCTACCTTGAACTTTGATACCCACAGACAGCATGAGGAAAAAAAAGGGTTCTTCACAAAAGTGCTGTGATGTAGTCTCTCAGTATTTGAACTGATTAGTAGTAATGCTAAGTAGTATTTTCCTGTTTTACAGAAACTAAGGTGCAGACAGGTAATGTTATCCTTCCAAGATAATAAGAAGGACCAGGACTTGTTAATTTTTTCCCTTCTGTCCCACAATTACAAGACCACCCTTCCCCCCCCGCCCCCCCAGCCAGAAATAAATAAGAATTTGGCTCAGGGAGTTTCCTGAGCTGGAGGTGAACAATTCAGTGGGTCTTTTAAGCAGAAGGGAAACCCTGGTTTGCCTCTAGTCATGCCGGTAGGTTATAAATGACAACATCATTCTGCATATAGCGCTGGGCGGTTGCACACAGATGTGAAGGTGGCAAAGCTGTAAGGGTCTGAGATTAAATGGTCAGGAAGGGGTTTTTCTGAGGCAGACTTCAGACCTTTCATTCATCATTCAGCTCCACCTAATCCCTGTGCAGAAAAGCCAAATGCAGAACAGCAGGTTTTGCTCAGAGCCCATCTTCCCTAACAGAACCATCCCTGCCTGGAAACAGTGCACAAAAGAAAAGAGAGAGTTGTAGAAACATAAAAGCAAACAAATAAGAATCTTTCCAAGTACAAAGCAGAGCAAATGTGACAAGGCATTTATCAGAGCCTTAGCACACAGCTCACAGCAGAAACATTTTTTCATGCTACATCTGCTGCATTTTTAAACAGGGGAAGTCAAACAGCAGGTAAAAATGGAAGTCCTGTGCAATTCAGAAACCCAGCAAAGACATTTTGGTGAAACAGATGCACGAGCGGAGGAGCTAATTACTCCTCCATTTTACTTCATTAAGAAGATTAACTTTGCTCAGGCTGAAGCATTAAAAAATTAAAGCACCAAAGAACGGAAGATTCTGCAAATCCTTTGCCTTGCCGTAAATCACATGTACTCCTATACAGCTATAGGGCCTCACGACTGATTTCCATTCAGTTTTACATGCATATGGGATAGATTTGGCTGAACACAGATTCCCCCAGACCTCTCCCTCAGTCTCCTTACTGCAGGCAGTGGAGAGGCTGCTTACTCAGCAGCTGGAGTCTGCAGCAAGAGGGGTGTTTTGCACGCTGCTTTAAAAATAACATCATCTGGCAAAAGACGCCTTGGATAAAGCTATCCCGCATAAGGAGTCTTTTAAGTAAGTTAAAGCACAGAGTCTTTGATGTGATTAAATGTAAGGTCACTGCCTCTTTCTCTACAGTAAAACCAGGCAGGAAGCTTTTAATAATAAAGGCTGAAGGAGCTCCATGTCTGATCTTTTCCAGGCTTAAAGAGAGTTGCTGGGTGAGATTCTGTTCAGGGGTTACAAATGGCATGAACTGCATAAATGTAAGATAACTCCCTTCACTTTAAACCAATGAACTTGAACAGAGACAGTCTGTATTTCAAGGAGAAGGGAATGTGGTCTCTGTTAAGCCAGCAGGGAGCTTGGAGTGTGCCAGTTGTCTCTCCTGGCTAATTCTTGTCTTTTTCTCCCCATCAATCTTCCTTCTCTATTGATTTCAATACTGCAGCCGGGTACTGGTTCAGTGATTATAGTTCCTTTGTGCTATGCCCCACACCAACACGTACAAGGGTCCTACTGACCCTGTCCTTTTGCTCAAGGGCAAGTTAATCCACAAAGAAATCAGCTGTGAAATATCATTAAAGGCTTGTTCTAGGCAATAAGCTTTCTCTGACATGTTTCAGGCTATTCTGATCAGTTTGAAAAAGGCCTTATAAAAACCAATCTGATAAACCACATCACCCAGGGGAACACTTGTCTGTACTTCTATTCTTATTTCCAACACAAAACCAGGGAAAAAAATCACTACTGCTTGTTTACTGTGATGGTAATTATGTAGTGGAGTCTTTAAAAACTGACTTAACGTAAATAAGATTATATTGAAAATGAAAGTATTTTAAATAATGAGATTCTTTCTTATGATATGCTTCTATTTCCATCTCCCAGGCTTTTCTATTCAGGCATGTGTCAGCTGGAGTTTAAAAATGATTACTGATGTAACCTCTACTAAGTCTCCTCTATTATTTGTATGGTAGTATATTATCTCTATATTTTTATGACATTTTTTCCGCATTGTATACAGTGGACTAGATAGTTTTCAAGCATTGCCAGAAAACCATGCTAATTTTCACAAGACTAACTTACATAGGTATATTATTGGGTTTTGTAACCAACATGTATTAGTTCTATGGAAGCTTATATCTGCTCTAGCAGTGTAACAGCCGAAGCCCTAAGGGCTTTGGACCACTGCCAGGGTAATGATTTACAATAACCATTCCTCGCTTTTCCATGTCTATCTACATACTTCAGGTTGCATAAAACTCACTGGCTTGATGAGAAGGGTAAATTCCCTTTCAAAATAAATTGCTGTGCTGCACTATGAATACCACGTGTAAACAAGCTGGTTTTGAAAGGGTGGGCAAACCACCATTTAGACCTGCTTAGCAGTCTACTAAATGGCGAGAGGGGAACATGGTGAAAATTGGGGGTGATTTAAATCTCTCAGGTGAGGGTTTACCAAGCTGGGTTATTAGAGGTAAATCCACACACAAATCCTTCATACTCTCTGTGATCTGTATATGCCACTTACGCTGTATTGTTATGCCCTTGTTTCAGACCTTTCTGTAAATAAGCAAAAGATAACAGAACTTGTTAGTGAGCTCAAAATATCTTTTTTTTTTCTCAAACAGAGCCAACAGCTATGTTCAAGGCTTGATCTGTTCTTTCCTCTTTGTGTAAAAAGCTCCTATTGCCCTGTCTATCAGCTGGCATTTGTCCTGAAGCACCGCGGACACATCTCTATCTAGTAGACCAAAGCCCTGAATTTTTAGAGCTATCTTTTCTTTCCAAAGCTAAACAAAAACCCCACGCTGCCCTGTAGCTAAGGGACAAGAGGAGGGAAAGAGCAAACTAATGCTTTTACTCCATAAAGCAACGTGATTTTAAATTGCCGGCAGCATCTCTGTGTGTTGGGCACAGCCACCGATGCGTGACTGGGGGCTCATGGAGGCTGAGCGGGGCGCTGAGCCCCACCAGCCCCAGAAGGGATCTGTCCCCACATCAGGTGCAATATGGTGGGTCTGGCAAAGGGTTTTGGTCTCTTCACCCTCTCTTGCTGTGGGGCTGGCGGTGGAAAAGAGATGGAGGCTGCTGCAGGACTTGCCCCATCTTCCTCCACCCGCCGCAGTACATCCATGCCTGGTGTCTTTTGTGAAGGAGCATCGGGAAAGTCTTGCTTAGGGCTGCAGAGAATTCAGTGCTGCCACCTTTTTGGACAAGTCCTTTGCAGCTTATTGGAAGTTAGTTATTCTCAAAGACACTTTGGGGTCGTGTGATTAGTTCGATAGCAGAAATTTATTTTACTATTAAAACCCATTCAAAGCTCCTGTGTATAGGAAAGCTCTTGATTTCAGTCAGATTTCAGCACTTTACCGTATTTCAAGTCTTGCTTCAGAGATGAGGAATGCTGAAAAAAATGTACCCAAGCCAAAGTTTGGGCAATTATTTGAGATAGTTCTACTTATGAATCTCTCCTATAAATAACACACAGCTTCTAGAAACCTGCATTTGAAATGGGGTAAGAATATGTTTCAGGTCAAATACATTGTGTAAAGGGGCATCATAAAAATAAATGCCTTTTAATGGACTAGGAAAATGTGGAGATAAGAAAAAGAAATATCTGACTAGCCCTCTGTAAAGAAAGAGTTTGGTGACAGATCTGATGGGGCTTTTTAGGGAAGGGTGGTTTTCTCACACATTTTGGATAAAAAGCCCTCCCAAATTTCATGATCTGCATTGGCAATGAGGCACCTGTGATTTACACTCTGGTAAGTGTTAGTTAATACATAAACATATGCACGTACACAACAGAGGAAATGGAAATCCTGAACGCCCAGTATGGGACAATTAATTCTGCAACCAATATATGTGAAAAGTGCTGAAATAAAACATAGTTTGGAAAATAATAGTAGGTGAAAAAAAAGAAGTTTGGGTAATAGAATTGTTCAGTGAAATCAAATCTGGAGAGGACTGTGAGAGCCTTTAATAAACCTAGGCAAATTAACAACCTGATGGCAGATTACACTTGATAAAGGCAGAAACACGGTAATGCACTTTGGTGGAATAATTAGAAATACTCAGTACACACCGCAGGGTCTTAAATTAACTGTGATTATTCCAGAAGGCAGCCCTGGGTGCCACAAAGAGTAACTTACTGAAGACCTCAGCTCAGGTAGCTCAGAAGGTCAATCCCACACTCAGCAAAGACCCTCTACCCATTTGTTGAGGAGCACAGCCCTCCATTCACTGAATTTACTTCTGCCCTTATGGAGACATACAGGGAGGGAAGGGAAATAAATATGCCTAGTGTGGGTGAGGACAGACCAGCGATACCAGGGCAACAAATGCCTGGGAAAGGCCTTGCAGGCCAAGCTGTATCATTCTTTCCCTTCATCTATATAATGAGATCCACTTTGAATTGGCTGGTAGAGGCTCTATTAAGTAGGACCCTTTAGGAAGAGATTGCCAAGGAGGAAAGGACAGACAAAAAGGCCAGTGGTCAAACGACCTACAGCTCAGGCTGACCTTTGGTGTAAGAAACCTTGTCGCTCTTGTGTACGCTGGAATCTCCCCACGCAGGGATCCAGGAAACACTTAGGAAGATCATCTCAATGAGGTTTTGTTTCCCTTTTGTCCCTTCTTGCAACCAGGAAAAGCTGCTAGTAAAAAAATAACCATATTCTTAAACTCATTCCAGAAAAAATATAGCCCTTTATTTGCCTGCTCCATCACAACAACGAAATAGTAGGGACAGGTCTATAAAGTGAAAATGGGAAACAAATGAAAAGTTTCCATTTAAGCTAACATATAGCATAGATACAATGAGAAAATCTTGTATATGGTATAAAAGACTGAACATTACAAGCAGACTTTAAACATAAGAGTTACAGAGTTCTGTCACTGTCTGTCAAAACAGAAGAGTCGAACTCATTTACAGCTGGAGTTTAATATATTCACGTGTAGGATGTTCTTGCCTTTACACTTGGTTACTCCAGATTTCAGAGTATATTTTGCTACATCCTGTAACACTGGAGGATGGGGCCTTATCCCACTGAGTCTGGGAACTGTGCCTTGTACTCATTAGAGTGACATACAGAGAGATAATCTGTATTATAGCACTGTGAAAATGAAAGAGAGTTTTAGAGAAGCAAATGGTTCAATATGAGCAAATAGAATAGTAGAAAAGGTATTTTGTACTTCTCTCCATTCAGCAACTTCTGGCTGCAGAAAGTCTATATTTCCTGGATCATCACAAGTCAAAGTTGTACCTTAATCCTGCAAGTTGACAGTCTCAAATGCAAAACTCATTTTCACCAGCATAGCTTACAGCTATTTTCTAAATAGTTGTTTCTAGCTGGCTACACTAAAGCTCTTTTAGCTATTGATATAAATGTGTCACTAATGGGTTTTTGATGGAATTCTGAATTGAGAACATTTGAATACATATCTCCGCCCATAAGCACAGGCTTATGTATCTGCCAATAGGTGTCTGTAATTTAGGAATCTGATCATGTGTATATCCAAAGAATAGTGACTCAAATGTGATTTTATTGCAGATCCTACAGCTTTAGCAAGATGAAAAGCAATCTTAGATTTCTCTGTTGCTCAGCTTTCTCAGCAGCTGTAGGATCAGCTGTGAAAGCAACATGCAAGTGAGGTGGGAACAGGCTTTGTTTCAGGGATTAAATCTAAATGCAGTACGTACTTTCATGGTTTTGTAATGGATTGATATAGGGTTATTATGGATAATATTTATTTAGACGAGTCAAAAATGTTTAACACAAAAGCGTTTTCAAATGGAAATGGCAAAGCACAGTTTGCAAATGCACAGGCTAAAATTATGTGTAATTTCAGTGAATGGCAAAGACTGAATAGCAGACAATTGCCTGTGGGGGTTTTTACAGTCCCAACTGACAAAGCGAATGTCTATATAGCACGGAGCATATAAATCAGTTCCATGACTCAAAGAAATGATGTGATACATCAATCATCTGCTTTACAAATATTCAGTGAGGCACTCGGTCATTTGTACATCCATCACAGGTCTGTTCTAGTGCCATACATTTAGTAAATTAATTGGACAAGTCAATTTCAAAAACCCAAAACATGCTTTCCTCTTTTTTGAATGCTGGTGCAGCAGTACTGAAAATAATTAAAATAGCTCCTATTTTAAAGAAAATAATTGTCAAGGGTTTTCCCTGAGGACATCTGCAGCTGGAAAATGATTTATTGTACTTTCCATGGGGTTTCCATAATATCTGGACTGGAAATGACATCTCTTTCTATCTCTCCCATTTTTTTTTTAATTATTTTTATTTTTAATATGGTATTTATCTAGCACCTTTTCTACTCAGACATCCAAATGACTTTGCTGACAGTCACAGGGATCAGAGAAAAGTATATTAGTATGTATTAGTATGTAGACAAGTTAATTTCTACATTGGTGGTAGTAACCAGCAAATACCCAGCACAGTGAGTGTGAGAAATTTGGGCCAGACACCATAGACTAAACTGAGACAAGGCTCATTTCCGATTAGCAAGTGGCCAGATACATAAGGTCAATGAATTTTCTTACTAGAATGGAACAATGTTCTCTGTTTCTCCAGAATCCTGCTTCTGGCAATATTTAGTACCTGATGTCAAAGAAGAAGGTGAACAAAACCAGTCAAAGAGCACTTTGTTTGGAAAGAACATATTTTTTACAGCCTAAAACTGTGTTAGATCGATTTGGTCTTCAAAGATTATATTTAGCAGGGACAACTGGAGTTGCTTTCCTCTATTGGAGTTTGATTTTAATCTGTTTATTGTCCATCTTGTAATCATTGCTTTGACTCATTTTGAAGGTAATTCAGTGTTTCATAATGGATAAATAAAGAAGTCTCTTGCATTGTGTGACAAGGTCATAAAATCAATCTGACAGGCAATTAATACTCCTCTCTCAAAAAGTAACAGCACTGAAGATAAAACAACTCTCTCACAAACGTGTGCGTAAGACCGCATGCAGACCGCTAAAGACTAGGTCTGTAAAATATTTGAATATGACTTAAAACCAAACTCAAGCCCATCCACCAAGGGAACAATAAGCCGTGTTATAACATAGTCAGGGCTGCACAAAGACAAGGGGGATGCAGAGGGCAGAGGCAGCTGCAGGGCCACTTCTGCCACCTGGCTGGGGCCAGGACCATGTCACCAGCAGGACTGCTTGGAGCAGAGGGGTGAGCTGAAACCTCCTCGACTTGACCCTCCTAAAGAGTTCCTCCCCTGGCCCATTTGAGTCCCCTTCTTCCCATCAAAAGTCATTTCATGGCTTGTCTAGATTGTGCTTTCGAGGATTGGCAAGACTAAATCTTGTATGTTATTTCTCTCTAAAGAAATGCGTTTCTGACCCAAAAACATGTTCCATAAGGAGAAGCTTGTTTTTTCCTCCAGCTCATCTATATACACTGGTCTGTCTATCCCAAGAAGCCACTGATATCACAAGACATCCCAAGTGTCTTGCTCAGTATGAGTAACACAGTGAGTAATTTTGTTCTCATCCTAGTGTGTTACAGCTATTGCGTTCCTTTGCAGTTTATAAAAAAGTATCAGCATTTTTCTGTCTAGAACTTCCAGATAACCTTTCATGTAGAATTTTCCTCTTTGCACAAAGAGGTTATAATTGCCTAAGACCTCCATAGTAAAGTCATGTATTCAGAAAATCCTATTATAATGTTAGTTAATACGGTGCATGCTGCTCATTTAAGGTAATTTAATGCAATTCCCAGATCCCAAGACTCCTCAGTGTCTCCTATCTTAATACAGTGTACTTGCTCTGTATCCAATTATACCCTTTCCATTTTGTGAAATCTTTTTCACCCTCTGAAGAGTCAGCACAGGATGTTCTAAAAGAGTTTCTGTAATGCACTCTATGGATTTGAAAGATGCACGATAAGTCTACTTTTTTGACCATTTGCATTAATGGAAAGATAATTATTTCCAAAGCAGCAGTGCAGCTGCACAAAGAGTTTGCATGGCCTATATTGTGTCACATCACATTGACATTACCATTAAAACAAAAAAACTCCTACTCAGACTCATAACAGTTACACCATTTCAAAACCATTTTGGAGCCTTACTGGCAAAGAAGGCACTGTTTTTAACGTCCCTTGCTGGTTTTGTGTAGAGTTGGGGAATTAATTGGAGGAAAAGAAGTATCACATTTTCCTGATAGAGAGCTCTGGGAGGAGAGTAATCCCATCTGACATCTATAAAGTCTTGAAGAAGAGGGAGTCAGGACCATGGGACTTCTATAAATTAGGAATGACCAGTTTTACGGAACTGAAAATGAAGCCAAACCCTCCTAATTAAGAAATCCTTAGCAGTGAGCTGTCATGTGAAACCATGTGCGGTTTGCTTTCCTGTGCAACAAAGAATTGTTTTGTCTTTGCAGATAAATGGATTTACAGACAGATTAAACAAAACAAAACAAATCAGAAAAGAAACCCAAAAAGCCAACAAAAAATTATAAACAACAAACAAACTACAAATGTGATAAAACAAATAAACATTTTAAGAGGAGTGTGACAGCACCTGATGACAGCTGTCTTCTGGAGCAGAATCCATTGCCTACAGTTAAATACTTGTCTTCTATATTGTAGAGACAGAATTAGGTGCTACAGAATAGTGCTGAGCAAGCAAGTAGAAAACACAAAAAGGGGCTAGATGTGTTTCTCTAAACCATGAAGGAGGATTAGCATGCAAGAATGGTCTTCGAGAGAATGCCATAGGATCCACTCTTGCCCTTGAAAGATAAGAGGAAGAGCTGCTAAGAGTGGGTACCTCCCATATATTATTGCTGAAAGTGTGAAGTGGAAGTCTGAGGAAAGCAGAGACTGCAATTTAAATACATTTTTAAATCTGGTAGGTGGGGAAAACAAACACGTCCCCACTCCCAAAGCATCTTCTAACTACTACTCAGTAATAAGCTCGGTTAGGTGAAAATGGAGGATGCTGTAAACGCCTCCTTTTGCAGCTGCATCTCTCCATAAGAGCACACACAAAAGCTGGTAGCCTGCTCAAACCTTGGTGAGGCTGCCTGAACATCTTCCAAGTTAGATGATTCCAGGGCTCCATTCACTGCTGCAAGGTTTATCTCTGTGTTAAGGAATTGTGGGATGAAGCACTGTTGTAGCTGAGAAGGAAACCTACAGGTCCTGCTTGCTTCCCAAAGGTCTGATTCTTGAAAGTGACCAAGGCATAAGGCATGCAACTATATTTCAGGCAGCCTCATGTAAAGCAGGAGAAACAGATTTTATTTCTTTAGGTTGAAAAGGCATTAATACAAGACCTGTCACAACTGGAGCATTTGTTGTCAGGGCTGAGCTATTAGATAAAAGCAGGGACTGATGTCCTTGACATGCTTTTCAAAAAACACTCTTAAAAGGAAGGAGTTAGCTAATGCTAGTAGATTTCCCCCTCTGTTGTCAGTATAGTGTCTGTTGTTACTCTCATTATGAAGCACCTAGCACTTCTAAAGAGGTACCTGCCGAGGTACCTATACACCTAGAGTTACAGGTTGTACCCTAGAAAACAGATGTTTAAAAGCTAGCATTATTAAGATGATGATGTTTAGTTTCTTAAGGGTTTCTTTTTTTAATCTAGCCCACAGGAACTGAGTCTTTTGAGAGATAAAGATATTTTGGATTAAAAAAGCGACCCTTTCATCAAAACAATTCCCCAAGCCCCAAGATACAACTACTGAAAGAAAAATATAGCTGCGCAGAAAGCCAAATACATACTGAAATACAACACAATCTTTTTTTCTACATAATAAATGACAGCTACTGAGGGAATGGCTACAGATGAAAAGAACAAACTTGCTTTCTTTTCAAAGCACCGAAGGGAAATGCATGAAACAATGAAACTGTTGAGTAAGACTCTGTCAAGATAAATATCATATAACTGAAAAGTATCTTTAAAATCCGATTACTATAACTGGAAGAATTTCAGAAATCTGTGTACCTTACTTCGATCACCAGTTGTTTTTGTCAGAATTGAAAGCCTGGAGGTTTTTTGTTTAGCTTTGCTTTCATATTGCCATACATCACTGAAATGCTACAAGGTTTCCAGTTTCAGCTGTCTCTGAAGGCGGCTTGCTTTCTTAAATTCAGCGTGTCAGTAAACTATGTTCATTATATTCCTAATGTGTCAAAGTAACATTTTATAAAAATATTAGGTTTGATTACGTACATTGATACTGGCTAAGTTGTCAGAAGTGACCAGCAATTTTAGGCACTTTGGCTTTTGGACACACACGCACTGAGCTATTCTTTAAAAACATTGCAGAAGGTGAGTGAGAAACACTCCTCATGCCAAGGAACTGCACAGGACCTCAAGCCAGGATCTCAGAAACTGGGGCACTGGGAGCTGGTAGTGCCTCTAGGAACTCTTGCTCATTATGTCTCATAATACCCACTTTTTAAAAGGTGGAATTGAAGCTATTTGGCAGTGACCTTTAGGGATGACAAATTTTAAAAGGAAACACTCTCCCTGTATCATCCCTTCTCTAGGAGCACACAAGGCAATACTATAAAAAGGGAGTATCTGTTCTACAGTGAAGTTATTTAGTTATAACTAGTTTTCACCATCTTCTTTTGGTTCATATTCCCTTCAGATAATATAGCAACTGCATGGGGTTGGGGGCGGGGGGAGGAATTTCAAATTCTTCAGCTTTGATCAATGCAATTTTGTCCTGAAGAGGAAATAGAAAAATTTCTGCCAATACTGTGTCAGTGTAGTCTGCAGAGCAGAAGCCACGTGCATGCTCCACGTGTAAGACCAGAGTTTTGTTACCACAACAACTTCTGAAAACCACGTGAAATGGGGCTGACATAACAGTGCAGCAAGCAAAGTTCTTATCACAGGTTATATGGCTGTTGACACATCACTCATTCAGGATATCACTTCACATATGAATTGCAGAGTAACTTTCCACCCTAATAAGCCCTACTTAATACTTTCTACACTCTACAGTTTTGGGAGGAATCTCTGAAAATAAGTAACTGGGCGTTAATCCCTGCAAGACAAGGATACACCACAAAAGATTGTCGTGCTCAGGTAGCTCCTCCTTCACAGTGTGCCTCTTGTAGAATCCTGTTTACAGGCACAACTGAACATGAAACCCAACTGCAAACAGCCATTTCCTGAGCTAGTTACACCCACTCCCACGGTTTCAGTCCAGGGCTTTGTCTTTGCATTTGGAGGGGGGTTTCACACTCAATTCAGAAGATACTCTACCAGCAGATCTGGCTCCTCCCTGTCCTCCCAGGCCTGCCTGTGGGGCAATGTTTGCAATCTTTGTCCCCTTTGTCCTCTTATAGCTACAGGATTGCTATGATAGGCTGTGGATCTATGTTTTTACCACATTAGCACACAATTAAGACCATGCTGAGCCTACCATTCGCCCCAGACTATAACTGGAGGAGCACAGGAAAAAGGCAATTTGAACACTCTCCAAGTCTCTTGCTGCAAAACTCAGATTGTATCAGTGCCATGTATCCCATTAGCAGCCTGATTCTTCCTCACATTTCATTCCAGAATACTGAGAAGAGTGGAAATAAGGCCTACAGGAATATTTGTAGATAGATAAGTCTATACCAGTTTCCTTAACCAGCTGTCAGCAGATCTTTAGAAGATGTCCCTTTCTAAGTTTCACAAAGAACATTGGGGGGGGGGAGGAGAGGGGGAGGGGAAGCACCAGTACTTTCCTAGAACATTTGTCAACAGTTTTTTTCTTTTAGTGAAACTGCTGTGTATACTTAGTTTTGAATCTTCGGTGTCTTGGCAGCAGCCTTGTGGTGAGACTGATAGTAACAGACTTGTTCAATTCTGTCACAACCCCAAAATCTGTTTGGCTCCAGCTTGATTGTTGCCAAATTTGGGTGGGTTAGGATGTATCGATCATTTCACTAAGAATGCTGTTTCATGGGGGAAAAACATGGGGGCGAAACATAGGCTCTTCTTGGACCAAAGCCACAATTCATGAATCAATGAATCCTGCTGACGGCCTCAGTGATAATGATGGAAGACTGGTTATGCTACATCTGCTTTAAAGTTTTGTGGACAGCTGGAAAGTAGACCACCTGCATGCTGTACATATATTTTGAAGGAATGGAAAAACTGAATTTCTGACTCTCTAAGCACAACTGGCAACTTTCATCAGGGACATACATAGCTATGAAAGTACATGCAACCAACCAGCATTCCTATATCTGATTAGGTAACTCTGAATGCAAGCGTATACTTGTACTGTGAAAAAAAGGACCAACTGCCTTCCAGAGCTGCAATGACTGTTTACACTTAGTAGCGTGTTAAACATTTTCCAATTTAACAAGTCCCCTTTTTCTTGGTGCTATGACTAGAGATAAAGTGAGTTGGAAGGGAAATTATAAATACATCCAAAAGACCTGTTTTGGTGCTTTTATGATTTGCAATAAACAGTGAAATGTCCCTTGTTCTTCCCTTATTCCTCAAGACTTATGGTTAGAGACAGTCCACAGCAGCAGAGGCTAAGGACCAACATATATGCTCAGTAGACATGCAAGTAGTTGCATGTTAAACAGTACTGAACCTTTATGTCGAACCTTCGGACACCATGTGCCAGCCAATTTGTGCAAGATCAAGTCTTGTTAATAATCACACCACCAAATATCAAACTGTGAAATGTTCAGAAATAAGATCCCTTGCAAATGCAAAGCCAGACTGCAAGGACCACACAGACCCCATTCATTCCTCCCTTAAAGCCTGTCTTGTGGGTAGAAATTGGAGCAAAGGAATTGGATTTAAATCTGATTTAAACAAGGTTCCAGCCAAACTGGATATTGCTGCATGGCTGACCAGTGTAAACAACATCAATCCAGCTAAGAACTGTGTTTGTATAGTACTTTACAGCTTAAGTCCCTCAATTTATTTCTTGGGTAGAATGAAGTTTTAGAGTTTATCTACACCAACAAAAACCCCAAGTCATGTCTTAATGCCAGCGTGTATGTTTATACTAACATACACAAGCGTTGTGTTGGAACCAAGGTGGCTGACAGCAAGAGCAGGGAGGGATAGGATGCTGGACACCTATGCTGCCTAGACAGCCAAACTCAGGAAAGTGTTGGAAGATGATCCCAGTATTACTAACACTCAGTGACCCCATACTGAAGTCACTCAAAGGATGTCATAAGTGTTTTTGTGACCACATACTCACATCATGAGAGATTTTCTGGCACAGTGCTTTGAGCACACCACTCCAATACACTCCCCAATGCTGGGAGCTTGCTCGGGACCAAGCCCTTGTTATGCAGGTGGGGGATATCTCCTTGACTGGCTTTGATGCAGTGGACATACGTTGCATACAGAGTTTATCTAACCTAGATGAGTGACCCACCTGATTTTGGCTCCTGTCATAAGAAACCCACTGATAAGAGCTAATCACGCCCCGATGTAGCCATAGCCTATTTGTTCAAGTTATTTCAGTTTCTGTTCCTGTTTCTAAATGGCAAACAATGATCACTGCCCTCATTATCAGGCCAGTATCACTCCACCTCCACCACCTCTTGCAAAATGTGGGTGTAGAGTAACGTTGGCCTGTAAGAGTTGCACGCAATTCCATTTCAAGTTTTGCACACACACCAGACAGCAATGGCATTATGTGGACATCCATTTATATTGCCTATACAGCTCAACTGTAATGACAGGAATAAAGCTTTGCTTCATTTCTTCCTCTGAACATGCATGCAACTAACATTGCATCCTTAAATGAACCTAAGTAAAAAAGGACACATTTTGCTAATTTTCTTTCTTTCCCTGCAGATGTTTGTAACAAAGGTCAGGCAGCTAAAATGTCACATTCTCTGTGAATTAAACTATTGCTTGGGCCATCTAGAATATGTACTTTCATTTTTCTTTTCCCCAAGAGGTGAACCCTGAAGACAGAGTGAGATTTTCCATTGCCTTAAACAGAGAACAGGATCAGTTCCTCACTATGTCATTGAGCTGTCAGAAATTAATGGAGATATGATTTAAGGTATAGCACAGGTAGACAGTGACTCTCCAAAACCTCTTTGCTTCTAACCAGCCTCATTTCCTTTTTATTTTCAGGTCAAATGATTCCTTAGCAGGGAAAATGAAAGGGAGAACAATCAGGTACTAAGAAAAAAAAGGATCAAACCTAAGTACAGCATGTTAATTCATGCACAACAGATGATATTTTCTTACAAACATATGTACTTGACCTTGCCGTCATGACACTGAACTGCAGTATTATGAAAATATCAACACTTTGAAGGTAGTAGGACATCAAAGCTGTCCATATAGCAAAGGCTGTTTGTCTTCCTTGGGATATGTACATCTCAGGCAATGTAAATGGAAGTCTTGATGCAGTGGGACAGCTCATGAGTGCATCGTGCACTTGCTACTGGTGGGTCAAGGTACTTGTCTGCTCCTCCATCATCCTCATCTTCTGTTCTTCAGTCAAGCATATCTGCTCCTCTTCCTGTATAAGTACAATTGTGTTTCAGAGGAGAGGAAAGGATGTGCCAGCCAGAGTCCTTGTACACAGGGATCGAGATGTCTGTAAAGAGCTCCCCACCACTGCTAGCATAGACACTGCACAGGGCTAGGGGCTGTAAAAGGGGCTAGGCTACGGTGACATTTGGGGCCAGAACTGGAAACCTGGCCAAGGCCTATAGGACTCGCAGCACCCCCCAGATAACTTGCTCCTGTTCCTCTCAACAGCTGTAAATCACAGCTGGCTCAGCGTGGGCCCCGCACACAATTGGAGCTGTTATCCTTTACCTCCTCTCACCAAGCTGCAAAGACCTGGAGCTGTGATACAACAGAAGTAGTCATTCAGAAACAAATTTAGCCCTGTTCCTGAGTAATTCATCCCTGTTGCTAAGCAAGCTCCATATACATGAAGTTTTGACACCTTCTTAGTCCTGCTGGTGGGATTTGAGATCCAGTGCCTCTCCTGAGTTCAGTCCCTTTGTATCTGAATACACGACAGAACCACAAGCCTTGAAAAAAGGATCCCTAAGTGCTTGATGAGCATCGAGAAAATATGCAGAAAAAAGGGCTTCTCCATTTGTATAAAACCCACTGTATGTGTAAACTGATTATTATACTTATGTAAGAATGTATTAGGGGATATCACTTCATCATGAAAATTGGGAGGATTGGGAACTAGAGTCTATTCCAGTTTCTTTGAACTGAGATTTAAGTTTGAACAAGTCTTCAAACTCTTTGTTATTTAGATTTTCAATCTGTAAAATGGACATAATAATTACCCAGTTAACCCTTAGGCTCAGTACTTCAAGATGCCACATGTTATCAATTGTCTCTGGCTTGCGGAAGGCATCCATCACTGAATGAGTGGTCACTTTTATTTCTTCCCATGTACAGAAAAACAGAGAACAACACAATATCGCAACTAGTTTTCTATACTAGTGCCTAGGACAAAGTGAGGATATAGTCTAGAGGGTCAGTAAACTGCCTACACAGTAAGTGCACTTAGTATCTGAAGCAAAATCAGTAGCATCTTTTCCCTGGCAATATGTGCTATGTAACTGAACAGCCAGAGAACAACTGTCACCGTAAGTTCTACTGTGCTCTCATGAGACCCCACCTGGAGTTCTGTGTCCGGCTCTGGGGCCCCCAACATAAGAAGGACATGGACCTGTTAAAGTAAGTCCAGAGGAGGGCCACAAAGATGAACAGAGGGCTGGAGCACCTCTCCTATGAAGACAGGCTGAGAGAGCTGGAGTTGTTCAGCCTGGAGAAGAGAAGGTTCCAGGCAGACCTTATAGCAGCCTTCTGGTACCTAAAGGGGGCCTACAGGAAAGCTGGGGAGGGACTCTTTAAGAGGGAGTGTAGTGATAGGACAAGAGGTAATGGCTTTAAACTGAAAGAGGGTAGATTTAGGTCAGATGTAAGGAAGAAATTCTTAACTGCAAGGGTGCTGAGGCACTGGGACAGGTTGCCCAGAGAAGTTGTGGATGCCCCATCCCTGGTGGTGTCCAAGGCCAGGTTGGATGGGGCTTTGAGCAACCTGGTCTAGTGGAAGGTGTCGCTGCCTGTGGCAGAAGGGTTGGAACTGGATGATCTTTAAGGTCTGTTCCAATGCAAAACATTCTGTGATTCTATGATTTTAGACAGATGTTTGTTGCCGAGACATCATCTCACTTGCTCATCCATGGAAGAATGCTTCTTGCTCAGGCCAGAAGCAGTTCAAAGCAAGCTGAGCATGCAAGGGTCACCAATTATTTCTAAGGCTTTAACACCCAGGGCAGAGAACTAGTCCAGGCAAAGTGAGAACTGACCCCAACCTTTGCCCAAATCTTAAACCAAACCTGAAGTAAATTCAGTTAACATTCATTTCCCTGCACTCATTTGTGGATGAGAGTGGGATAATGTACAACTGAATGACTCTGCTCTGGTTAGAGCCAGCAAGGACCAGAAAATCCAGTCTTATGATACTTTCAGGCTGATTCCTGGAAAAAAGGGAAGTATATTGTGAGCCTTGGAAGACATCCACAGCTGCAAGGGACCCTGTGAATGTGTGGAAGCTCTGTCCTCTCTAATCAACATACCTTGTTTATTGTGACTGTTGTGTCAGCTCTGCATACAGCTACTTTTTCACTCCACTGTGCTACTTAAGAGAGTTAAACCCCACACTCAAAATTATTTCAGGCACAGTTTATCACTTTTATTATAAGATATGATGCATTAGTTTGTTTGTGATAGTTAAATTGTAGTCATTACATTGATCTGCTAAAATCTACATTAAAAGAGAAAAATGTCAATAAATTCTATTTTTTGATAGTCTAGACATGAGCTCCATTTCTGTAACACTTTGCCTTGCTTTGGAAAACACAACTAATGTTAATTAAAGGATTTTTTTTTTCTGAACTTGATTTAGGATGTAGGTACATGTTACTGTGAGGCAACTGCAAGGGCTTAAATTCATAGCTCTGTTTGATACTTTGTAGGAACTGTGTGTGTTTTTTCCCTGTGCCAAATGCAAGATTGTTTAACCCTCAGTGAGAGGGCTATGATGACTTCATCAAAAATGAGTTTGAGAGGCAACTTGACCATGGCCTACAAATATCTGCCTGGTAAAGCAGCTACTTCTAACACAAAGCTCTTCAAAGTAAAGACATAAAAGTATCCTGTGACTGGAAGATCAAGCAAAAGCAATCGATATGAAAAAAAGTGAAAAAAATATTGAACAAATAACTCTCATAAGGAAGGGTGGATTTTCCATCACTTGGAATCCTTAACTGAAAAGCAGTTATGAAATGATGCCAGAATTGAGAGGGGTGAGGTAGCAATAAACCTGGCAAGATTCTGTAGCTACATAATGCAGAATATCAGACAAGATCATTGTACTGGCTGCTTCTGGCTCTATAGTCACTGTGATTGTAACTCTGAATTTACACATGCACCTGAATTTCCTCTCCATTCAGTGTGGATTGGCCTCTAGATTCCTATTTGGCCACATGGAGCAAAACACATATATGAATCTGAATCCTAATTCAAACTCTTTCAAAATCTAAGGTAAGAAGCCTTGGATCTAATATTCTGGCTTTAATGAATTTTTAAACTAAGAGTTTACTGGAGAAAAAAGTGGCTTTTTTTTTTTTTTATTTGCTATTCAATGTTCTCTTATTTCCACCACTTGATCATAACAAAAGCTGTTGGCTGCTTTATAATGAGCAATCCAAAAGGCCTTTACTGCTCAAATAACATCCATATGCATTGTTTGGACTGGTACAGTTCTATTGTGGATAAAGCACAGGTGAGATTTCATGTAAGTGTAGGGAAGAAAAGTGCTGATTTTCACTGCTGCTCCCCCATGACTTTGTTTATTCAAGAGGAAGGACCCTTTCAGTAACCGAATGGTTTGCAGTTTCGTTGTCGCTGGGTGCCTGTCCTGCGAGCCGGAACACAGTCCTTCAGCATGTTACAGCAGCCGGTCCCATTCAAGCAGATCTGTTTCCCAACATCATTAAATACGGCTCTGGTTTACGCTGTTGAAGGCAATGAATCACAAAAGCTGTGATTCACAAAGTGTTGTTCAGTTATGTACCTGAGCTTGGCTTCAGCTGGGGTGCAGTCAGATTGGTTCAAAAACACGTGTAAAACAGTTAATCCAGTCTGTCCTTATGCAGACGGAGGCATTTTCTGTCAGTTGGCAATGGTCAAGGAAGCTCTGGAAGCAGGTCATATTTTTTGCAGATTAGAAGGGAGCTACTTACAAATAGCTTGGATGTGTACTGATCAGCTGCAAGTTTTACAAAATCTTATGCAGTTAGTAATTCTCCTGTTAGATCCAAAGCCAGCCTTTTGTGCTCTGTTTTAACTAAGTTTTTAGGACAGCAATAATATCTGGTTCTCCCTTCCCTGATAATCTTAGTAGAACAAAACTTTGTCACAAATAATAAGGTATCCCACAATTTGAAAATTACCAAGGCAAAGCCATGATGTTTACTGAAAATTAAAGTTGCAGCTTGAATAAAAGATTCCTTTTATGAATGGAGGACATTTTTTCCAATAACAAGCACCTACACCAAATGCTTTTTTGTTATATAGCAAAGATGTGATAGGACGTGATTTGAATAAATGCAGTTGAAGAACATTATTCTTGTCATTCTTGGTGCTTCTCCTTGGAAAAACATCCTTCAGATCCCACTGTGGTATTTATATTGTGGCTGTTCTGAAGAAAAAAAAAAGTATTTTGTGAACTAGGCAACAATCTTCTCCTGAGACATAAATAAAGCCACCTCCTGCCTATGCTGCTCTAGTCCAGACTTCTTCCCATCTTACTAAGGGAGCCTTTTTTCATACAGGTGCATGCAGTCTTATCTCCGGGTCTTGAAAAATTACACCTCCCACAAAAGGAAGATCAGCTCATCCGCAAAGCAGTGCAGCAGGACAGAAGTTGAAGGGTGAGGGGAGGGAATGAGATTAAAATTACTGACCAAAAGAAGTGGAAAACATAAATGCATGCTCTTTTCATGCATGGAACTGTGCAGGGGCCAGTGAGGCTTATGGTTTGAGTCATCCTGGCTGCAAATCTCTTCAGAAATTATGATGATCTACACTAGGACACCAGGAGATACTGGTCTACCAGGCATATAGTTTCAGACCCTTATAACACAAATATGGGACTTTGTGTAGGTTGAATCCAAGGCCCAGAAAAGAACAAAAATGTAGACAGGCGTCTTGAATAGCATATGCATTATGTGTTTATGGCAGTAATAACCTGGAGAGCTGTGCTTGCAGCTATGGGATCCTGCAGTCCTTTGTGCCTAGGACTGGGGCCCCTTGCAGAGATGCTGTGGAAGGATGCAGAGTGCTGTGTGGAGAAACACAGAGGCTATAGAAGCAGTATTGCAGTACACAAAATGCAGACAACTCTCAACTTTGCAGCTCACTTAGTTGTGCCCCTTCAAGTTGTCTTGATCTCAGCTTAACCAAACCCGCTGTAAGTCATGGTTGTTTTACTGAAATCTGCATCAGTGCTTCTTCTACCCATAGGCAGAGCTTGGAGTCCTTGCATTTTTTAGAGCTCAACCTATGTAAACTTCTGAATATTCTTTCACAGCCAGCCTGGTAGAAACCGCCAGTAAGAAGCTACAATAGCCATGTCCTGTTCTAGGCAACTTCAGATTTCAGACTCAACTGGGGTTCCTGCTTTGAACACCAGCACAGGGCAGTCCAACCTACTCTCATTTCAGAAGCTGCAGATGACTGTTGTCATCAGAAGTGGTAGCAGCCCTTCCTGGGCACTAGGCATGGAGGTAGTCTTTTGGCACTTGCTTAGGACCTTGGCTTGGATAACACCACTGAGAATTCAGCAGTGCTGAAGCAGTTGTGCCAAGTGAAATGTGGATGGGTCCCATTAATTTCATTGGATAACTAGCTTTAAAGAGCCTAATTATAGACATTTTAGTGCCACCGACTTTATGAGTCTTTTCACTGTAGGCTGTGGGTGAGCATTTCACAAACACAATACACAGAGCTAATGTATGCTCAGCCCTGTCACATCCTGATATTGTCTTAATTGGAAGAGATTGTCTACAGGAATGAAGCTGTAAATTCAAATATGTTAAGTGTCATAAAGAATTCAGTGACTTATTTGGATAATTGAGAACCTCAAGTGAAAACAGGATATTCATTGTCATCCCAGTAGCAAAAATATGCTGGATCCCAAGGCTGTGTCTTGCTGAATAAGGTAGATATTCTATAGGGCTCCACAAAACAGCAGAGAAGGCAGATAACTTTAATAAATGAGTATCATTTGGTATCTGTGAGTAACATCTTTTCTTTTTAATACAAAGTGGCTGTGGTATTTAGTCTAGATAATGTATTCTGCTTCCACTGTTGGTATTGATGCCCTTTCAAGTGAACAGAATATGCAGCCATTAATGAGCTTTTTCTGTTAAGATGTTCAGCAATGAAATAATTAACAATGTTGATGTGTAAATTAGGCTTCAGAGTTTAAATTGCCATTGCAATGAATGAGGCAGATCACATTTCTCTGGCTCATGGTTCAGCAGAGCAGGTGAGGACTGGCTAAAAGCTAAACATAGCAGTAGTCCCATTAAAAGCACATGCATTAGAGTCTTAGGTCATTTCTAGACCAGAAATGTTACCTGCCTTGCTAACATTGTTATTCAGAGAATAACAGGTCTTCTTTGTGCTGTGTCCATTCTCCCTTTTTGGTGGTGGGTCCCCTCCATGGCACCTTGCTGCATGCAGTGGAGGAACATGGACCCCACATTACAGCAATGGAGGAAGCAGTTCCCCCAGGTCCCAGCTCCTCTGGGTCTCCCACAGTGGACCTGTATGAATGTCTGGATGCCCTCAACCATCCCCATGCTGGATGCCATGAGGAAGATGAGCTTTTTCAGAGTATCTCATCAAACACTTGAATTTCAACAGCCTTTCCCATTCCCTGGCCTACACCAGCCTTTGCAAGAACAGGCAGCCAGTCTGCCTACTTCATCTCTTTTCCAGTCCTTCTTTTATGGGCCACGCCCAGGCTGAGGACACACCAAGAGGTGCTGCAGCTGAAGAGAACTGTGTGCCTAGGTCAAAAGGAGTAGAGAAGGAAGTGATGTAGCGGCTACTTTATTACGCGATTATAAAGACTGCTGGTTTTACCTTTTCTGAAACAAGACACAGCAGGATCATCCAATTAATGTCATGTTTGTAAAAAATATATAAAGCATTGAATTTCAGCAAAAAATCAGTATTTCTAGTCAAATGTTGCTTGCACTGACATATGAACTTCTGACTTCTACTTCCCTTTATCTTCTCCCAACGGCACTGAGATTGGAGTAATCCTAAAACACAGTTTAGTGCCTTTAAACTCTGCTTAAGAGATAGGTTCTTTAACATGGTTTACCTCTTGCAAATCGGAGGCTGTAGTTTTCCACAGCTGACTCCTAGGGCAAGGCTTAGTGGCAGCAGTCCCACTCACCAGGGTGGCTGGCCTTTCAGGGTCACATTATCAGAGTACAAGAGATGTGGGAAGGGAGAAGTTGTGCTTCATGGGATGAAAGAATGTGCTGTTTTCTACACCGAGTCACTATTCTGTGGACATTGTTTTAAAGTTTTTGACCTGCTGAGGTCTTATCTGCTGTGGCTTAAGTGTACTTAGCTAGCACAAAGACTTGGCCCCTATATTAAACTATTTGTCTCCTTTCCCCTCCTTGAACTTTAGGCTTGAGCAATGTCAGCTAGGAAACAGACTTAATCCAGCATTTTACAAGCACCATGATAAGCATATTCACTGTCACAAATGAAAAATAAAACTTCTTCAGTGCAACTATTACAAAGGGGAAAAATAACTTAAAAAAAAAAAAAAAAGCACCTGCAAAACACTTTTTATTCTGTGGATATGGTGGCCTTGCACTTTTTCTCACATGTTAAGACATGAGAATCAACAACACCTATACTTCATGTGACATTCCCATATTCAGAGAATGGATTAGTCAGTTGAATTGGTAATATGTGAAAATAATCCAGGAAAACATACAAAAGAAACATCCTGCATACAATAACAAGTGGGCTCTCCATAAGGATGCCTCACTTTTTGAGAACCTCAGTTGAAATGGCAGCATAAACATAAAAATGGAAGGCGTAATTAAAGCGCCACTGTAAACACAGATAATTGTGAAGCAATTAAAGGAGAAAAAAGGCAGAGGAGCAAAATTATTGGAATAGATGTATTTGTTAGCAATATCATATACAATTAAAGTGGGCATACTTAGTGCTACAGGAGCTCCCCAAGCTATTTCAAACTAGATTTCCTACCTGTTTGTTTGACTTCTGCCACTGGTGTTCTCTGTGTTTCACAAGATTTAATGCTTTGCTGTGAGATACAGAAGTGTTACCAGCGGTGGTCCTGCAGACTGGCACACTCTGGAGTGCAGGGAGGTTGTGGTCAGCTCTGCGACTTGCTGGCACTAACCCGGGGTGAGACACACAAGGGTGATGCTGCTGCAGTGTCAGCGCACTCCCAGGCTTCTGCTGCGAACCCTCCTTCTGTCGGCGGGTACAAATGTGAGCCTTCACTCTGACCCAGCGCTGCCCTTGGTTGACGGATAAGCTGGTGTTTCAGGCCCCTTGATAAAAGCCTCTGTTGCCCTTACTTGCACATGCAGGACACTGTGTGTGCATGAGGTGAGGGAGGGACATGCGTGTGATCCTCCTGGGAGCCGTTGCTTTTAGCAACAGTGACCTCTCTTCTGCTCTGTTCCTCTCTAGTACCCATTTAGCATAAATTTGCTTCCTTGGGACTTGTTGCATGTGGCCCATCTGTACAACTTCCCAGACCTTTACCTTTGCAGAACTTTGACTGTGATGCCTCTTGTTTGATGGCAGGGTGGCCGAGAGTTTCCCCTTTTAGTGGTCTCTGTTAAGGAACAGATTTCAGGGTCTGCAGCTTTTAACATTCAGCCTTTTATTGCTCATGGCATTGTGGACATTACACTACTGTCCTTGACACTGTGGCTCTGCCATGTATTGTTCTGCACATACATAAAGATGTGCTTTTCTGTAGGGACAGATCCATGTCTAGTGTGTGCTTTTTCTTAAGTGCTTCTCCCTCTTTTTTCTGAGTTTGTATTCTTCTGGGCCTAATCACAGTTCTGCCTGGAATGCATCAAACTAAGCACTTTCTCTCCTTCCCTCCCTTCATCCCACACTTACTTTCTCTTCCCATGCTGCTTCTTTCCTACAGTTCCTCTGGCTCTTTAATCACAGGGCTTTACAGTATCTAGAACAGTGGCTGTCCTGAATGCCTATTTCTTTCTTGTTATTCACCATGCGTTTAATCTCCTGAATAAAGATAGCCAGAAATACGCCATCAGAAAAGTGAGTCAACTTTTCAATGCTTTGCAACCTTGTGCACCCTCCAGCCAGCTTCACACCTGTTTGGAGCGTGTGTAACAGTGGGTGAAGTTGCCATTTGAGTCGGAAATCTTTTGAATGAAAGCATTTCATAAACTGAAAATACAAAGAACATCAGAGTTGAAAAATCTGCTTGAGTGACTCATCAGACTCATACTGACAACCTCTTTAATCCTTCAGGACTGCAGACTTTGAGAACAATGCATTTGTATGAAGAAGCACTTAAGCTTTGATGTCAGCAAGAAAATTTCTCCTGTCTTTGGACACCAGAACTATTTACCAAAAGCCTGTGCAGTGATTCTAGTGGGAATTCTTTACCTTATTCTTCTGCGGCACTTTATTTGCTGTTTGACTGCTGCTTCCCATCCTGATGCTGGATGCAGCGTTTCAGTGAGATGGAAAGCCTGGGAAGTACTTTGGGATAGACAGGGTTAGCAAATGTGTAATCCTGCTGATTGACTTCACCCTCACACTCAGTTTATCACGCAGAAGCAGCATCACTGAGGCCAGCTGCTAATACCCTTATGAAAGTGATGCCAGAGGACAGTCACACTCCCAGATCTCCCAAATTCTTGCACAGCTCTGATCCAAGCCTCTTCTGTGAGTAAGAGAGGTCCAGAGGGCAAGCAGTTAGATGTACCGTAATAGCGGGGGTAAGGATGACGTGTTAATCGGGGAGGGGAACAGGGCTCTGTACCTCCCCATTGGCAATACCCAAGGATATGTGAAGGGATTACACCTGTGCATCCCCTACCCCAAATCCCATCCCCATTAAGGGTATCCCTGCCCTGCGTGGAAGAGTGGGCAAAGTAGCTCCCCGCAAACAGCCCCACGTCAGAAGACAGCCCTGCCTGCCTTTCCTTTCCCTTCCCTACCTCAGCAGGGCCAAGGCAGGAGAACAGGCCTGACTGTCTGGTCCACGGGTGTAAAATCAACACACACACTTTGAATAGAAAAACGCAATTCAGAGTACAGTGAAGCACAGAGGCCTTTTCTTTTCTGGAAAATCGCAGTACCTGGCACCTCATAAGTTTGCCCCAGATTATAGAAACAGCTGGAGAGAGGCCTTGCACTGCCACCTGACACATTCTCTTTGGAGGGAAAATAACGTTGTTCTTAAGCATTGTAAAGCGATAACCCAGCACGACAGGAAGCTCACGTGACCTGATGTGTTCCCTCTGTTTTTCAGATGAAGGAGCCCCACAGCAAAGGAGACTCGCTGCCCAAGCCTGAGCCCAGGCCCCTCTGGGGCAGCGAGGAGGCAGGTACGGGCAGCGCGCCGCAGGGCGGGCAGCGGGAGCGGGGCGGCGGGGGGGGCAGGCGAGCGGGCAGAGGTCTCTGCTTCTGATGCGCCTTTATTTGCGGCTGAAGTGCTTTGTCCCCAAGCCAAGCTTAATTGAAGGATGTTTTTCATGTCAAAATGAGACGTAGGCTCTCACCCACTGAGTGTTTGCTGGACGACAACAACAATGACAGCAACAACAACAACTCACTTGCGTGCAGGATGGCCGCAGTCCACGATGGGCTGCGCAAAGGCTCCTGAGGAATTATACTGTGGCATAATGAGGAGAAACAAAAGCATTACAGCAGACCTGTTTAATAAGCCGTCAATCCTGTTTCAGCATTGACCTGTTATGTGAGCAGAGCTCTCGTTAGCTACCAGCAAGAGTCCTGCGAATATGTTCGAGGGCAAAAAAGTGGCCACTTGGTGACCCCTGGTCTGTACACAGGAGGACCGAGGACATGAGTGCTGTGCATACGAGGAGCCTCCTTAGTTTTAGCATAGACAACATAGACAGAATAAACTGAACATGTCACGCTCACGCACCTTCTTCTTAGTCTGTCTCCTTTCTGTCTTGGGGTTTTGCTTTTTGAGGGCACGGGGGGGGGGGTTTGTACTTTGTCTTTACTTCTCTTTTCCTTATCATAAGCTTAGATCTTATTTACAAATTGAAAGTATACCAGATTAACTTAGACTGTTGGTGCTGTGGTTGGATGACGTGTCAGAACTGCATTTAAGCCAAGAAAAAAAATGTCCCAAAAATGCTGTGGCTACACAGTGCAAATGTCCCACTAAACATAAACTGCTCTTAGCATGACAAGTGGCTGTCAGATCCTGAGGCAGATTTCACTTGAATGGTTTGGGGATTTTCTTCCTGCTCTTTGCTGTTTTTTGCAACTGTCCCCCTGGGAAACATCCCAGAAGCCTCCGTCCCCATTAGGAGGAAATCTTTCACTTCCTTGCTTTGATTTTGAACGTTTAATGCTCCTGGTTAATTCCCCTGACCTATAACCAGTCTTGGCTTCTATGCATAGAGATTAAATGCTGATCTAGATGATAAACTTTTATAAAACAAGTTTAGAAATACATTTGATTAACTGAACACTCTCAATCCTTTATGAGATCTCACTGTGGCATGTGAACGTTGCAGATTCACCAATTCCTAAGCAATGTTAGCTATAGCCATAATACACTTTTTTCTAAAATATGGGAGTCCACACACAGCCATTTTGTGCTGTGTTTACATGACAAAATTGGGTGTCCTTGGGGGTGATTGCAACAGGCAAAATAAATCCTTGGTCAATGGATGAGGAGCAAGAAAAGGCAGGATATCACCATGAGAAAGCAATTATTAGATAATTTCTCCAAATGATCTTTAAAAGCTTTATCAAACATCTCTCTGTCTTAATGAAGGAGTATTTGTCCTAAGCCTCCTGTGACCTTTGAAAGAAGTGTGTGAATTGTCTACAGACTCAACTGTGGCTAACATTTATAGAATTCTCCCATTATTTCTCTTATATAAATACATACAATATATCTCTTGGGCTTGAAAAGTAAATGCAAACAGAAACAAAGGCCTGCCATCTATGGTTTCTACCACTGGATAATCTGGAATTACTGTGCATAACATTAAACAGTGGCCCATCAAAAAGTACATTGCTATCCATTCTTCACAGGCAGCTTTGCCTTCTTCAGAGCTCTGCCAGCTCTTAAACCATGGAGAGTAAATGCCCTCCCTGCATCAGTGTCAATGCAACAGGCAAATCACAGAACATGGGAAACCATCCCTACAATGCTTTGCGTTTCCACACATTCATTGAGCTCAAAGATACGTTGTTAGCAAGAAGCAGCTCTTACTTTTCTACATCTTTTATCTCAAATTGTTCGTAACAATTTGTATCTGAAGTGCCTATTAAATAAAACTCAAAAATGTGTGATACTTAATGCCTCTAGTTTGCAGTGCCAGGCTTATAGCAGTCTTGCCAATTCTTGCAACTTGATGATGAGTCTCATGATATTTCAAGTTTCCTTTACGTATCCCTACCTGCTTGCCCTAGGAGGCTGTTTAGATACTTAATATTTGTGGCTGAAGAGAAAATGTGAGACTGTGAAGCACCTGGAAGTTCTGAAACCAGAAAACAAGAAGAACGAATTTACCATAGATTATTTTTATTTAAAAATGGTGTGTAAACAAATTTTATAACTTGGGGACAGTATCTGGACTTGTGATTTTGGAATGCTTTACGTTTGCAACACTGTTCATGTTAGCAACTATTTCATTTTCAGTCCTGTGTGCCTGTCAACTCAATTCGATTCACTACAGCATTTCACAACTAAGCTGGCAGTGCCAAGTCTGAGCAGTGAGCACTTACATGTGCCACACTGCTCATACCAGGAGGAAAGCAGCTGTCCCTGACCCAAAATATTGCAGCTCAAGAGCTCAGCTCTGTGTGATTTTTTACCTTCATACTGAGCAGGTCTATATTAATGACTTTCATCCCTGATAATGAGACCTACAGTATTTACTCAACCAGTTTTACCGAAGTTATTTGGGATCTTTCCCAGTCATTTTGTCTGCAGGCTACAAAACAGAGTACTTTTCTAAACCTAGTCTGCTTCCCAAATACTATTTCTCATTGTTACATCTGTAGCACTCATTCAAAGCAGCATTTCAACATTAGACATAGTATTACTATCTCAGACGTGCAACATTCATGAGGTAACCTGCCCTCTCCCTTCTCTGTCTTCCTCTCCACACTTGAACTTTAAAATGGTGTACTTTTTATTTTAATTTGAGGCTTTGGAGTTTGCTTGGATCATATTTCACCATGAGGGCTAGAAACCCACTACTAAGAGAGGAAAAGAGAGAGAAAGAAAGAAAAGAAAGAGAGAGGAAGGGAAGGGAAGGGAAGGGAAGGGAAGGGAAGGGAAGGGAAGGGAAGGGCAGAAGGGCAGAAAGGCGGAAATACAGGAAGGCAGAAAGAAAAGGGAGATTTTTATGAGACTGAGATCCCACCATCATTTTCATATATTTTCACCTGCTGGGCCTGATTTTCTGCTGCTTAGCCCAAAGCTCTGCAGAATGCTTCTGCTTAGATTAGATATCATTTTGCACCTACCATGGTATTCACTCTGGCAGATATCAGTGGTTACCCAAGAAGCAAACCAACAGATAATCAGTCTATTGTTTCCAGGCTTAATGTACATGATAACATTGGTAGTTTAATCCTCTCAATTACACTTTGAAGTTAAAAGCCCCTTGAACGGAGGGGGGAGAGAGGTGTAGGAGGCTGAGGTATAGTTTGAGAGTTTATCTAGAGAGCATATGCATGGGGAGATCTGCTTTTGCAGTGGGAATTAATGGACTGTCCCCTTCTACATGAGAATGTATGGTGCCTCGAGGGAACAGCAGCCAGAGAGACAGAAATGTAATAATGGGCATTTGCTGGAAATTTTCCCTAGGTGTTGCACCTCATCTTGCAGCTCTATTTTATACATTTCTGCAGATTACACTGCAAACCATGAAATTGAAACAGTGAAACTGAAAACAGCCTATACAGCCAAAGAGCAGACTGTAAAACAAACAAACAAACAAACAAACAAACCCCAAAACAACCAAAAACCCCACTGTAACTGTAAAGTATTTTGTGTATGTATAAAATTCTGAAGGGACAGTAAAAGCAATTCTTTCTCCTTTCTCCTCCTTGAGAACTAAAAAAAAGCCTCTATGAGACTTGTTTCTTACTTAACTGGCACAACGCTATTTCACAGTTCAGTGCAAGTTTTGAGCCCAAGAACGGTCCTCTGAAGTTCCATATGGGTAATCTTGTTTGGGAGTGCCAGAAAGCTTTACTTTGCACTTGCAGAGTTCTCCCTGAAGAAAACTGGACAGGTGCCCCCCATTTGGGAGCACGTAGCCTCTTTGCTGTCTGTGAGGGCTGGATGCAGAAACACAATTCCTAGACATAGCTGTGTCTGAAGAGCAGAAGCATGGCGTTTCCCCCATACACAGCTGCCTGAGCTGAGCTCACCGGAGCACAAGAGAGAGGATCACCCCACTGACGCAGCCCTTCTCCCGGCCCTGCCGTCCCCCTCGCACCACTCTGGGCTCCAGCTGCGCTTCAGGTGCGGAGCAATCAGGTCAGTCAGTGCCTCTCTGCAAGGAAGCTGTCAGCCTGATTCAGCTGGCTGTGGAAAAAAAGAGTTTGGTTTCCAGACTGATTATCAGGACGGGCATTTTTGTCTCACTTTCCCACATCAGCTGACCATGATACTTGGCTAATTTTGTCCTTTCAACACAACATTTTTTTAAATTGATCTCCAAACCAGCCTTGGGGTTTTTTTTGCCAATGTTTTTCTCTTTGAGAAAACTAAGGCTTTACTTCCCAAAACCTAACAATTTGGTAATTTGATTTCCTAATACACAAGTTTTAAAGACTACAGTTTCAAGCCCGTGGCATTTCTCAGTTTAATGAAACATCAGCTTTTGTTCTACTTTTACCTCATCTTTTCCAATAAAGCTCTTTTTCCTGACAAAAAAGCTAGCTCAATTAAAAAGGTGACGAAACTGCTCTAAAGGCACAGCTTGAAATTCAGCTTTGCAACTTACAGAAGATAATTATTTCATGTTTTATTTTTCTTTTAATGTATTCATTTATACACTACAACATGGTAGAAGATCAAAGGTCTAATAGAGCTTAATTGCAGTTAATATAAATGTCTCTCCATGTGTCATACTGAACTTGCACTAAAAAAGAAATGTAACAGTCTGGGTTGAAGGCATGTGAAGTCATTCCAGATTTACCTGCAGGACAGCCTTGCACCCATCTGCAGCCATCAGTGTCAGGCAGCAAGCAGGGCTCCACGGCGGCTGGGATGCTGCAATTCGGAAGATCTGTGGTAACCACCCCTTCTAAATTTTTGGTGAAAAATTGTGTTCCCAGTACTTCTAGCGCCAAAGAATTTTTCTCAAATACAAACCAAAACCAGAATCTCACCTGACTTCAGACCTCTCTGAAGTGGGGGGTGGTGTCACAGGTTGTCACTCTGGTTTTCGTGACAATGAATGGAGAGGAACAGCCACTGTTTTTCTAACCTCTAAGAGAATTCTTGTCTGAAGAGGAGAAGAGTCAGTCCCTATGTGTGTCCTTTTCTCTCCCCTGACTATGAAGGAAGGCTAGATGAGCTGGATTTAACTTCTTAAAAACTTTCAGTGGTGGGGATTCCTCAATACTCCTCTACTCCTTTCTGTCCTTGTTCCAAGCATTATGTTATTGTTCTTAGAGTCCTATTTTCTTGGAGACTCCGTGCAGATACAACACAGAGCTAAGTATTTGTATTTTTTAATCTTTTTTTTTTTTTTTTTTTTTAATTTGCTTCCTGTTCTGTTGAGTTATAAATCTGGCTCCTGACATACCACAGAATGCAGTGAAGGAGGCCAGCACCAAATGAGCCAGGGCTCTGGAGGGCTTTCTTCCAGAGTGTGTCACTAGATGAGATTTCTGGAGGAACTGCTACATTGGTGCAGTGGTGGGGGATGAAGGTAAGGGCGGGCAAGAGGGTAGAAAAGAGGCCACCAGAGAAAATAGCAGAGTGATGAGGAGGCACCACATCCATTGCTCTCCCAGGTGCCAGAAGGATATCCAGATCTGACCTTTTCTCTTGTCCTAACATTTCCTTCCACCACCACGTACTTCCCAGCCAGTATCCAAAGAGCAGGTCTATTCTGTCTGAGTTCCTGTTTCCCCAGCAGTGATCCACATCTTGGTGGGCAAGACCTAATGAAAAGCCCTTTATCTGGAGTCTTGCCAGTGAAAAGAACTCCAGGCCTTATAGGAGAATGTTATATTTTCGAAGAGCAGTACAAGGGGCATCATCCACAACCCTTTTGTGCAGTTATGCAGCTAAGCAATAAATCACACAGAACCATGGGTTGTTGCAAGATTAATAGAAAAAAAGCTCTAGAAAAATGTGGCACAGAATTGAAGCTGAGTATCAGGAGTCTTCTGGTTGTTCATTTGGACTGCTTGGCTCCTGCCCAAGAAGAACTATTGCTATGTATTTTATAGGCATTGAAATAAACTTCAAGTGGATATAAAAAAAAAACTAATTAAAAAGGCCATATTGAATGATGCCCCCACAGAAAAAGGAAAACACTCAGTTGCTATAATTTTCTGTATTTTTTGCTGTTGTTTCTAAAACTGACCTTGAAATTGGGAATGTGCCCATGTTGCTTCCTTACAAATAAAAAAGACAAAACTGACAAGATTTTTTTTTGTTGTTGTTTTTAATGGTAGCACAAGGTCTATCTGTATTTTATTTTTCTGGAATATATTTTGCAAGAGAAATCTGTGTGACTGCACTTGTCAAAGGGTGAGGTTTGTCTAGGAAGAGGGAACCCTAACCAAGGTAGGATACCACATAGCGATGTGTCTGGGTTCATCAGCCTTTACCATCACACAGCAGAAATGGATCCCATAACAAAACAGCCTGACCAAGGAGACACTTAATTTTTTTGACACTGATGTAAATACTCTGAGGTAAACGTGTTTTAGAAGACAGAAGGGCTAACTAAGGCTTGCTATGCATTATCCCCTAGCTACCTTTCAGGGCCCTAGGCAAAGAGGTGGCTGTCCCCACACTAGTTGCCTTCGGAAAGAGGGGAAAACTTCCTCAAAGAAACCTATTGCTTTCCCAGTTCCTACACAGGAGAATGAAGGCTTCTGTTTGTGTGGAGAAGAAACTATGTTTTAAACTTTTTCAGGTCAAATGAAGCAGTGACTGATGTCTATGACTGTATTAAAGCCTCAAAAACCTTCCTGCTTCTCAGGAACCAGAGGAGTAAGGGGTTTGATCCCAGTCACTGGTATCAAAAAGGGTTCATTTTAAATGATGTCAAAAATTGTATCGTTCCTTGATACCCTCTGTAGTCTCAAGGAGATACTTATATCCGCTTTGTCACTGTACGTCTCAGAAGGTAATTTGTGAATATCAGTTCAGTGGTTAGGGAAATGAATTCAAAACCTTTTATTATAATCAGACTTTAATATGTTGGAATGAAATTGCTTAGTTTACCTGAGATATGCTATCATTTTCATTTAGTCTATCACATCATTCAAACAGCATTGTCTGGAGATAATTACTGAAGACAAGCTCTTGTCTGCCTAAAACACAGCAGCATAAACTCATTTACTGCAGATTAAAACAGATGGAAAATTGCTGTTACTTTTAAAATAGCTGCACAAAAAATTAAGTTTGCAAATATGTTAAAAGTAATTGTAGCAAATGTAAGATTGTGGCTTACAACCTATGTCCTAACCAAAGTATTTTAGGCATCCCAGTAAAAATAAGTAAATTTATTCATAAGAAGGAATTGGAAACTGTAAGAGAAACACTTCTCCACAAAAAGCATCAGGTGCCTGTGGACAGCCCCAGACAAAAAAACCCAAAAAAACCCAAAAAAAACAACAACAAAAAAACCCCCCCACACACAAAAAAACCACTAACTGAACAAAGATTTCATTAGAATAACTGAGAGAAAAGTCATAAATATTGAAACAACAAAATAAGAAGTTTTATTCTATAAACACATGTATGCATCATCACATGGATGTGAATCAACCCACTAGAACTAAGGAGGCTACTTACCTACCTAAAAATAAATACACTGGTTTGTAGAACTGAGAGTATACATTCTAATACAGTGTGACATACCATACCCTGTGGTCTATAAATATCCTTTAAGGTAAAATATAACATCATCTGTAGGACTACTTCAGAAGTATCTTCTCTGTCCACACAAACTTTTTCCCCTTACATCTGTTGTTACACAACAGATGTATCAGAATTGCAACACAGTTCTAAACACAGAAACTACAGGTTCTGCTCTGCTGGGCACATTTGGTAGGCTCTCAGCATTGCGCTCTGCCTGCCCATCTTCCAGCACCCGCAAGAGTGTAGAGTTCTGAAAGGCAGTGAAAACATGAAATACATTCAGTTTAAAGCTAGGGTTAGAGGTATTCACAAGTATTTCACTTATGCCAGAATTACCATAACTGTTCAGGCTGGCTTGTATTATCCTTCCCTTAAAAACAAACAAATAAATTCCACCTCTTCCAGGTCAGGAGGGACTGGCTAACTGAGGGACAGCCTGGCGACCTCTGTGCTAAGTGTTTTGAGAGGACAGGTACATGATTTTGCAATGTTATAGTGCTCTTTAGGGGGACCCTGTAGGTCACCCACCCCACCCCGAGGCCAGACCATGGCCAGCACTGGAGCAGGTCAGCGTGACTTTGTCTGGTTGAGGCTTGGAAACCTCCAGGGACAGAGTTTTCCCCAACTCTCCAGTTCTCAGACTGCACTACCCTCCTGGTGGGCATTTTGTTTCCTAATGTCTGACCTGAACACTCATCTTGCTGCCATTGCCCCCTCTTGCACCTTCTGTTACCACTGAGAGGAGTTTGGCTCTGGTGTCATTGTAGCTCCTCATCATGAAGTCATAGGCTGCTGTTCAACTCCCTTTGGCCTCCTCTTCATCAGATTATACAAGCCCAGCTCTTCAGCTTCTCCTCAGTGGTCCTGTGTGCTAGAGCCCCTGTGCTACCATCCTGGTAGCTCTCCACTCTGGCTCTCTCCAGTTTCTTGACATCCTTCTTGAAGTGGGTGGCCAAAACTCTGCACAGTTTTCCATATTCTATTTGACTCCACTCTATGAAATAAAAATGTGAGAAAGTGATCTCTTTCACTTGAAATAATTTTGAAGATGACTTTGAACTCATGATGTTCCTCTGAAGGTGACTGGCTGATGATGTTGCTTTCAGAGTGCTGGCTTCAACTCGAAGCAGCCAGGAAGAAAGAAAGGCCTAAGGGAGAAAAGAAAGTGAAATGTAGGAGCAGATTAAGGAAAAAAGACCCCTCCAAGCAGTAGTGGAAAAGACAGAAAGAAGACAGAGGAAAAGCAAGGCTGAAAAAAAAGAACAAGGGAGCAGTGCAGAAAATTATGCCCTGTCACTATTGTTACACTGTGATCCAGGACAAATGTAGACTAATACCATCTACTGAGCAAATGGGGATGGGTCATGTTTGAAATCATTTAAGCTAACAGGTTTCATTCTCTGGAGATCGGAAAGCCAATGGCAAAAAGAGTTCTCCAAATAATTGCCTTGCTCTACATCTCACTGAGTATGTTGCTCAGGAGCTTTACCATGACGGGCCTTGAAATATATCTTTCATTTATTTCAGTCCCTTTATAACACTGTAGGAGTACTACATTTCTGTCTTAGAGAGGGAGGTCCAAAATACCCTCTGTCAGGGATTTTGTCTCAGCTTTCTGTGCTGCCTACTTGCACCAGCGTATATAAGCTTGCCTCTGCCTCCCAGCTGATTGAGGAATGACTGAATAAGGAGAACCAAATCTGGAATTTGAATTGGTCCTCCTGGAAATGCTGTTTGAAGTCTTCCAAAACAATTAATAAATTGTCCATACAAGGACTTCCTTTAAAAATGACTTCACCGCATTGAGGGCAGCACACTACCCTCCCCACAACTCTGAAAAGATGTGACTAACAACAACTTGCTCAAGAGCTAATGCATAAGCAGAACTTCACTTTACACAAGAAAAACTCATATTTTTGGACTTAGATTTTGGAAAAAAAAAAATTAAAAATCATGTGACAAAACCAAAGGAGCAAACAGACCTGACATCATGAGGATTGGCAGTGTACTCCAGACCAGCCAATGTTTATGGAAAGATGAGGACTAAACTTCTCTCGTGTCAGATCTGTGGACGGTAAAGAAGTGCCTCACCAGGCAGGATCAGAAAGGGCTTTCATCCTGTTCACACCTTGCTGCCTCTCATACTTCCTTGGAGTTTTTGGAGCGCAGTTGGGACTGCATCCCAGACTTTCTGGAGGCAAAAGAGAATCAATTCCTGTCAGAAAAGACAGCCTGGAAAATAGCCTTCTCTTTTTATAGAAGTCAGAGAGTTGTTTGTGATTCTTGCAGCCCACAATGGCTCTACAACCCTCCGCAGTTTCAGCGGGATGTTGTGTTGTGTGCGACCTGCCTTCAGCTGTTGTGCCGTGTTGCTATGCGCTCATGCTGACAGCTGCTGTGTTTTGCTCCAAATTAGTGCCTGCCTTTCGCTCCGGGGTGAAGTAATACCTCCATGCAGGGCCAGATTCCAGTTTGCTATGGAAATGCCCCCAAAACAAGTGAAAATACTACCAAAACAGATGCTTTGTACCCATTTCCTGATCAGTCACACGATACTTCCTCTTTCTATATGGAGTTCCCCATGCACTCCCACGCCAGTTCCCTTTTTTTTCTTTCCTAGCAGTCTAAACATTTCGTGTTGTGAAAAGAACTCAGCATCTCAGCGGTTCCACATTTCTTATAAGCTGGCCCCACAGAAGTGTCAGGATGCTGAGCCATGCTCGTGAATGATGGCATACAGCCTGGAAGCCTGTCTTTCTTCCTGCAGAGCCAATTCAAAGTAAAATGTGATTTTGAAATCTATTTAAAGATCTTCCAGGAAAAATGATAATGAGTGATGAAAGACCACCTTTTACAAGTCAGTAGCTGTAATATGTTGATAAGATGATAGTTTTTAAACAGTTTAGCATTCTTAAATTGCTTTAAGAGTATCTGAATTGGCACTTTGGTCCAACCAAATTCCGCTTGGCCCAGGAAGTCATCTCCAGTAATGGTCAGTGTCAGGTACCACACAGAGGTGTTTCTCAACATGCGGCAGTCCTGGTAGTGCATTAAACATCAGATGGTGACCTGAAAAACAGTCACAACTTTTTTTCTAACTAATCAAGCAAGCAAAAGAAACACAGAAATAAAAATAATATTACCAAAACATTCTTGAAAAAGGCAAGTGAGTGAACACTCAAAGCTTAGCTTCATTATAGTTGTTTGTGAATTTAAACCTTATAGCTATGTTGTATAAGGTGGTCCAGGGATAGTTTTCCAAAATTCTAAGTAATCCCTGAATTAACAGGATTTGAGAGACACTGTTAAAGGGGAAGGCACAAGATACTCAGAAACACTCGGAGAAGTTTATTTCCTATCCTGGCAGCCACAGACAGGCTTATACAACAAAGTGGGACCTGATGTCTCAGGCTCATAATATTCTTCAATATTTAAAACACCACATCTAAGAATAAATATGTGTATAAAGAGAAAACACTCATTATATTAATGAATTAATGTTGGTTCTCACAGTTTCTAACGTCATAACAGCCTTCCCCCCCCCCCCCAAAATCACATTTTCCTATTGAGCTGTCTTTAACAAATGCGTTCACTAGTTTGTTAGTCATTACTGTACATATAAGTATGTTCCAGTGAGCGCAAATGCACAAACAGAAAGCCTTTTGTATTATTCTATGATTCAGCTCACACAGCCAAAGTGACTTGGAAGTTTACTAGTTGTGGTTGCAGCACCGAGAGACAAATATACTTGAAATAACCAGGGTGAATGCTCTGGGGCTTGAGTGATTACAGATCTTTCATCAGTGTGACCTGAGACTAGATGAAAGAGTTATAAATTCTGCATATGCTGTTCAAATTAGAAAAGTTAAACAAAATAGAATAAATACATTTTAAATTAAAAACATGATCACAGCAATAAATATATATGTA
Organism: Aviceda cuculoides; assembly: GCA_035590195.1. NCBI lineage: Eukaryota > Metazoa > Chordata > Aves > Accipitriformes > Accipitridae > Aviceda > Aviceda cuculoides. The sequence goes on along the minus strand of JAVJGG010000082.1, from coordinate 24,129,693 downwards.
TATATAATACTAAAGATGAGAAAAATGTGGTCTGTAACAAATACTTCAGGGTGCTACCTCGAGACAAAGCTGAGCATACTTTACTACCATGTACTACTCATTTTGAAGCAGGTATAGTGTAATCAAAAAAGGATTATGCAGATACGGGGTTACTCCTCAGCTGAATCTGGCATATGCAGCTCCTGGTGTATTTTATACTTTCATACCTCAAACACTGCCACAAAGAAATTTCCTTCCTTTCTGAGAAATTCCCTTCCTTCCTCTGCTCCTTGTCTGCCTATATATCATTTCTGCAAAAAGCGCTAAGAATCTCAAAACTGCAGAACAGGTCAAAACTAGAGTAGTATTTGCAAACCTCATGGAACTTGGGAGAAGACCACATTTGATTTTGATTCAGAGCCCAATAGCTGTGATTTAAACCACTGTTTTGAGTCAGTCAGTCTGGGTCAGTCACTAAATGAGCAAAACTGTTGTCAAGTTTTGCCTTGTAGGAGGTGGGCTATATGTCCAATGAGTTGAGCATGGGATTGAAAGTCACAAGCTCTACAAAATGTTTATTCTATTTCAGGCTCATCATATGACAATGACCCAAGTCATCCAACTTCCCCATCTCTTCATTCTTTAAAATGTCAGTGTTAATGTTTGCCTGTGTGAGAGTTTAAAGAGCTCTGGATAAAAAGATGCGTAAGTGAAAACCATTGTTCAGTGAAAATCATGAATAACAGCACTAGTAACACAATTCCCTGTAACTGCAGAGAAGTCCTCAGTGCTATGCTCTGCAAACAACTAAAGCTACCATTGGCAGCTACATTGTGCATAGCCTTTCTGTATTTAAACTGTATATTCGCCCTCAGTGGTTCATCTGTCTACACTAATGGTACAACACCAAAGGCCAAAAGTCTTGTTTTCAATCCTCTGTCTCACTGGACAGTACTTTGCTTCACTCTTTATGCTTCACTTTCTTCACCTGGAACTTTATCTGTATTTCTAAAGAACTCCACTACCAACAAAATACAAAGTGCTTAGTAATGTTTCCTATACTGTGCCAGGCCGAGATGTGTTTGAAATGTGCCAGAGTTCCAGGAGTTAATTTTTCTGATGCCCTATTAAAAATACACGGAGATGGTTGATTTTCTTTCACCTGTTCTTCCCCCACCCCCCCCCCCCGAAAAAAAAATTCTACAGCATTATTAAGCCTGTCTTGTATGAAAGACCAATGTATGATATTCAGCTAGGCAGAGAGGTGTTGCGTTCATCTCACTGCAGGTATAGAGATAAGTGTCACGCTGAGAATTATGTACCAGTCACACTGCATTCGCCAGTAATCCGATACGATAGACCTGCTCTTCCCCATTCCTGTATGCAACATTTTCTGGAAAAAAGCATGGCGTTATAAGGTTCTGATGGGAAGCTTTACGGAGTATCTATGAAAACCATGAAGCAACTATGTGGAACGTGGTACAATTCCAAATCTGCATCCTTTTTTTAACGAGGTTAAAATGACAATGCAGCCAAGGTGTGTAAGCTCAGCGGTACTATGCTCGCTGTTTGCCTCGCTCACTGACTAAGCGGGCTGGGGTACACATCAGCCTCCAGCTCCGGCTGTGCCCGCTGAAGAGGCTGTGCCCAGGCGCTCCTCACCTGGCTGACTAATGGGAGTTAGTGGGAGCTCCCACATGGAGATCTGCCAGCTGACCCAAGGGCTGGTAACACCCACCGTGTGGGCGCTGATGAGCAGCTGCAGACGCGGTGGGACGAGGAAGCCCTTGCTGAAGGCTGGAAAGGTCATACACACACAGCCTGTGGTCTGTTGCATGATTATGCACGGGTGGGTGTCTGTGCTTGTCAAAACCTCCTGATTCTTATCCTTGAATTGGATGAAAATTTTGAGACAGTCAAGCTTCAGTTAAGAGGAAGAGACAAGAAACCTCAGAGGCAAAGTTGTTGGACCTGATATACGTGGCAGCAAAGGCAAGTCTGCGTTACACAGCCAGCCAGACTAGATGTTCTAGCAGCTCCTTTCGGTCCTGAAGTCTAGTAAACCTGTGGCCAAAACGTTTGAGCTCGGCTGCCTGAAGTTAAGCTCTTCTTTGTGGAATCACTTAAAGCGTTTACAAAGAAAGTAAAGGCAGCTTCTATCGCAGTAAATGAAACCTGTATCAAATGTTGCCAATTCACTTTAGGGCTTAAGGTATTACAAAATTTGGACTAATTGGAATACTAGAGATTCACAGTGCAGTGAATGACTGAACAGGTTTGAAAATAGCATCTGGAAGTGAAAAAAAGAAATTAATGCTGCAGATGTTTGTGGCTTTTTCTTTCTGTGTCTGCTTGTGAAACAGCTGTGGGACTTCTTTGTCCTACAGTAATATTCTTTGTGGTGATCATGTGCTGTGGGAAAAGCACTTTTGTGGCATTTCCAACATGTTGGATGGTGGCAGGTGACGCTACCAGTTGCCAGTTCAATGTGGATACAGTTATACTGCCTTCTCTTCCCCACAGTCTGGATTCAAGTCCTTTCTTGAATCACAACATTTTAGTTGTCAGTGTTTCCAAGTCCGACATCTTTCACTGTGATTGGTAGCTCCTGGTGGGAAGGGAACCAGGGCTATAGTAATACCAAATATCTAGATAGGATTCCACCAATGTTACAAGTCTTCTTCCAGGTCCATAGCTACACCGGACTGAGTCAGGTCAGGAACCTCTACCTATCACGTATGGTATTTAAACTTGCCCTAAGATTTTATCTTTCTATATAAATTTACGTAAATCAGGAAAAAAACCCACCATCTCTCTCAGCATATATTGACAATATGATCTTCTAAAGTCATTCCATATCTTTTACCTGTGAAGCTTCAGAATTAAGAAAAAAAACCCTACCTGTAATTCAAAAAAAGCCTCTACCTCTCTGTGGGTTTCAGGCCCAAATTCCTTCAGCTAAACATTAGACACTGCCTGATTCAGGCCACAGATCCACTGAGCTGCCTCCAGGGTGCTTGTTTGTCTCTTCTGACCAAGGAGGGTACCTTTGCTGACTATATGCCTAACTCAAATGTCAGAACTTAAGAATGGTAAATACACTATGAACGAATATATAAATACTTTGACTCCATTTTGGACCAGTTACCTCGGGCAAAATTAACACTTCTTCCCTCACCCTCTAGCTTAGTCTAATTAGTCTACCCTCAGAAATACTGTAATAAACCCACTGAAAGCAATGGACCCAGATAACTGTGGCAAGTAGGTCCTAAAATTATAGATCACTAGAGAGAAATCCCTATAGATAAAGCCCTGTTTAGCATGCATGTTTCGCATCCTTCAGCCCGGGAAGCCTGTTAAACTTCCTGAAGGAAAATCTCCTAGAAATAGTAAGGGATATTAAAGCAGCCAACATAATGGCAAGAGACATGGTGGTATCACAAAGAAGAAAAGCATTAAGACCTGACAGTGTGAGCCTCCCTTTAGCAGGCCTCTGTTTTCATATCCAATTCATCTCCGAGAATCCAAGTTGCTGTTTTGCGTTACCAGCCAGCTGAACCCCTCTCTAGCAAAAATTCCTCTCTTCGACTAATTTGCTCACTATTTACAGCATTTGGTGCCTTAACTCCAAGGTTGCTGGAGGGCTCACAGGCTTAGAGAGATCTTTTGTTTAAGATAATGAACTACAATGGTGATGATGGGGGGTCTGTATACACATAAAAGGCATTGAGATATCATGGTAGCAAACACCTCGTGGAACACTAGATGAAGATAAGGGAAAGAAAGATGACCTGATAGCTACGTTAGATCAGCTATCATTTGTATTTTAGCACATATGTTCAAGTGAGAGGTACGGGGAAACTTGTTCAGATTGTGTCCTTGATAGAAAATGCCTAAATCCACCTCTGCATGCTTACACTATTCATTCTGGAGCACGTACCAGCTCCTCACATTAGGCGACCTTGTGACCAAAAGAGACCAGCAGACCAAACTCACAGCCTCACTAAGAATCTTCAGGTTTCTCATGAGCCTTTTTTTATCACTTTTCCATCTTAAGTTTTCCACTCCTTTACCATACTAGCATTATTCAGTTCTGATAAGACCAAACACTGTGTGGTCACAGCACATTATTTTAAGTTTATAATAACAATAATGAATTCAAGTATCTGTCATCCAACCTGGTTTTATGAGGCTTCTAAGCTAGAGAGGCTACACAATATTGCAAGGATTTACACCAATCTGGGGCAGGAGCACACTCAGAGGAAGGCGTACAAATGCACTCCTTCTGCAGTCACCCCTCTCTTGACTGCTACGGGCTGAAATACCTGCAACATTTGCTCATAAAGTCACAGTGACGACAACTCTGTTAGACTCAAATCAGTGTGCTGGAATTAAAACGGAAGTTAGGGCATCGTTTATCAGCTATTTTAACTAGAGGTCAGCGCATCTAAAGGATGCTGTAATTTTCCACTGCTTTCTACAAGGACGGGAATTACTTCTTTCTCAGTACAGCCCTGCATCACTCCGTGATCCTGTGAGTAATCCCTTGGCACTAAAGCCTCTTATTGACAATGCAGTAAACCTGCTCCGTAAGCATCAGAAAAGGGAAATAAAAGATGTTCCAAATTTGTGTTTGGCAAAATATGACACTGAAATCAATTAGATGTTTCCAGATCAATAGGGGCTTCAGTCAATAAACCTCCTGTCAGAACGACATCTAGCAGACCTGTTGACAGCATTCAAAAGCTCCTGATTTAAAATCTCTGTTGGGGTTGTTATTAAAGCTGTTATTCAGTTCCTTATCTATTTGCTGCTACTTGTAGACATCATTTGTAGGGGGCAGCCTGAAGGTCTTGACTGAAAGTTTTGGCTGTTGCACATGAAACTTAATTACAAGGTCAGAGACAAGAACTTGTTTGTTGGGGATTTACAGGAGGAAAATAAAAACTTTTGAGATTTTGCTTCAGCAGACAGATGCTGTTAGGAGCGCCATCGCCTTTTGCATGCAGGGGCTATGTCATTCCTACAGTCCAAGGCTCGAATTCCATCTTTGTTTAATTAACCCAAAGCCAAATACCACTGAAAACAGTTGCAGAATTTGGGGAAGCTTCCTTCCAGAGTCAGCCAAGTAATTCTAGGAACAGTTCAACCTGCTACATCCTAAGGTCTTGATTCAGCAAGATAAGTAAGCAGGAATTCATTCATTCAGCACTGGATTCATTGCCAAACCGAAGTTCAGAAGCTATCAGAGAATCTAATTCCTGAAGGATGGAGGCACTGAATTGCATTCATAAATCTTCCTCTGCAGCGGACAATAAGAACCAGGACAGAATCAGAGGAAGAGAGCTTACAAATTCCAGCTACCATGTGGGCTGCTGAAGCCTCTGACCTTCCTGAAGGGCAAGAAGGAAAAGTTTCTCTGTGCCTCATGAACACTGTCAGGCAGGACTAACATCTATCTGTCCACAGCAGATGAAGACACCCTCCAAACAGCGAGACTTCTCTAGAGGGACGAATTTCCACGGTCCAGCTACTGCTGAAGGTGCTTTGAACTGCATTGGCCAACACAGGCCCACATTAGTGATGTGCGTGTGTTCATTCTTTAAGATAAATTGAATCACATCCCTCCTAGCTTTACGTTGGGCATGTCCCAATCTCTGTGTCCGCAGGACCATGGGGTTACACATACCAGTAAGCCAGCATGTCGTGCCGGCTCTGCCCTTATGCCTAGGTCGCCCATGGTTCCAGCAGAGTCTCTGTGTTTCTGCACCTCTCACAGCCCGGCAGTGGGGCCCTGTTTTGGATGCTGGCATGGTGAAGAGCTTGATGAGCGTCTGTTTACCTAGTGCTACTTTTACATGGAATACAGTTATGTGGCAGAGTCAAATGCCTTACATTAGGTTACAAATCAAATCAGTCCTCTTTCTTCTTGCCAGTAAGCAGCGGTTCCTGGGGTTTTGTGAGTCGTTAAACTCTGTGACTAAAAAAATGGTATCATGCCACTCAGAAGTGCAATATAACACTAGCAGAATGAAGGTGTGGGCCCAAGGTCCACGTAGGTCAGTCGGGGTTACCAGCACCAGCTAACAGTGCACTGCTAAGGGAGAGGGCAAGAACGGGCAACCCATCAGTGATTTGCCCCCAGAAGAGCCCTGGCTCCCAGGAATCCATGGTCCAGGAACATTCCAGGTCAGACACACGGCCTTTGTAGTCAAATCTTTTTTTTTTTTTTTTTTTTTCATATTGATTTGTCCAGCCATTCTTGAACCCATCCACACTTTTGGTGTGCACACATCCCAGGGCAAGGAGTTCTGTAACTTTTAACATTCCTACATTCCTTGTGTAGAGTCTCCCTTTCCTTTTTTTTTCATTGTCCACCTTCTACTTTATTCATTTTGCTCAGAAAAATTATTAATTTGGAAGTTCAGGACAATTTGTCAAAATTTTAGCCTGAGGGAGAAAAGTAACATGAGTGTGAAACATCACTGTAATTTTTTTTAGTCTTCTCTTGTATTTAATTTTTAGCTGTACACCCCTAGCCCACTGACTACACAAATTCTCGATGCAAGCCCTTTCAATTTATGGAGATTTTCACAATGTTTGTAGCTTTTCTGGAAGACTTGGGTTTCGAAAGAGGGGATCTTTGGGTACCTTTTCCTTGCTTGTGTGCTCTCACCCGTTTCAACTGTCAAGGTGTTTGCTGCTGTCGTCGCAGAGAAAAGTTTTCAAACGCAACCTTGGGACGCTCTGGTTTTTGAGCCAAACCCCGGGCTTCTGAGAACTCCAGTTCATGACTTTAAAACGCCGCGTGAATTATAATAGTAATCCGTCCCTTGGGAGGAATTCCTCCCTTCCACATTAAAAACGCCTGTGCAGTGAGAGGACGAGCGGCACCCCCAGCACGGGGAGGGGGCGAGGGCCCTGCCGGCTGCGGAAGCCGGCAGGTGGGTGCCGGAGGGACGGACGGACGGACGGACGGAGGGACACCGGCTTCCCGCGGCGGGGCGCGGCCGGGGGGTGCGCGGCGCCGGGCCGGGCCG
>JAVJGG010000082.1:24087599-24110132 GCA_035590195.1 Aviceda cuculoides | reverse complement strand
CGGCCCCCCCCCCCCCCGGGGCTGCTCCGCGGCCCGTGGGTGTCAGCCTGGACCGCGGGTGACACCCTGTGGTCACCGCCGGGCAGCGCTCAGCTGCTGCCGGCCAGAGGAAGGCATCGGAGTGGCCGTAAAAACTCCGAAACAGGAGGGCGCGGAGCTCCTGCAGCCGGACAACGATGTCCTGCTGCCCCGAGGTTAGCAATGGGTGTAAGGTGCTCTTGAGTGGGGGGCAGGACCGGTCTCACAGCTCCTGCTCCTCTGCCGCACAGGCCCGACTCCAGGTGACCGAGGGTTTTCCTTCCCGACGCTGTGCAGCCCAGACAAACCCTCCCTTTTGGCAGCTGCAGCCTCCTCCGTAACGTCCCTCTCCGGATCCGCCTGCCTTTGGTTGGATCCACCAGCTAACACAAGAGTTTCCTCCACATTGGTTTTTTTGGTGCATAGATTGTGAATGCTACAAAAAGCAATGTTTACCTGCTGTCTCCCTCCCTGTCCTCTAGCGGGTAGGGATAAGCAGCACCAGGCAAGAATGACATTGCTCCACGTCCATGGGCTCCTTCAGTAGTTCCTGATTTGGGAAGATTGAGCTGTTTAGGAAATGGTCCACAGCCTTGGCCTGCTTATTCGGTAAGGGTCTGTTCACTGAATCAGCTCTGCCCACATGAGGGAGGATGTGAGGAACTTGGTACTCTGTGAACGGTCTCTCACACGCTGATGAAGAGAAGATATCCCACAGTTCAGGCCATCTCTTATGAATGTAATATATGAAGCACACAAATAAGTGGTTTATAGGATAAGGCTTAAGCCTTCTTAGACTTTGTCCTTCTTTCTCGGTACTCGTAAACATCCTTCCTTCTGCGCTTTAGAATCTACACTTATGAGTGTTCTCTGGGGATTTGGTACCAAGATTTTCTGTACTGGTATAGCAAATATCTGTATCTTTACTTTTGTAAAGATGTAATCTTCATTGTAGTATACTGGAGAGTGAAGTAGAGCTCTAGTATCGTCCTGTATGGCTTCAAAAATGTATTAAGTCAGTTAGTTACCATTTTTGCTCTTCATGGGGAAATCAACTCATTAGTTCAGGTAAATGCATGCACTACTCTGAAGACAGCTGTGCAGCTAATGTCTCCCCAAGTACAAAGTATATGCCATACAGGGAAGATTCCTGCTGAGAACTGTGCTGTATCTATTCAGTCATATATGCTAAAAATAGCCTTTGTGTGGATTTGAACAAAAGTAATATATGCCATACAACTGCAGTTAATGACTGACTGTGCTGAGGCACACTGAAATAAGAAATAGAGACGATATGTAGGTATACAGCTTTTACAAAGGGACAAAATAACCCATTTGCTTGTTTTAAGTGATGACCACGCAATGAGCTATGGGACATGCTTTACTGACTCATGACAGACAGACAGACTTTATTGACTATGTAAAGAGAGTCTTGGAGACCTCTTTCCAGATTTGGGCCTGAAGTTTCTCTGTGCTCCAGGATTAACTGAGCTTTGGGGTTGGGATCACACGCATAGCCCTGGCTAGAAACAGAGGTCGATGATGTGGCTACAAGCAATTCCAGCCATCAGGTTGGTTTATAAGTTATAATTTGCTGATGTGTTTTGAATAATGAATTTGCAGACATGGACTAAACTTTGTAAGAACCATTTCTGCTTTATCAGTGGTTATCCAAGTACTATTTTATTCAGTCCTGAATATGGAATATCATCTCACTGAGACATGTTGAGCCACACTTCAGTAAACGGTCTATGGCTAAGATAATTAAATCATATCCCTTTATAAATACAGGTCAGACCTGAGCCAGCCACCTAGTCCCCCTTTACAGTGACTTTACAGTTTACAGAGAGAAACAGGTACCCAGGGAGAGAAATTGATCTCACTTGTCTTAGAGATGGTAGGCTCTCTGGAGGGGATGGTTTCATTCCATTGCCTATAAAGGGACTTTTCACTGACTAGTAAATGCAGTCAGTCAAAACAGATTCACCCCCCATCCAAGTGATCATTCAGCAAGTGCATATTTTGCTCAACATAGATGTGTGTTTAGCAGATCACATTATAGGCACATGGGATTGATATCAAAGGGATATAGACTAACTGGAAATCACGCAGCTCACTAGGGAGTTGAAATATTTTACCTTTGTAGATGCTGATAAGCCCTGCAAGTAATTAAAAACATTTAGCAAAGAAAAACTGTATTTGTTTAAAAAAACTGCAAGCCCGTAGAAGGCTTATCAGATGTGATGATTAGCATACTTCCAAAGCATGGATTTTTAAATTATGGTTTACAGATGACTAGTGATATACTGCTCCTTATTTTGTGGTGACAAAAAAGAAATATTTCAGCAACTGAGAACAAGGAGAGAAGAAGAACAAGCAGGCTGTAAAATGAAAAGTGCTAGAGAACAAGAAATATGAAAAGAAAATAAATTGTTTTATTATTTCTAAAGCACCTATTGGCTATCTGCTGTGACATATACATGATATATTAACAATTATTAACATGACATTGCATCTCTTGGCATGTTGCCATCATGCAAAATATTGTGACAGGTAATGACAAAGAGCTGCAAATAGATAAGATATTGGGACACTCCATTAGAAAATGATTTCCAGAAGAGTAGTTCTTACGTGAAACAGTGCCAAAATCTACAGAGTTATACTAAATCACGTAAACCTGTAAACCATTTTTTCATGCAACATGAGAGCATCGTTAGTGGAGCCATTCAGCTAGCATGAATCAAACCAAGCATTTGATGAAGGCCTGTTACCATCTGGGTCAAAAATAATTCACCAACTGTTCATGCTAAAATGCTGTGGTTAGTGTCTCTGAGCCAGATTATAGAGCCTTCCAACACATAACATACACAACATATTCACTCCAGTTCTCCCTTTGGCTTCGGTGAGACTATTTACATGAATAAAAGTTAACTCTGATGAGTACTGCTCTACCACTGCATGTACTATAGATCTTGCTGATGCATTCAGATGAGCATTTTTTAATGTGATATACTGTTTTCCTTCACTCTAACTATGCAATTTCTGTTGCAACAGAAAGGCCAGACGTACAATGTCTGTCGGTTTCCATGTCACCTTGATTGGAGCAGCCTGGTAAGAAAGACTGGTAAGAGAGCATGGGAGTTCCCATCGCCATTGCCCATCAGCTGAGGTGCCTTCTGTCCCTGCCGGAGGCTGCACAGTAAAGCTTACAGGGCTAAGCTACCCAAGACCTGGTTTACTGCACAGCTGGGTTAGGCCACCAGTGCTGATGTGTTTTCACAGACCACTGAGCCAAAATAGCAGTTCATTTAATCAAAACAGGAGGGTCCCATACCCCTCCTCCTTTCTGTCCTGCCCTGGGGCTGGCACTCAGTAAGGGTCCAGCACAGATGTGGGGACGGGAAGCTGTGAGGGGGAGCAGAACCCACCATTTTGGCAAAAGTGAGACTTTAATTTGGCTCAGCACTCTCGTGCACATGTCAGGGCCACTGATAGTCACTCAGCTGGGCCACGGAAGATCGATCCCTTTGAGTCGTGTGACTGCAGCTGGAGGTTATAAGTGGTGACTCCAGGCTGCAGGTGGGTTGTTAGCTGCGGGCAATAGGACTTCACTGTTGTTTTGCCTTTGTATGACCCCACGTATCAGGGCCCAGGGCTATGGACCACAACAGCGATGCTCCAGCATGCACTTGCCATGTTCATGAACTGTGCAACATTTTTAAAAGGTTCCTATGTTTCAACTATGGTGTTCACATGAAGGCTCTGAGAGAAGCAGTGTCATCTTCCGGATAAGCATAAACTGAACCCAGTTAATCTTCTCTTAAGTATGTTCACACATCTGGATTTTTCTTCTTCCCATTACATAGTCAGCTCTCCAGCCACTTTGGAAATCCAGGAATGCTCAACTTAAATGTCTGAACACAGTTGGTGCACTTTAACTTGATAAACTTGATACGTACAATTTGCTAAAATTATTTTGGAAAGATCACTGACTTGTGAAGTAAGAAAAAACAGTGAGCTTGATTCTCACCTCTCTTTCTGTCAGTTTGATTCTGGCACAGCAAAGTTAACTCTACTGAAATTCTGCTGTGCAATTAAAAAAAATAGTCCCACAACTGTTTTAAAATTACAAGCAGGTTCTTGTAGTAAGTATAATTTTTGACAATATATTCTTACCTTTTTCTGCCAGGGACAGTTTTATATGACAGTTCTAAATGAGACAAATCCCAAATGTCTACAAAGTGTGAGGAATTGCAAACATGTTATTTGCATCTACCCTCTGGCATTTTATGGGTGTGCATGAAACAAGCAGTGGATATTTTTCCCACATGTAGCCAAGTATACGGTCTCTATTCAGTGCTTCCATTTCAGCTAAGGTCCTTCATCTGTTGCAGCAAATACACCTTTATATTATCACGTCATCTTGTAAGTCATCTTCAAGTAAAAAAATAAAAACGCTGCATGGGTCCCAGAATTGCCTTTTTGGAGAGACCAATTAAAAATAGAGATCAATACCCTTCCCTGGATGAGAATTCAAGAACTCAATTTTCAGTGCTCTTGTACTCCTGGCACAGTGCTCATCGCTGATGGATGACACTTAGGTACACGGCATTAGTCATACAGGCACATGCAGTACCCATCCATTACACGTGGAGATAAAATAAACATTGCTTGTAGTTTAAAATCCAGCAGCTATCTGTGTAACCACATATTAAAAATAGGATCTACTATACCTCTCTATTTATCCATCACTGAGTAGCAAATTGTAATTGCAATTTGGTTTTGCAAAGATGACAGCTGAAAACCCATCACCCCAATTGCCCGTGACCCTCTCTGTTTGTCTGCCCTTTGTCACACCCCTGTCTCTGTGTCAGACAAGAGTAGTTTCTCTGTGACCAGGAAATCTCACATCTTCTCTTTTCCCACCATAGGCGGGACCTTAGTTTCCTATATAAGGCACTGAAGTGCACCTTTGACAGCTTTCTTTCCGAGTCTTTTGATTCAGGTTCTGCTCTGATCGTAGCATAGCAAACCCCAATAGTCTGACCCAATTTTTTTTAAAGTGTAGACATTTCTAACAATATGCTATCAGGCCTAAAAAGTAAGGACTCATACATCTCAGCTTTTCCTGCACCTATCGTCCACTTTTTATTTCCAGGAAAGCTTTTATCCTGCCCGAGATTTTTAATTCATAGACTTAACAAGATACTTGTTGCAGAAGAATCAGGTTCCACATTAGTCCTGGAGGCTCTAAATCCAAAAAGGAATTTACTCCTATTTGAAAGACTGCAAACTTTGTTTCAGTCCTTTTTAAAATGGCCAATTTTCAAAAAGGGTAAAATTTAAAAGAATAATAATTTTAAAAAATTGGGAAAAATCTGTTATTTATGTCAACATAAATTACAGTAAGGCTAAAGAGTCATATGTATTTTCATAGTTAAAATTGAAAGCAAAATCTGGCCAATCATGGTTATTACTACTAAATAGGTGAGTCCTGCTAAAGAACTGAATAGCCTGACAGTAATCTGTTCCCATGATGCTATCCGTTTCCCTTTCTAGCTCTAAGTACAATGCTTTCCATTACCCTTCCTAAATTTAGACTCTCTGTCTTTACAGGTTTAGATTCTCCTCCTATGTTTGCCATAAATCGGGAGTCTTTTGCAACAGCCCTAAATAAGGTGAGGTGCTAATGCCAAATTACTTGCTGGCTAAGGACAAAAATACACTGATTACACCATCAGGATATAAAAAGGATGTTAAGAAGCTTGTGAGTTCAAATGTGGTATTTCCAGGAAGCTTAGTTCTCTATAAATGGGCCTTTATTTATTTATTATTGAAATCTGCACTCTGAAAAGGCAGCTGGAAAAGCACTGTCACAAAAATGAAGAGTCGATTCAGAAGCTAGCTGATTACATCAAATGCAAAACCTACTCCCCTTCCCTCCTTTGAATATAGTGTCAGCTTGCCAGTATATTCCAGAGCTAGGATTATAGGTATTTCGTTTTATAACTTCTTCATCACAAAAGCATTTTAATTCCATTTGGTTTAAATATTCTGTCCTGATTTTCCCCCAATAAGCTAATTAATGACATCTCCTTAATGACTTGAATGACAAGTTAATTTACACTCCAAATATAACAAAAGAGAGTTTGTAGACACACAAACCCAAACACTGATAGCAGGCACATCTTGAAATCAGCAGAAGCATACCCTGATATTTTCTTACTCTAAGTATACTACTTCTATCTTCAGCCTTTTTACCTCAACAGCATTGAGAGGACGATAGGATAGGTTTTCTGCCCTCCAGGTAAGTGATACAAGAAGCTTTTCCCATCTGGATTAATCCAAAATCACGTGACAAAAGTACCAGTTTGCCATGTTTACCAACTTAGGAGGAGGCATGGTGTTGCAGCTCAGAAGTAAGAAATCCTGTTTCCTAAATGGTAGCTCAAACCTGCCCCTGGGAAGATGCACACCCTGCAACCAGAGTGTGCCTGCATGAATGCACATGAGTCTGCTTCAGTTCCTCGAACTAGATTTAAGGTACCCATAGACTGCTCTCCCGAAGGAGCCCACGTGAACATCCCCAGCCCTTTGTGGGGGGCTGCTAGCAGGGAGCTTGACTGGTCAAATACCTATTGTGCTTCTTAGCTGGTTTTGACAATCTGCACTCAATTCTGCCGCAGGAACATCATTAGCTTGATCGATGCTCATCCCAGTTAACTCTGACAGCAACAGCAAGCAAGACACGACAGCCGGGCTTTCAGCCTAGGCTCAGCAGACCCATAGGGGACATAAGAGTGCTCACTTCAGCAGTGAGCCTGTGCAGAAACCCTGTGTGCAATGTTCTTCACTACCACTTGTATTCAAGCTCACCAGATTAAGTTTCAACAAAGTGCATTTCCCTGTCCTGTCTTCACACCTTCTGGTGGCAACAGACTTCCCACCTTTCCTGATAGGCAAGAGAAAAGTGTCAGGTCGTGTGCCACAGGTCATGTCTTGCCTGTCAGTTCCTGAAGTGGGAGGACAGCAGTGGCACTTGAGTGCAGACATGGACTATCTCTTCTCCCAGATCTCTCTTCTTCCTCTCTTCTCCTTGGTGACCTAGAATTATTGTATTACGAGGATGGTGAACGATCAGTCCCTGTTCACCCCCCTCCATGCCACTTGTGATTTATAAGATGGTGGTCTAGAGGAGAGCAAAAGCAAATACCAAGGGGGTGAGCATCCACAATTTAGTGAAAGGCCAATTTTATTCTATGCCAGAGTATTACTTAAGCTATGCGCACTGGGTTTTGACCCTGAACAAGAAAGGGCAAAAGCGATATTGGCAAGGACCAAGAGGAGAACTGGAGGAGCATCATACTCTTCCTAAACTACACAGACTTCATTGCAGTGATAATGCTGCTGAGAGGCGCTAGCTGTTATGGATTAAAGGCAACTGGTGCTTGTCAAGCGCCATGAGGAGTAAAATTGCTCACATATATAGTGGTTTAGCTGTTCCTTCTAAATTTGTGGTGCATAGTGGGGTACTGGAAAGAGTCTGCTTCAGTTCCTGCTCCAGCCATCCCAAATATGAGTGGCCCAGCTAAGCAGGTGGGGGTTTTGCAGTCTCTGATACCTCTAAACCACCGCTTGCTGACAGAAGCTTTTGGAATTTTTGCACCCACCTTCTCTACCTCTCTGCCATGCTCCCCTCACAGCTGGAGGGAGTTGCAAGGAGTGACATTTGTTGCATTTTGGCACTCAGATTGCCCAGTGACAATACAGTCAACACATTTGGTGTGCTATCACGAATGGCTCACTGCCTGACACCTGCTCTCTCGCAGGCCGAAGTTGAACTGCTCCATAGCTGACGGGGACTGCACTGGCTCCAAGTCTCATGCAGGTGGATGGCCCCTTGTCTCCTGACCTCCTTTGGTGGAGCACAGCCAAGGTGATGCCCATAGAGGGGGTGAGGTTAGGAAGGTGGGTAGACCCAAAAGTGGGCAGAAGAACAAGGAGATAACTGGGTTAAGGCTTTGCAAAGAGTTGGGGGCAGAACATGGGAGAGGAAAATATCTGCAAAGGTGCATATGAACTCATTAAATAGTTTATGTAAGCCATCACTCATGGAGCTGCACAATGTTTGGCATCTGCATTTGCCATTGCTATCAGGTGATTCATGAGCAATGTACGACTTTCTGGGAAGAGAATCTTTTTGTTTCCCATTGCCTGGCCTCTGACCCAGTCTGTCAGCAAAGGTGAAGTTCCTGGTGGTGTGCTAGGGGCTGGGCACCATTGCTCCGGGCTATTGTGTGCCCTTATCTCCTGGAGCAGCAGGATGTGTGATGGCCCTACTCCCCTCTGGAAAAGCACACTGAGGCCTGCAATAGCATTATTCATGGAAAAATACAACTTTCCCGTGGCTGAACCAATACACTTAGCCCATGGCTCTGCTATACAACCTGATCCTTTTATAGGACGAGGTGTCAAGGGGACACCGTGTTAAGACCTGGGGATACTGGGTTAAGTAAGGCTTCAACCTGACACAGAGAGAGATAACAGCATGGTGCAGCTCTGGGGCAAGAAAAGTGTGCTGCGACATTGCCAGGGACAAACAAGAGGGGAGCTGCGGGAGGCCTCAGATTGCTGCAGGGGAAAAGCACTTGGTGCTCTGTTTGGGATACTCCTGTCTCTAGATGTGTGACACGTATGGGGCCGATTTAACAACTGCTGCTGCCGCCCCTGGCTCTGACTATTTATATGTTGCATAGCACATCACAAAAAATTTGCTATTAGCCAGCTGCAATAGCACTCGCAATCGAGATGTGACAACCACTTGCTGACCACAGGCTCCAAGCCCCACGGAAGAGGCAGCGTGACCGACAGCATGGCACGGCAGCCACATGCCTGACGGAGCGTGTCCCTAACGAGTTAGGCTGCTGCTGCGATCACAGACTAGATCCCCACATGGCTGCGGTGAGGAGGCAGCAGAAGTGCCACAGGCAGGGGTATCTGCCAGCATACTGCAAAGCGTTACGGACTTCGGAGTAGCCACAGAGCTAGTCCCAAATCTAGGTTAATGTTATCTTGCCTCAAAATATCCTCTTGGGTCCTCATTTACTGAGCTGGCCACAGGAAAGAAGGAGCACAAAATCTAATTTCAAATCCTTATTTTAATTTGCTCTTCTATTAGTGAATATCCTACTTTTTATTTGTGGCCTGACCACTTCAAAATAACTGCTCAGTGTACTTATTTTAGTATGATCTAACTTTTCTAAGGTATCCTTTATGGTGTGAACACTCTAGTCCAGAATTAAAGTGATTTTTTTTTCCCCCAGAAGAATGCTTAACTCCCAAAGCAGAAATCTGTGTAAAAAGTTTCTACAAAGCAGTTTGGTACAAACAGTTATTCCACAATGATTATCTGTCCAGATTCATCACATAGTTAAGTCCCAAGCGAACTTCTTGAACTGAAATTATCCTGCTCTTTCCTGCAGTGTTCTCTGTAAAAATATTGTGCTGGTGACCTCTAGTGGAATAAAGATAGACATCTTTTATTCTTTTAAGATCGCTCCAAAAAAATCCCCATTAAAAGCACTGGATTTTTTTTCCCCCAAACTGTATTATGCAAATCCCATAAAACAGGAGCCTATTTTGCTTGTCTATGCTCAAGAAACCCAAATCAACAATATGAAACCTGCTTTTGTGAGCTCATAGTTCCCATGGATTTATGTTATGGTGAAGATTATGATATCATTATTAACATAAAGGAGGTGAGTGACATCAGTGCAGCGCATTTAACTGTGGAGTCCGAGCGAAGGGGAAGAGCCCATAATAGGTAAATTCCCTCCACAGCTCTGATGAATCCCACTGTGGGTCTCCTGTTCATCCCTGTCACCAGAGGGTGGAGAACCTGGGGGCAGTTTGTCTCTCAAGGGTAGAGCCTCAATGGACACCCAGTAAGTGGCACCAGATATTCATAAAGTTGCGCCCTGCTTTGTGCTAGGTACCTTGTTTTGGGGTGCCTGTTGTCTTATTCACTTCAACAGCTTTGGTTGAAATTATTGGAAAAAAAGTAAAAGAAGGGCTGTCCTGAGGTGAATATCAATAGCTGCTGCAAGTTCCCATGCTATAGCTGGCCACAGCCAGGGCTCCTGACGACTAAATACATACCAATCCAGTTAATATACTATACCGAAGAGTTAGGGATTGCTTTTTTCCTTCCATTCATAAATGTATGAGGCAATATCAGTAGTTGCCCATGGCTATAAAAAATGCTACTTGGCTGTAACTGTACAAATGCACCTTGCTTTTTTGAGGCACTTTGAGCACTGACCAATTCCTGCCATCTTTCCTTCTAGCTGAGCATCCTGTCCTGGGCTCTCTGGTTGCCTGCCCAGGTCCTTTTCATGTTTCTTGGACAGAATGGCAGCCTGGTACAACATCTGACTTTTCCAGTCCCTGACCTTGCTTTGCCCTGGCTTTGAAAACCTCGCTCCAGCCACAGCCATTGTGATCAGCAGGTCCGCTGCATTTAAGATCTGCTTGCAGCAAAACTCAGTGCAAACAATGCTAGGACAAAAATCTGCTTTTTCCAGTGCTCAAAAATATATTTACTTTCAAAAACATTACTGTCGTAATTACTCCCCCATTGTGCCTCATACCAATCACTTGAAATTTAACAAGGGCAACCTTTTGCCAAGAATGTATTCTTCCCTCTTCCTGCAAAAACCTGTCTAGGTTTGGTTAAATAAGGAGTTAGGACATGTACAGGCCTGCTAGAGCTTAAAGGCTGAAGTATCTAAAGGTGCTATCCTCAGTGACCATGACCTTCCTTCCCAGCTCCTGGTGCCCAAGAGGCTGCACCTTGCTCTTCTTTCTCCTTAGGAGGAGAAAGCAGCCCCTAGCCAGCCATCCCAGGCGGCTCTGGACTGAATGGGGGCCCAAGAAGTGCCCCATCCTGGAGGCAGATGAAGGTTGAGCCCCAACCCCAGCCTGTGACACAGAGTTGCTACCTGATGCTGGGGAGATCACTTACACCAGACTTTCCACAGTAGTTTGTTCATTTGCAGATGCCTTGTTTCTTAAACGCTTGGAAAATAATTATGGTGGGAACTCTACTTAAATAATTATTTACGAGTCACTGTTAAAATGGAAGAAAATCCACTGTTATTTCCAAAGTGGTCTGCCCTGCCTCTGCTTCTCTTTTGTGCTTTCTGCTCCATCACTGTCATGGTTTAACCCCAGCTGGCAATTAAGCACCAGACAGCTGCTTGCTCACTCTCCCCCCTGCACTGGGATGGGGGAGAGAAACAGGAAAAAAAAAGTAAAACCCATGGATTGAGACAAAGTCAGAACAGGACAGAAAAGGAAGGGAAAATAGTAATAGGAATAGTAACAGTAACAGTAATAATAACAACAACAACAATAAAAATAATAAGAATAGACTAGACGAGACTAGACTAGAATAGACTAGACTAGACTAGAATAGAATAAATAAGTGATGCACAATACAATTGCTCATCACCTGCTGACTGATGCCTAGCTAATCCCTGAGCCACAGTGCCCCACGGCCAGCTCCCCCCAGTTTATATACTGGGCATGAGATGATATGGCATGGAATACCCCTTTGGATCGTTTGGGTGAGCTGTCCTGCCTATGTCCCCTCCCAGCTTCTTGTGCGCTCCCAGCCTCCGCTGGCAGGGCAGTAGGAGAAGCTGGAAAGTCCTTGACTTAGTATAAACACTGCTTAGCAACAACTAAAACATCAGCGTGTTATCAACATTATTCTCATCCTAAATCCAAAACACAGCACTATACTAGGTACTAAGAAGAAAATTAACTTTATGCCAACTGAAACCAGGACAATCACTCATGTCATTAGTGGACATGAGTATTAAATTTTTGTGGGAGACCGCAAACAACGCCCATCTGGGAGGGGAGCTGCAGGCACACAGAAGGGCAGAAGGCTAACAAATTAGTGTAGTGAGTTGAAAAAATGTGGGAAATAAATAACTTAGCAAGGAAGACCACTGGTCTACATTTAAATAAGAGTAATCGATTACAAAATTACAAAATTGGACCTGGCAGGATGGATAGTAGTTCTGCAGAAAAGGAACTGGAGTTGCAGCATACCCCAAGTTGTTCACAAGCAATAACATTGACACCGTTGTGAAGAAATGCGAGGATCATGTCTGGGACATAGAAGCAGAAAAGTAATGCATAAGAGGCACAGAGAAATTTTTCTGCCTTACTCAGCACCCCTGAGGCCTCCGCTGGTGTTCTGTGTCCCATTCTGGACAGCGTTCCCCAAAGAGAGGTGTGAGCCAGTGAGGACTTTAGGGGCCAGCAGCAGATATTCAACATTTTCAAAGAGCAGAGGAATATACAGTTCTTCATGTGCCCTGTGGACACAGCAAGGAAAGATGGACTAGTTGTAGTACAGACAACAAACACAGGTTTAACAATGAGCATAATTAGGCACTGGTAGAGAGCTGCCTCAGAAGACAGTGAAATCTCTGGGGTTTGGGATTTTTAAGAACAAGTTCGTCAGGAACAAGTCAGCAATAGAGATGACAAAGGAACACTGATACAGCTGACCTTTTCTTAGGGCAGGAAGATGGACTAGGCAGCCTACAGAGAATGCCTTCAGACTTATTTTTTCTCTTTGTATGATCTGAGATCCTGAAGCTTTATTTTCGGCTGTGTTCAAGACTCCCAAGTGCAAACAAAGGCAATGGTAACTGCCTTTATACGTATTAAGACTTGTTTAATACCAAGTGACAAGGACAGATCCTAGTTTTTTCAGGCTGGGCATCTGAATTTAAGGGATATTTTTGGAGTTAAAATTATACATCCCAGTTCCTCAATCCTAATGCAGAGATAATGCTATCCACTCGTCTTATTGGCATGTCGTGAAGGTAAATTAACTCAGGCTTATGAAATTTTTATATATTACAGTACCATCTAGCATTTTATAGGGAAACTCTTAACCATATCTCCCTGATGGATTGTCTCCATTTCCAAGGTTTGGACCATAGGCTGGAACAAACCGAACAAAATCAAAATACTGACTAGCACTGTAGGTTAGTAGCAATGTAGCAATGGCTGTGGTTCTGCAGTCCGAGCTCTGATGTAACGCAGGCTTCCAAATGATTATTAACTAAACATTATCTGCTCTGTGTACTGAACAAGGTGAGGGTGCGCAAGAGAAACTGTATGCAATAAAGATATTAAACAATGTATTGTGCTTACGCACAAAAGAGCTGAGTTACAGAGGCATGACTACTCTCTATTTCTGGGATTTCCTAACTTCTGCATAACTGCCCTTTGTAATAATGTTTCTAGGTGCCCTTGGGCATGAAATAAACCTATGCGGTACTCAGACATGAAGAACACACATATGTAAGAGTCATCGAGACACACCTGTCTTGTCATCGGGAGACTCAGCTTAAACAGGAGAAGCTGTTTGCTTCCTTTCCCTGCTCAGTTAAGGGGGCCGAAGCGGGGAGGCACAACACAAGCTGTTGCTGAGACAGCTGTGAGTTGCTCCCCACCTTCCTCCTTCCCACAGCGGTTCAGCCTCAGCAGCAACGATGTCCGCGGGGATTCAGGGTGGCCCCTGGCCCGGTGGGCTGCCCCGAGGTCTCTCCTCTCTGAACTCACAGCAACCTACAGCAATCAAACCTCCATTTGCTCCACCAGTCACTTGGAAATGAAGCTGGAGGCATGGAATGACGCAGGAGGTCTCTGAAAGCAGCCATGCCAAATCTGAGCGTAAACCACCGCGGTACTGCTGCGATTGCAGCCCGTGCAGCTCCCGCAGGCTGCAGAGCCCGTGCGTTGGGTGCAAGCCCGTTCATTGCACCTGGCCAGCTGCAGTCGTGTTGGCCAGCTACACGCAGTGCAGTGTAGCTCCTCTACTTTTTCTCCAAGAAGCTCCCTCCAAATCCCACTTGCTCCATGCCACCTGTTCTCTGGGAGGAAGCAGGATCTGACAAAGAAGAGGTTGAGACTTTGATGAGGAAGGTGGGTCTTCACTTGCCCTGAGCTCCCGACACCACCAAACAGACATGGGCAGGAGATCAGCTTAGGGGAATACCGTTGCAGCTGTGTCCCCCAGCCCTCACTGCTCTAGCTTGCCACTGGCACCGGTGTCACTTGGCAGAGAGTATTTCTGGTGAATGAAGTGCTGTGCTCAGGCCCTCCCTCCTCACTGGCAAATTGAAAACCTGACTTTCAGGGGTGTGTCGCAAAGGCGCTGCACATCAGAAATTCAAAATCAAAGGCATGGCTTAGAAAACATGGCTTTTAAAAATAAAAAATGCTGAGTTATTTACATTCATATTCTAATTCTTGAGTTTCTATGAAGCTCAACTAACTCAGGCTTTCAAGTTTTTACAACTAAGAGGGTGGATCGTATAGATGTGATAATCATAATACTCCAGGAATTAGGCACTTTAATGTGTTTCCTCTGATGTCAGTGGCACATGTCCAGGAGATTGAGAGCTGGCCCAAGTGTATTTGCTTTTAGAACTGGCAAGGGAGCCAAACCCTACAATGATAAATACAGATATGTATGTCTAAACATGTTGTTAGTCACAAAAAACTCTAAATCACAGGGAGAGCTATTTCAAAGTCAGGTGTCTTGCAGCAAACTAGGACTTTTTTCAGAAAGGAACAGAAGGTCCGAGTTTCCCTCGCTGCTGCTGTAACTGCTCTGTCCCCTTAGGTGGGCCGAGGGAGAGAAGACATGGTCAGAGAGCCAGGAGTAAGAAAGCCTGAGTGTGCCTGTGGTGGGGGGTGTGAAGGCATGTTCACTGAGTAAAACTGAAATTTCAGAGCCGTCCATCAGGAGAGTGCAGACACCCTCTTCAAAAAGCCAAGGTGCAATTCAGGAGAGTCACAGACAGGGAAGAAGAGACTTTTCCTTGGGTGGTGGAGTGCATATTGGTCACTGCCTAGGAAAGGGTAAGATTTGGAGAAGAAGGTGGAGCATGAGGGAAACATTTGCAGTTCCCTGTCTGGAGGGGCAGAAGTTGAAGGCAGTGCCTAAACTCCTCACCAGCCTCCCTGAAAGTCAGTGAGATTGGTGTGATCTCTCTGTGATGAGGCTGGAGAAGAAAATGGGTCCTTCACTTTCCCAAAGAAGCCAGGAAGAGACTAGCAAGTTCCCTTGCTTTCATAAAAGTAGCTGCAACAAAGCAGCTGCCCTAGTGCTGCTCTGGAGTTTCTGATTACTTCTTGCGGTATGAAAATAGCCTTCAGCTGGGTCAGTAATTCCTGCCTATTTACCAGACATGCACAAAAAGCTTTCTTGTACGCTATGTCCATGGTAGGAAAGTCCTTACCAAGATCTAAACTTTATGACAGCTAACTACAAAACTGTGCTTTGTCCATGCTTCTCTGTCAAGACTTGCTGAAGTTAGAAGCTGTATTGGAAGGCTAAAACATTGTGCACCCTGTTTGCTGTGAAGCCAATCTGAGACATCCCTTCCTCAGGGATGTTCCTGCTCAGAGACAGTGTGGTGGCTCTTCAGGGCACCGTGCGTTTACCACACAGCACATGCTGTACCACTGACAGCCCCTTGGCCTTTGCCAATGCCTATTTCATCAGTGTGAATTTAAACAACTAATGCTTCAGTGATTAGTCTGAAACAGAGAGGTTTAAGCCAAACCGAGCAGCACAGAGCCTGAATCTGAATGAGAAGGGAGAGAGGAGGGTGTCTGCTGGATGGAGTTCCTCATAGGCTGGCAGCCCACGCCATGGAGAAGCCGAATGAGTGCACCAGGACTTCTGTAATCTTCGGAGAGGTCCAAGTCCTGATGCTGAGGTCTCTGGTTTCACAGAAGTAACTCAGCCAAGCAGCCACACTGAGGTGGCAGGGCTCTTGGGGACAGGCGGCTGCTCCCTTCTCACAAGGCTGTGCCCACCTGTGCCAGCGGCGCGGAGGGAGGTGGCATCAGCCCCCAGACTGCAGTCCTCAGCAGTTCGGGGAAGTCCTTTGTAAAAATCACGCTGGTAAACTAAACAGAAAATTACAGGAGAGGGTTTGCTTCTACCCTGGAGATCACTAAACCAGCTTTGCCAGAGGTGATATGTACCTTGGGCTTTTAAAAAAGCAAATAAAAGTGCAAGCGACTGAAGAGCAAATGCCAGCTCCTGAACTGCAGCAGGCTGTAACTAGCACCAAGTGCTTTCAAAGGGTGTATGGCAGGGATCCGCTCTGGTGCGGCAGCCCCACGGGCGTTTCCTCCCCGAGAAGGTCCCTGGGGTCCCACGGGCACACACCCAACCGATCCGTGTGGGATAACAAAGTGGCGACTACCCCCACAGGCACAACCTGCCTTCGAGAGCTACGTCAGACGGTGCGAGGAGCCAGAGAGCTGGTAGCCAAATGCTCTTCGCTCCCACTTCACAGCCATCAGGAGAAACCATCTTTTTTTTTTTTTTTTTTTTTTGAAAGTGGGAAGTAAACAAGTTCCTCCCCAGCCTCTCTGCCAGCAAAGTGCATACCTGGGCCGTGGGGCTGATGCAGTGGGGGAAGTCACGGGCACCTCCCTGTTGAAGCACTGCCAGCGTAGTATTTCCCCTACCTGTATTCCAAAAGCTGGGATTTTGGTGAGTACAGAGGCAGCAGGGAAGGATTCTGGGGCAGAAACCCTTCATTTCCAAACAGCCTCTCCTACGTTGTCCTGGGTGATATGAGACTTGTCACTCCACCTGCTGAACTTTCAGTGTCTCCTGCTGCGAAGGCGAATGATGGTCTCACACCAAATTTCCCCATGACATCTCTGGATATATACTGTCTATTGAAGGTGGTCTTTGCTACCTGTTAATGAACCCACTGACTGAATGGATGACTTAAAGCTTCCATCACATTGCAGGATTGTCCGCTGCTTATTTCTTCATGCCCACTGGGTGAATGTGAAATGAGCCGTGCATTTGAGGTCGGTTTTGTTTCCTGCTTGCCTGCAACGACTTGAAAATTTTGATGGACTTTGGAAAGCTTTACCCAGACATTTGGTATTAATGAATGCATGTAAGACTCCTTTCAGGTTGCCAACTGTGGTCAAAAACCAGCAAGAAGTCAAAGCACAGAGTTAATGACATTTAGCTGTTTATTTTTGCAACAACAAGATTTTCAGGAGAAAACAAAACACTTTCTCAGTGGAAATAATTAAAACCATGAAAATGACTGCATTTCCTGTGTGACTGACATATTCCATGCAGGAGAAAACGTTTCCCAGCAACAAAAAAAAATACACTTCAGCAGCTCACATTTTTCTTAGCAATGTACATCCTTTTCCTTAATTGGAACAGGCAAAGGGAATTTCAGCTTGCACATTTTTAACAATTCCTCACATGAGGAAACAGCAAAACCCTTTTTCCACTGCGCAGTGATGTAAAGGGCTTCCAATTTTTGGCACCTCATTTGGAAATTCCTAAAAACCGCCTGATTTCAGGCAGTGGGTAACGTTATGAACTGGCTGCTCCCGGCCCAGCCCTTGTCATGGGACAGCACACCGGCAGGCGCTGCACCACGTAGGTGGCAGCTCGATTATGGTGGGAGCAAAGCAAGAAATCAGGGCCACGTGCTCACTGTTCCCCCCTCTCCGTCTCTCTGAGATCCTTCCTCCAAGTTCGGGCTCGAGTTCAGCCCCTGCCAGTGAAGTAGCTGGTTGAAATGACTCCGATCACACAAAGCAGTGTACTGGAAACTAATAAAGACATTTGAAATGTAGCTCTGGTACACCTCTTATTGTTTCGTACTGGATTTTCTTCACTGATTCCAGAAAGTTATATCGAAAGCAAGTAAGAAAGAAATAAAGCCCGTAAAAATTTCAGCCTGAATAGAAAAACTGGTTTGCCACTTCCCACAAGATAATTAAATGGATAAAATTTGTACAGGTAGTTTGCTAAACTTTCTGACATTTATTTTTTGCTCTCTCCCAATTTCATTTCAGATGGACCACTTTCTTTCAAATGTATGGGGCCGCTGTTTCTATGGTTTGGTAAAAAAAGCTACGTGTGAAATATCTGAAGCAAACAGGAAAGAACAGTGTGCAATGGCAAACCACAGACATGTTATTCAGCAACTGTTACAAGTGGCCCTTCAGATTACCCAGAAGCTAGAAGACCTTTCCTTTTATTTGATGGAAAGGCAACACTGCCATGAAAGTAAAAATCTGAAGTAAAATTCAGTTTTTATTGTGTTTTCTGAGCTCAGTTCCTTTTGTCTTGTGCTTCCCAACCCCCCATTCTTAACTTCAGTTTGATTTTAAGTTTTTGCCAAAACATAACTCTTAAAGTTGCTGACCCTGGCCACATTGTGTTTTTAAAGAGTACTTTTAAAGAAGATGCTAACAGAAAAGCAGCAGGAATAAATAGTTGTGCAGTGAGTCAGCAGGTGTTTTTCAGACCCTGGAGGAAGTTGTGAAGTGTGATGAGCTCTGGACTGTATCTATGATTTGTTCTATCAAAAGAGGTCAAGAATTTTTCTAAAAGACTTTAAAGAAGTCAGATAGAAATACATTGGTATAAATCACTGCTTCTCAAAGAGTAAGAACGAAACACAGAGAATAACTTAGTAAGAAGCCACAGGACTCAGAATGAAGAAACTTGTGTTCTCAGTTCTGTCACGAATTTGCTATATGATATCAGACTATATTGTCTATTTACTTAGTATTATCCATTTATTGATGTATTTAGAGTTTATTAATTTGCAAAATGACACAAGTGGCATAGCCTAAATATTGCGTTTATGAAATTTATCTTACATTTATGAAAAGCATCTTTGCAAAGCTGACTCCTACATTACAATTCATTTGCTGCACAACAGTAATAACAATTATCTTCTCTATATTCTCAGTTCCTCAAGGATGGATCATTTAACTTTCTTGAGATAGCTCGCTCTGTCTTTTTCATCCAGTTTTCATTGTTCTGTGACTAGAATTTTGGCACATTTTCCCCCTTCTGTGTGGGTGTCAATGCGTCAACACTAACGGGAAAGGCTACTCGTGCTTTTTTAGATTGGTACTTTTTTCCTGGAATAAATGGTACATTTTTTCTTGGGGTTTTTGCTCAGTTTCTTTCTTTTCTCTCCATCTCTCTTTCCTTCTCTCATTCTCCCAGCTTCCCTCATGTCCCGTGCTGGCTATCTTATGAACCTCTTCTGCAAACGGTGAACTAGTTCTGGGAGGAAATCTCAGCAATCACAGATGCAGGCAACATAACTTCAGCTGATATGTCAAGAAAATCCTCTCCATAGTTTTGCTGAAAAGCTTTATTTCCATATTTTAGAATAAATTAATCAGAAGACTTCCACTATCTTTTTTTCTGAGAGTTGTAAAATCTACTGGGAAATAAGATGACCTTCTTTACTCAAACTCTGATAAAATTGGCCTACAAGAAATGATTCAGAAAGTCCTTCACCTCTTGATTCATTCTTATTGTCTTAACGCCAACTTTCCTGTCTCTCCACAGTCCCAAATTTGAGTTATTAGATCGCTGGAAACGCAGACAAATACAAATCATGACCAGAGATTTTAGAAGAAATGCCTACCTCAGCCTCACAGATTTTCCAGGCAGATTATTCAGCAATTTAATGTGAATATCTTATCCTTTTTTTTTCTAGCCTAATCATGCCACTAAGTATTAACTGTTTGGTCAGTTTTGAAAGGAGGGAATTGACAAAATATCAGAAAAGACGATTTCTTGCCAACTGCATGTTGACAAAACCGACAGGGCAACCTCACGACGGTGTTGCACTCATACCCTTGGCTTGTCTCCTGACTGTCTCCTGACCCTCTCCTGCTTTTGGCTTTTTTTTTTTTTTCCACTCTTCTTTCTCCTGAAGCGTGTGACCTTCTGCCCAGCCTCAAATGACAGAGTCGTGGAGCTGGGGCTTGCACCCGTCAGCACCACTAAGTTGTCCACCTACTCCGGCATTTGGGATTTTTTGCCTTCTGGAAATGTTCTTGCCATCCCCCCCGGGTGCAGCAGGACGCCCTTCCCAGGCGGCAGCGAGAGGGGCAGAGCGGGTACAATCCTTTCCTACCTTGCAAACCCTCCGGCAGCCCCCCTGTCCCGGCTCTGGCTGACACCTCTCACTCTGGGGCACACAGCGCGAGCCAAGCCAAGGTGTTTTAACTGCGTACGCAGGCAAGGCAGTAACAGGAAAAGAGCAGAGAATTGAAAAGTAGCAAAGCACACTCCCTTTTCTTCTTCCTTATCCCATTTGTGTCTCTTGTACTGGAGTTTTGCTTGTTTGCTTGCCTGTTTATTTCTGCTGGGAATCCGAGGGGGTACAGGGCTGTGGGACCCCGACTCTGGGCACCAGCAAGGGTTTCGAAGTCGCTGTGTTTCATGAGATCCCTTTACAGTCGCCTTGGCTGTGGAACCAGCACAGGCTGTTTGCTTTCCCTCCCTCTGTTTGCTTTCATTGGCTGGAACCGGCTTTTTTTCCAGTTCCTTCCTTTTCTGGGATGCCAGTTAACACCAGTTAACACCAATCATGTTGATGCCTCAGCTTTTTGGCCACAATTGTGAAAACAGATTCTCACACCTGCTGAGCTGTGGCTTTTTGCTATCAGCTGGCTACTGATGGTGCCGCAAAACATCCCTCATACCAATGCCATGCCAAGCAGCAGATCTCAGGATGAAGTATTTCACGTTTACACTTACTGGGAACATTTTCCCTAAGATGTTGTCACCCTGATACAGTGGTTTTGGCATGGAGTTTAACTTGGGGAGCAGGTCGAAGCCTAGGAAGCTCCCTGGTACCTCTGCAGCACCCGCGGCTTGGCACGGCAAGGGTGCGCTGCCCTCTGGGCAGCCCAAACACAAGCCCCCCGAATAACGATGTCTTCCTTTATTTTTTGTCTGGCCATTATGGTTTGCACTGTGTACTGGCTGCTTTACCATCCATGAAAGCTAGGTACATCCTAAGGTTACCACAGGGGGCAAAGTTAAGCCATTGCTGTGTTGCAGCTGGCATAGATACTGTGAAATAAAGGCAGAACTAGGGAGGAAAAATGGGTTATTTGGCCTTTATTTTCCGAAGATTAGTCTGCTGGATTTCTGAGTAAAAAAGTAGGTAAACATTTAAAAATCAGTCTAGACTCTGGCTTCTGAGGGGAATGTAGGTAGCACTGAACTCCAGGTTTAAACATAGTTAAAAGAAATCCCACTGTGTAAAATATCTTTTTTTTTTTTCCTATTAAAAAAAAGAATGAAATTCACTGTTGTATTCGCTTAACATTCATGCCTTAAAATCTGTTCATCGCAAGATTTGGGAACTCAATAAAAAGCAGCCTTTTCTTTTTATTACTTACTCCTGGGGGTAGTATGCCTCTTGTTCAGGGGAAGGTGCAGTTCCTGACGAGCTTTTAAGGTCTTCCAAAGTATATGGGTGCCAGCAGCTATACATAATCAGTATATTTAATTGGAGGACTACGTTTAGTGTAGAGCGGTTTTGAATAGAAAGGGCTGCAGTTGCATTACATCTCTTACTTCCATCAAAATTAGGAATACCCTATAGCTGATGAGTCCGATTCAGCTCACAGCTGAAGAAGGACACTCTACATGTGCGATGGGAATGGAGACGCCTGCCCAGGGTGCTTTCGTAGAGATCTGCAGATTCAGTTTTGGGTGGAACTGGGGGAATGAGGGGACAAAGAAAGGCTGCAAAAGTTCTTCACAAATGCAAGAAAGAGCAATGGTTATTTCCAGTCTCACCAATGCTGTGTTGCAAGCTTGTGTCAATAATTTCACACAGCAGTCCCTATTTCAGAAAAGCATCCTCCTGTCACCTGGATGGCAAAAACTAATAGTAAAATTAAGTGGTCAGTTCTTGCATATCTGATTACCTAAGGATAGGACAGATTTTCTACGTGGAACCTTCTGTAACTCCACATGTACAAACTTAACGGTTGAGAATATCTGAATAACCCCAGTGAAAAGAGAGCATGGGATGGGGGAGGTCAGTTCAGGCTGTTCAGGATGCCTCACTTCCCACCAGGCATTCCCCCTTAAAAACATCCGCCCTTTCTGCCAAGCCTCGCCAAGAGCCCGGAGAGCCTCTCACCAATTCTCTGTGAAGCTGAACCTGCCATTTAGCTGAAGACCGAACTGAACTCTCTTCTTCTCTCAGCTCCTCAGCAGGCAGCGGGGTCACTGCCTCGGGGTCAGCCATCCCCGGGCAGCAGCTCCGGGCAGGAGGAGTGAACCCCGGAGCATCCTGCAGGGCCACGCGTCTGGGAGCACGGCTTTGCTCCCCGGCGAGCTGCCGCGGGGGTCTTGGCAGGTCTCTGACTTCTCCAGGACCATTACATATAAAGGCATTTGGGAGGTGGGAACGAGTGTATAGCTGTCCTGGTTTTGGCTGGGATAGAGTTAATTTTCTTCCTAGTAGCTGGTATAGTGCTATGTTTTGGATTTCAGTGTGAGAATAATGTTGATAACACACTGATGTTTTCAGTTGTTGCTAAGTAGTGTTTAGACTAAGTCAAGGATTTTTCAGCTTCTCA
>JAVJGG010000082.1:24056528-24087592 GCA_035590195.1 Aviceda cuculoides | reverse complement strand
AGCCAGCAAGAAGGCTGGAGGGGCACAAGAAGTTGGGAGGGGACACAGCCAGGACAGCTGACCCAAACTGGCCAAAGCGGTATTCCACACTATGTAACGTCATGCCCAGTATATAAACTGGGAGTTGGGCGGGGAGGGATCGCTGCTCAGTACCAACTGGGCATCAGTCGGCAAGTGGTAAGCAATTGCATTGTGCATCAGTTGTTCTGTATATTCCAATTATTTTGTTATTATTATTGTTATTATTATTATTATCATTTTCTTCCTTGCTGTTCTATTAAGCTGTTCTTATCTCAACCCACGAGTTTTACTCTTTTTCTCCCCAGTTGTCTCCCCCATCCAACTGGATGGGGAAGAAGTGAGCGAGCAGCTGCATGGTGCTTAGTTGCTGGCTGGGGTTAGACCACGACGGTAGCTATGGAGTTAGCTGAGTTTCCACAGAGCTGGTGCTTGAGCAGAGCTGTGGGTTATATGAGGTGTGGGCTGTTAGAGGAGGTCGGTTACACACCACATTATAACAGAGGAATCTTGTCACAGCTGAGTTTAATCTTTGAAAAGATTTCCTCTCCCTCCCCAGCCTAAACAGCCTCTCACTTTTTTCCAAAACGTCGGAATAATTTCTTTAAAAGTTGACATTACTTTTTGCACATACCCCATGAGGAAAAAACACCTCTCTGGATGTGGCAAGAAATTGTTAACAGCCCTGATAGCATCCTGTACCACCTGACAGGTGGACATTTTACATGGAAAATGTTACACATGAAAGCAGAGCTAGACTGACTCATTTAACTCCCCGGCAAAGGCACTGCCAAAACCAAACTCCCCACTGGAACCGATGCCCCTGTGGTGTCCCTGGCACTCCAGCTTCTGAAGCTGACAGTGAGACGGCTGTCAGACTGGGCAGTAACAGTGTCTTTTGTCAAATATTCTTGTTAAGAAAACACCTATAAGGGGTGTATCATGTCTGCTCTACTTCAGGAAAAAATGTTTAGGAATTCTCCTTCCTGGAAACATTGCAAAAGCTACCAACTTTCCACCTCTGCCTTCCCTCCCACGCTATCTGCCGGCATTAGTCTATTAAAACAAAAACAACCAAGACAAACCAGCAAGTAATGAAAGAGAAAAAGAGCACAAACAAGAAGCCTGCAGCACTGCCAAATTATACAACAGCGATTCCCACTGGGGGTAGCTTGGACAACTTGCCTCACTGAGGCCAGCGGGTCTGCTGAGAGCACTCAGAGGCTCCTGCACCAGGACCAGGACCAGGACCAGGACCAGGACAGGGCAGGCAGCCCCTGCACCCGCTGTACCTCACCTGCACCCGCTGTAGCTTTCCCCACCACCATGGTCCAGCCTCTGGCCACTGCTTCCACCAAAGCTAGTAGGGATGGAACGATTCCTAGCAGCTCTCAAAATCAAGCCTTTGACTCAATATAACAGAGACAGCCTGAGTTTTCCCACAAATAATTGTCATGGGAGAGAGGGTGGCTTGCCTTTCATTTGCTTGTAAAATAGCACGTGCATCTATGCTCTGAAAAATCCTGACTCCTACCATCACAAGCTGCAAAGGGCTGCCATGGGTTTTTTTCCTCTCCACTATTTCTCACCGCAGCTTGCTCACAATTTACAAGAACGGAGCGATGCCGCGTGTGTGTGCTCCGCGCCCTAACTTTAGCTGACGCAGCAAACGCTCGAAATCACCCCCTCCAGCGTGCCTTCTCTGTTAAAAACCTGTGCCTGTGAACCCTGGAGAGAGAAGGAAAAGAGACACGGGGAGGAGAGAGACCCTTTAAGCTAACGAGTAAGGAATGTGCATCGAGCTGTGCGTGGACGTCTGATGTCTCCAACTATTTGTTAAAAGGCAAAAGCAATACTTCCGACAGACGGCCCTCCCCTCGCCTGCCATAGGCTCCCAAGAATAGCAACAGCCTGTGTCACTGCAAAGGGCAAAGCCTTCTGAAATAGCAACAAAGTTGTTCACAAACCACTTTGTGGTTTGCATTTGGTTTCAGCCAACTTCAGCAACTTGTTGCCATGAGGAAAATAACCTGCGCTTTCCTCGCCGGCCGGGGAAGGACCGCTGCTCTGTGAAGTGTTCCTGCCCCAACCTGCGAAAGGGGGTGGCGATGGCACCTGGGCAGAGCACGGAGGACCCCGGCCAGCAGAACCGGACGATGAGAGCAGGGGAGGATGAGGAGAGCAGCCGGGGCAGCCGCCGCCACCACCTCCGCAAGCTCCCGGCTGCAGCAGGTAAAGCGGCGGGAGCCGAGTTCCAGCTGGTAGCCAGCAGCAGCCTGCCCGCAGGGCTCGTGCTCGGGGCTGGGGGAGGACAGCCCCGCAAAGCCAAGGCACTCTCCGGGCGGGCTGTCTCAATTTCTGAAAGTGCGAGAGGGGGAAAATGTGCGTAAGGAAGGGGAATGCTGGCTTCGGTTTTGAATGAAGTTTATGCCATGCTTTTCCCGAAAGGCCTCGGTCCCACTGTTCGTGCATGTGCTGTCTGTTGCGTAAATCCCTCTCCTTTACGAAGATCAGTCACCTGAAAAATCGGAGAACCCGCTGCCGTCCAAGATAACAACGGTGCTCCAGTCCTGGTGTGCTCGGGAGCAATTCAGCCCTTTTCCCTGAAGTGGAGGGAGGCCAGGCAAGCACTGCACCTGCTCACGCAGCGGGAGAGTACAGGGCGGGGGACGAGGACTCCCTCCTGTCTTCTCTTCCCTAGCATTTCAGGAAGAAACAGGGTTTCTGTGCTGACGCTCTGAAAAATCAACTGTAGATTTTCTCCTGCAAAAGATTTTTGAGTGCTGAAGCTGAATTCCGTAGTTCTTCACCCTTGCTGTCCATCCCAGCCAGTTTTTTCTAAGTTACAGCATGGTTTTGCATCTCTTTCACTGATGATAAGATCAAGGGGAAAATAACCCACAGTCATGATATTTCTCACCCACAAGACAGCTATACCCAAACAGGAAAGCAGGGTTGTAAGCCAGAAACGACTATGTCCCAAGCAGATTTTGTCTACTTAAAAATGAATGAACTGACTAACCCGTGAATGTTCAGATACCACAAGCACAAATGCTTTGTTGGAGTGTAACAGGGATCAGTCCAGCAACATCTACTGATACCTGGAAGCAGAGGTTAATCAAGAACAGAAAGCCAGTTGGTGTGCAGACATATTTAACATTACCTTAGGGTATGGGGGGAGCAATGCAGATGGTTATAAGATAGCATTATCAAAGGGAAGCATAGCGGTTACAATAAACAGACAGCACAGTTACTGCAGCACAAGAGCTACGGTTAGAAGAGTACGTGCAAATTACACACTTGGCCTTATCCTCAGAAATTAAAGCAGTAACCTGAGGAATTTATAATTACCTAGCTAAGAATTAAAGGAACTTTTTGATTCTTACTGGAAAACAACAAAACAAAACCCAAATCCCATTTAATGTAATGAAAGGCCAGGCTGCCTGTTGACATAATGAAAATACATGGCAGAGCACTAAGAGAGATGGAGAGATGGCCAGGGTGGGTCTGCCCAGGATCTGTGTTCCCTGTCTTTCCATCAGTGCCAGTGGGTTTTTGTTCATGAAATTTTAATATTACTCACACAATACATTCATCAAGCTTTATGCTGTACCAAGTATACAATGCCTTCCACCATTGCAGGAATTTAGATAAGTGAAAATGTGCGATACATTAGCTTCCTTCTGCCTTTGTTTTTAGTTCAATTTACAAAATATTTGTTTTGGGTTTGCCTTTCACACTTGG
Organism: Aviceda cuculoides; assembly: GCA_035590195.1. Classification (NCBI taxonomy): domain Eukaryota; kingdom Metazoa; phylum Chordata; class Aves; order Accipitriformes; family Accipitridae; genus Aviceda; species Aviceda cuculoides. The sequence goes on along the minus strand of JAVJGG010000082.1, from coordinate 24,083,830 downwards.
GTGGGAGGAGTCATATTTGTCAAATGATCATGATCCCACATGGCCCTGACACTTTTAGGGTTAACTTAGTATTTTCCAAGATTTTCCAGCTCTGCTTGCAACATAACTTTGTCCCAAAGCCACCATTTGTTTCATCCCATAAGGTCTTGTTGAGTAACTGGTTTAGGTCCCATGCCAGTCTTCTAGATGGGCAGTTAGATCAGATGTATCCTAGCTAATAGAAGAAATGCACCTATTGAGCAGCTACTGGATCTAAAGAAACCTCAGGCATTAAAATAGATCAACAGGGTAAAATAGGATTTTTTATACCAGACAACTGGATGAGACAGAGATAGTGACTGTGACCGTGCAGCAAAGATCATGATGGCATGAAAATGAGATAATCACCTTTTACAGGAAGACAAACCATGATTTAATTATGCAGCAATTCAAAACACATGCCATTAAATATCTATTCTACAAAACCATGTGATCCACATGCTATACATTTTAGCAAAATGCTCCTCTGAAGACAATTTGGGGAATTTTAAACACTATTTACCTGTAAAGGAAACTTTTTGTATGTCAGACAGCACTCAGATGAAGAAGAAATATGTTGTTAAAGATAACTTAAAGTTTTCAGATACAGATGCTGTAGTTTTAACATTTATCATGGATAAAAGTTGATACCTTGTTCTACTGAAAAGGAGAGATTCTATGCTGTGGATTCACATCTATGCAATGCACTTGACTCGTCGTGATTTTCTGACCTGTGCTTATTAACCAAGGGTTGACAGAGCTTGATCTCACCTTCCAAATGTCTAAATAGATTAAAGAATCCTCAGGGATTTAAAGAACATGTATATGACCTTCCAGGAAAATACTTTCCTTCCCTCCCAAACTGAGACATTTCTCACCTCAGATTAAATCAAAGTCAACAGAAGAAAGCACCATGTTGGAAGAGACAGTCAAGCCCCCTCCTATCAAAATAGATGTATTTGCACAGGTCACATAAAGAAGTAATCTCTCCCCCACTCCATCACACTAATTTTCTGTAAGCACCCTGCATGTTCTCTTGGGAGAAAGAAAAACTACGTCACAGAAATCTCGGTGTCTGGACTCATGTGGAGCATGGTACTGCCAAGTTGAGCTGGAAAGGGCTCCCAGGCACCTTTCCCGTAGCTCTCCTGCACATGAAGTGGGTGAAGAGTGGTGTTTCCCAGCTCAGCCTGCTTGCAGATCTTCCCTGGCACAGATCATTTATCCGTAACGCCCATAAAATACACACACAGAACAAATATTTTGCCTTTGGAAGGACTGTATTTTCCCAAGTATGTGCCTGAAAATAAGTAAAGGGGCACAAGCTGCTTCCGTTTCCGATCTCATCAACAGTACACTGCTATATTACAACTACACTTGGTCTCCTTCTCAGGAACCGAGCATAAACATTTCCAGCAAATGATCTTAAAGATAAGTTTGTTTGCCAAGTAGTTCTGCTTTTGACCTGAGTAACAGTTGTGAGAGATCATTTTGTTTACGTGGGGAAACTAGAGAATAGACTTCGCAATCACTTGTCACACACCAGCCACACACTCATTAGCCGTGGTGTTTGTTGCAGACAGGAGAAATTTCTCTGGAAGCCATCATTAAAATATTTTATTCCCCTGGGCTGCACACTGCCATGTATTTTGCAGACATCTCATAAAAGTAAGAGGAATATACATTTTAAGAAGCTTTTTTTTTAAAAAAGGAATGCCTGAGAACTGCCAACAACATCATTAAAAGTGACACTTAAAAGGATTGTGAGTACAACTACTGCAACATGCTTTATCTGGAAATGTTAAGGCAAAACATATGCTGAAGTCAGAGGGAATTTTGTCTGGAGGAAGACCGTGCAGGAAAACCAGAAAGAGATTTCAGGGTTTAACTCAGCAGGCAGTTCTGATCAGGCAAGTCTTAGGTATACCAGTTGTGACAAAACCCCGTAGTGATATAAGGATGTTTCTCAGCAGAACAGTGCCTGTGAGGCACAAAAGATGCCAAGTTAACTGCTGAGTTTGCTGCTGCTAATGCAGAAAGACAATGTGTCTCCCTTTGCATTGCGTCAGAATCTGCTTTTCATTCAGGGGTCTTTAGTTACAGCCCTCTGCTATTTCTATACGACTGTGGGCGTTTGTCATTGGATGTATGAACAAGGATACCAGTTGACCCAGTAAAAACAAACCAAAGAAACATTAGACATTGTTCGAGCTGCTGTACTTGGAGAAGCAAGAAATATACTGGCTTGAGTGCTTCCCTAGCAACTTCCCAAGTGTCCAAGCTCCACACCCAGCTTGTACAGCCTCTCAGATTAAAAATAAATAATCTCTTTGGTTGCTCTGATCTGAGGACCACAGACTGAGGAGAGCACAGCCTGGATTGTAAAGAATAGTGCTGATGGTGGACTCCATCAAGATATTTGACTTGGCACTGTCATTTTGCATCAGAAACTGGAACCGTACAAAACTGACAGTTGCACATTTAAAGAATTAAAGCTGTGCAGGACACAGACCTCAAATTATTAATAGGAGACACTGCCCATGCTGCTGTGTTTCTGCTGGAGAGCCTTAAACTCAGATTTTGTCCCTCTGTTACTCAATGTTTTTTCTCAGCTGCCTGGAAGAAGATAATAATGGATTATTTGTGGGTGATAAAGGTGGCAGTTGATTAATAAATGGGATATGTCACTGGCTGAATGCAATTCGGATGGCTTGGCCTGCTGACTGCAAGTGAGTGTGCTGTCTGGGGTCTCTGCTAACTTTAGACATCTGCATCTGAGCAAGCCACACAGATTCCTTTTATAGGCAGTGGAGAGAAATAGGCATCTGACCAACTTCAGACATCTAGAAGTGCCTATTTTTCACAAGTGGTTACAGAAGAAATCTAGAGATGCTGTAGATCTCTCACAGTTAGGTAAGTTGAACCCACCCTATGTGTTTTAATACAGACAAACATGAAGTGATTTGCACTCCTAGCTAGGATGCAAGAAGGCAGGCCATATTTAAAGGAAAGGCAGTGCCTTGGAAAGAACCCAGTCAGAAAAGAAGTTGGTTGTCCTGGGGGATAACCAGCAGAAGATGAGCTCCTGTACACAGCTGTGACAATCCTTAGATGAGTAGAGGGGGAAATGTCTACCAGGAGCAGGACGATTATATCAAGTTCCTATCTGGCACTGTGCAACCACTGCAGGAGCACTGGGTCCAGCTCACAATTTATTGAAGAAGTTGATAATCTGGATAGAGTTCAGAAAACAGGGCTTTGAATACTTAAGGGACTGGTAAACTTGTAAAGCCTCGCAGGCTAAGTAGCTTACCAAGGAGAGGTCTGTGGGATGACTTGATGACAGGCAATAATTTTGTACTTAGTGAACATAACTAAGTGCAGGCAAATGGAGAATGGATCTGATGGCTGGAAGCTGAAGTTGCAGAAATTAAGTCTAGAAATAATTTACAGATAATTTATAGTGAAAGCAATTAACCGTTGGGACAACTTATGACTTAAAGTCATTGGCTTTCAACCACTAGCAGTTATAAAATCAAAGCTGAATATTTGAAATGGCCTAGTTCAAATAAAATGTCATTTAAGCGTGTCTGAAGGATTATGCTGTGCTGTTCATGAGTGTCAGACTGGATGACCACTACAGTCTCTTTTGGCATCATAATATATAAATTAAAGCAAAATCTTAGGTTAAGTCTACATGGCTCAATGACATAAAACCCAAAGATATCCAAGAAAGCGGAAATATCAGCACTGAGCAGTAGTTTGGGCAGAGCACTGTGATCAAATTAGCAGTGTATCTTCTGATACCCAAGCTCATTCATTAAGCACAACACTGTGTTATTACCAGCCCTGATTTCCAGCCAGGAATCATTACTGGATTTTCCAGATGTAGTAATATACAGCAACCAGGCAAGTAAAAAATATAAAGGGGAGGGAGAAATTAGGTTTTGCAATGATAAAATGTATATTACATGCATGCATTGGAGGATGGAGCACATGTAGCACCAGGCAGCTTAACCGGAGTCAGTAGTACCTTCCACCGAAGTGCTGTTCAGTGTGTTAAAGAAGTACAGCAGGACCTTGCCCTAACCCATGCACTAACCTCTGTTTAAAATAAGTGCAATGATCTTGGATACTGCAGACATAAAGGAAGAAAAATTGTTAGACATAATACAGACATGGACAACAATATTAAAAAAAAAAAAAAAAGTTCTATCACCAGAGCATTTTGCAAATTTGTTTCTGACATTTTCTTCAAGCTGTCCCACCTCCATCACAATATATCTACCATCTACCCCTACCTTCTGAAAGACTTCTCACAGTACTCCCATTTCCCCCGTGCCCTTACGCCCCAGCATAACAAACCCATGTGTTTTTCGCCAGTCTCTCCTCTGTCTCTGGTTTGCCAGCCACCTGAGCCCAGCAGCAGAGTGGGCTGAGGTGTGGTGGGTGCACTCAATAGCTCGGGGCTGCTGCTGCTTGGCTTTTGCTTGGCTTAAAGGGAGGGAACAGAGAGCCAGGTAGGAGAGCTAATAGGCGATACTTATCTTAATAGACTTAATGGGCTTACACGTCTCCCCTGGCCCTGGAGGCACAGCTTATATTCACAGAGTTATACTCTGTTACCCTCCAAAATAACCCGGCCTCCTGTGGCGTGTGGGCGCAGGGTGTAATGGTGGGAATTGTTCGGTGAGCGTGAGGTGGCTTGGGGCACAGCCATGCCAGCCACCGTGCCAGCAATTTAGTGGGATGCGTGGCCGCGTGCCAGCGTCCGGGCCTGCACTCTCGCACTGTTTATTTTAGTAGTGCAGAAGTACTGCTAGGGCTGCCCTCCTCCTCTCTTTTCACAATCTGCTTAAGAAATGTAATATCCTCTGTCAAATGGGACTGATCCTTGCCAACGTGTTCAAAAGTTATTGGCAAGGAACTCCAAGCAGTCAGTATGATCAAAGAGTCTTAATGCCTTAGAAAAATAAGCTAAAAATAAACAAAGTCTATGTATCATTTTCAATTAGACCATATACTACTTTCCAGCTGGAAAGTACTTGTTCCAGGAGAATTAACTGAAATATGGACTCTGTTGTGCTGCAAAAGCTACCTCTCCTCAGACACGTCCTATCTCTCCAACTAACCGGAAAATCAGAAGTCAATTTACTCTTTCCCTAGTTGTGTGGCAGCCAACATCATGATGAGAGGAAAATCATGCTGGGAGAAAGAACACGACCAATAATAACAAACTGATATATTCCTCAAGGTTTAGGGTGCAAAAGGCTTCACAGTTAGTAGAATGCGATCAGTCGAATCTATCTTGTAACAATAAACAATGAATTGCAGTTGTATAAAATGAGTTTGTTTTAAAGTGGACATTCAAAGACATATAATCTCCATTTGGTTTATGTTTTCACCATCTGTTTTTTATTCCTGACATTGTGACTGTCATAAACTATGTGAAATATTTGATCCTGATATTCTGAAGAATCTGAGATTAGTGACGAGCAAAGCCCAAAAAGTTCATTAATTTGTACCTCAAAGACTGGTTTCTCTAGAATATCCCAGCTATCTGGATCAGCCTGGTGCTCAGTGGTTAAGTTTCCATTTGGCAAAAAAATCCCAACGGGTACCAGCAGCCTTCACGGCATCCTCAGGTGAAGCAAAGGAATTAGTAAGCGGCAAGGTAAAGCTTAACTTGTTACTTATTCAAGTCAAGGTTGAAGCAATTTGGCTGGGAATTACTGCTTTCCTTGCCCATGGTACACTAGTTAGGTGGACAAGACTTCAGCACAGGAGAAACATTGAGAACGTCTCAAGGCAAAAATTGCTTTCTTAACAGAATGTTGTACTGTCAGTGTTGCCGTTTGCAATGATATTCTGAGGCAGAAGGTTTAATTGTTTAGGGCCTGATCAAACCTTTTTGATTTCTGTTCAGGAAGATAAAGAACACAAAAGCATTAAAATTAAAGAGGGTTTTATAGGACTTAAACCTTTTTTTGTTTTGTTTTGTTTTGTTTTGTTTTTCAAAAATAGCCTTTTATGTCACCACTGCTCCTGGGTTTGTATGCACCTAACTGCTTTTCCTAAAAGTTGCAAAAAGCTTTTTTGGACTAGTATATCAAAGTTATTATTAGTTGTCAGAATGTTGCAGAAGTCACACTTTCAAGTTTTCATGTTTTTTCTCTTATTTCAGGCTGTGGAACATTTACTTTTTTATCTTCTGCTGTTGCTGCCATAAGTGGACTTCTGATGGGTTATGAGCTGGGCCTTATCTCTGGAGCTCTTCTTCAGATGAGCAGCATATTAGCACTCTCTTGCAAAGAGCAGGAAATCGTTGTAAGTTCCCTGCTTTTTGGGGCCTTATTTGCATCCCTTACTGGTGGATTCCTGATAGACCGATTTGGAAGGAGACTTGCTATTATTATTGCATCTTCTTTACTTGTGTTGGGGAGTCTGATTTTACTGCCCTATGAATCATATGGGATATTTATTGTGGGACGGATTGCCATAGGTATTTCCATATCATTATCATCAATTGCAACATGTGTATATATTGCTGAGATCGCCCCACAGCACAGAAGAGGCCTCCTTGTATCATTAAATGAACTCATGATTGTGATAGGCATTCTCTTTGCCTATATTTCAAATTATGCCTTTGCCCGTTTATCTCATGGCTGGAAGTACATGTTTGGCCTCGTGATTCCATTAGGTGCTTTGCAGGCTGTTGCCATGTATTTCCTTCCTCCAAGTCCTCGGTTTCTCGTCATGAAAAATAATGATGAAGCTGCAAGAAAAGTACTGGAGAGGCTACGGGAAACATCAGATGCTACTAAAGAACTTACTGTGATAAAGTCTTCCCTGAAAGATGAACATCAGTATAGTTTCCTGGACCTGTTTCGTTCTAAAAACAACATGAGGGCCCGAATGTTGGTAGGACTCACTCTAGTCTTTTTTGTGCAAACAACTGGGCAACCCAACATTTTATTTTACGCATCAACTGTTTTGAAGTCAGTTGGGTTCCAGAGCAATGAAGCTGCCAGCTTGGCTTCTACTGGAGTTGGAGTGGTTAAAGTGGTCAGCACAGTCCCAGCCACAGTTTTTGTGGATCAAGTTGGAAGTAAAACTTTTCTGTGTATTGGCTCTTCTGTTATGGCAGTATCGTTGGTCACTATGGGCTTAGTGAACCGTAACATATATGTGAATTTCACCAATGTTTGTAGAAGCCAATCTCCAGAGGATTTCTTTCTCCAGAGACCGGGAAATCTCACTGGTGTCACCAATGGGAGTCTCAAGGACCTCTTTGCTAGCATGGCTTCAGCAGAAAGATTGTCATTTGATGTGCAGAGAAGCCCAGATGTTGCCAGGACGGGAGAACTGAACAGGACTGCCCTGGCAGGAGGCAAAAGCACAACGGGGTCTCACATGGAAAGTGGGGAGGTTCCCGTTGTCCTGAAATGGCTCTCACTGGCCAGCCTGCTTGTTTATGTTGCTGCATTTTCCATAGGTCTTGGACCAAGTAAGTGTTTAATTTTTCTAACTCTTCGTAATGGTTTATTAACAAGTGGATTAAGTGCTGGGATGACATGCCCAGCTTGGCATCAGGCAGTTCCCAAGGTGGGCAAAGCAGTGTTTTCTGCTAATATGCACTGATATTGTCACAGACCCTCCTGGTGGGCCTGAGGTATGCTTTTTAGGAAGAGGTCCTGCCCATTAAGGTCAATGGCCTAATCTCTCTTCAATTCAGTGAAATTAACTGCTCCTCTTCAGTGGAGTTAAGAACTGTTGTGAGCTTTTGTACAGCAAAATTATGGGGCCCCCGGCTATCTTTCCTCTTCCTAGTCTATTGTGTCCTTACATTGGGAAGTTAAGATGTAGGCATTTGCTGTTGCTGACTCATAAACCCAAGATAATGATAAGCCCAAGACCTCTGCATGGTATGACACCATCAAATCCATGAAATGCTACATGCCTGAGTCCTGCCAAGGGTCTGGTCCCCTGACTATGTAACAGTCTTCAGATATCGGAAAGACATTCAAGGTACAGTTCATGAGCAAACTGTAGTACCATCACCACTACCTGTGCTGAACAGCACCAGTGGGAGAACACACAGGCGTGTCACTGTACAACCGAGGTACTGCTGCAGCTGCCATCACACTTGCATGGTTACTACTCTCTCCAGAGGAGAACATGTTTGCCATTCCCAGGGACTAGCAATTAAATCTCTCCATTTTGTTTTCTTTTGTTTCAATAGCACTTGCGTATTTTTGTACTTTGAAGGGATTGATTTTTTTAGCCACGCTGCAAAACCCACGTGCACAGAGGCCATTATTTATTAATGGACTTTATGTGCCTTTGTGCCCTGGCTCAAACTTGCCTTGCAAACACACTGTACTACTGCTGCACTATTATGATAAAAAGCTTGCCACAAGAATACAACCCAACAATTGCACTAACAGCAACTCCCCTGCAGTATTTATTTAATTTAAACATTACTCACTGGTTGAGCAGCATGAGATAAGCATTCATTGCCAGGGCAGCAAGCTTAACTGTGTTATTGCAGCATTATTCCCTCCCTTGCAGATCATCTTAGGGCTGGATTCTGCTTTCGATGACATAGGTTCAAAACCAGGGGTGCAGCCCTGAAAAGAAAATGTAACTTGAGCTTTACTTGGGAGTTTCAAACACACATTTAATGACCCTCAAAGCAGGGGCACGTGTTCAGGCTTGGCCTCCTCTTGAAAGCTTCTTTCCTGTTGACCTGGTTGTAAATGGGTTCCTGGTCATCTAATTTGGGCTAATGTGAAGTTAATGATAACGACATCTACTTCCTTGAGGGCTACAGAAACTGAGGTGTGTTTGCCAGGCTAATCTGAGAAGTCTTTGAGGCTCATGCTTGTTTTCTGACCTCTTTCTTGACTAAGAGCACAAACGCTCTCAAACAGCAAATGGGAAAGAACAGGTACCATCTCAGCTCCAACATGTTGAAATCATGCATGATAAAGACATGGCAAGGTAATTTAAACTGGCGGGTGTGTTTGTGTAGCAAGTGAAGGCCAGGTCTAGGAGAGATACAGGTATTTCAAACTGCAGGTAATACTTTCAAGACATTTCCATGCCTTTAAAAGTACACTATCCAGTTAAAATTGACGATGTATATAAAATGCAAGGTCAGAGAATCAAGAGGTTGTTGGAATCTGCAAAAGATCTACTGTGGTTGAATAGTCTGGGTTGGGACACGAGGCTATGATTTGTGTCTTATATGCAGCCTTCAGCATCTGCTGCTTAGAGTCCTAATCCTTGGATGCATTTTAAAATCCTAGCTTTCTTACCCTGAATGTGCCTTTCTGAGTGTAAAGAAAAAACCTGAGCCCCTCTGCTTACATAAAGTAAGCAGTTTTAACATGTTTATGTTATTCATCTCTAAATCTGGTCTGTGGTCTGGACCAGACTGTTAGTCATTGTCAACTCTGCAACGGGAGGGAGGCGTCGAGGCTGGACTCGCTGGCTGCTGTGGCCAGGCGATGCCTGAGCTCCTGGGGACAGAAGCACTGTAACCCCCACACCGTTATATTTTCGATGCAAAAATCTCATACTCCGTGCAACGTCTGCCTATCCTGCTGGCTAAGGTGAAGGTGGTGCTGGGGATGTGTCTGTTTGTAACCTACAGATCAAATCACCCTCTTTTGGACAAAGAGCAGAGAGGATCTTGCTCTTTCCCCTCCACTCCACAAGGCCACTTCTGGAACAAACTCACCCATTTTATTTTGAGTCCATGCTCCACTATGTTCTGTGGGGGTAAAGCAGAGTCTATGTAGTGCCATTAGGAAAACGTCACACTCTTCGTAGGGCAGATCATGCAACATGAGCTCTATCATCTTTTTTTTAAATTACTTTGGCCTTTTTTTTTCTTTTCTCTTTCTTTTTTGGGATTCTGGTCAAAGAGATAGTTACAGTCCAGATTTGCATAGCAGACATTTTAAAATGTTGTATTTTTCCATGATTTCTCTTTTGTCTCCAAATTACATGAAGTAGATTGGTTTTTTAATGAACTAAACATATGCTAAATACATTTATTGCCATTTATCAAAGCACCCAGGCAGCACAGTGATGAGCACTCAAAAATAGACATTGAGAGATAAAAGCCATTTTTGCATCATAAAAGAATTCACAGAGTAGCAACCATCTGCTTAGTCACTTTTTTGATTCTGGGGTGCTCTGTATTTATATCAACAGCCCTTAGGCAAAATAAAAGGAGTACTTCTGCTGCTCTGTTTCAGATTAATTATGTTTGATGAACTGCGATTCAACTGCTTGTTCACACTCAATTTCACACAATTATGAGGATGTTTGGTAGGTGCAACAAATCAGTGTTGCATCACATCGCAGAACAGCACATGCCATCTCTTCAGGGGTGTTTGCAGAGGCCTTTCAAGGCAGTTATTAGGCTAAGGGGACTTGACACCCAGCTTTGTCTTGAGTTACCTTTGTCTGTGTATCAGAAAGGTCAGATGGGGATCAACTGTTCTCACCAGGGAAAGATGCCTGCAGAGCCCAAGAGAAGCGTCTCTCTGTCTGCCACGTGAAGGGTGAGGAGAGCGAGAGGGGCTCTTCATTGTTTGCAAGGAGAGCCATTCGAACCTCCTGTATGTGGAGCGAGGACGGGAGACATCTGAGCCTCACAGAAGTGCTGCTGTGCCTTGCACAGGGAGCAGCGAGTGCAGGCTAATGTGTGGAGGTAGATTACCAATTCCTCACCCAAGCTAAAAGCTCACTGTGACCCTGGAAATTCATTTCACACAAAGGACACACAGAGAAATTCTAGTCAGGGCCATGACCATGCACGACCACTTACTAAATGACACAGTGTTAACTGAAATAGTTGCAGAGCATCTCATTTGCCAGATGCTTTGTTCAAACCACTTGAACGGCAAAAAATAGTGGTCCTTTCTTATAAAGAGGTGCCAGCTCTTTCACTCTTCACTGTTGTGTGGTACAACATGTTGAGATGCAGGAATCAGGAAAGCCAAACTCCTGCAGTATCAGACTTATTTTCCAAAATAAGGCTGTAAATGTGGCACTCTCGGGGTTGGATGGAGCATTTGCAAGAGAGTTCTCTTGGTTAACAACTGTAGGGCAGCTCTAGACTTTCTGAAAGCATGTAAGACAGTAAAGGCAAGCCCCTAGTGAGGGCAAATCTTAGGAGCAAATTTTTACTGATTAAAGACTAGTTTGTGATGAGACACATTTGTTTCTAGTATAAACGTGGGCAGATTTGCCATATTGAGTATATCAGAATTAAATTTATATCAGCCTGAATGGATGCTTTAAAACTGAGCTAATTTATACCTAAAATGGAACAGATGTTTCAACATGTTCGGAAATTTAACTGATGTGGGAGCCAGATTCCTCAGATAATCTACAAAGGGGAATATTCTCCCTACCTAAGCGGGGGAGGTGTCAGACCCCTGCTCTCTGACTTCTTTGGTGCAGCCCTCCTTTCCTCACTGGCTATTGAGGGAGTTTAGGGTGATCTCCTAGGAAGCTAAATTAGGCTGTGTGATAGCAGTCCACATATAACATGCTTTAACTTTTGGTCAGCCCTAAAGTGGCCAGGCAGTTAACTAGATGATCATTGTAGATCCCTTCCAAATGAACTATTCCATTCTGTTCTGTTCTATTCTATTCCCATGTAAAAACCCGCTTGTTTTTTCTACATCTTATTGTGAGTTGTTGAAGTCATTTAAATGCGGTTTTAAACTCATGTTGGGGCAGTGGGGAAGATGGAAGAAGGATCAGGCAAGAAGGATCAAGGAGGATGGAAGAAAGCTCAAAGGTTCACAAGGAAAGTGAAATCCATGGAGGTGAGGAAGGAAATAAATCCCTCTTTCAATCCATCACTGTCCTTCTTATGCAATCTTATGTGGTCTGCGGCGGTCTTTCTTTACATATTTTATTGGATTAAGCAAGCCAAAACCCAGAGCTGGAACATTCCCCTTGACTTTGCTCCTTTAATTCTTAGATTAAGTGTCTACCTGAGTTAAAGCGTGATTCTTTAGCATGGTTAAATGCAGAACATTTTTTGTGTCTTTCACCTCAGTCACTAAATGCATCTGTAACAAAACCCGAACAGCTGGTTTCACATACTGAACAGCCCAGGGACTCAGTTAAAGAAGTCCTATCTCTTGCCACCCTTGTGATCCAGATTGCGTAGGACTGCTTTTTCTCTGCCTCCAAATGCTCTTGGACTTAATCTTGACCACCAAATGCTCTACCTGAAACTGCAAAATCTTGTGGTAAAGAGAACTGTTAGTGTGGAAATTCTGACCCTCCATGGATTTAGTTGGTCGTTCCTGTGTTTTGAAATACTCTGAGCTGGATGGCCTTGCACTAGCTTGGAAAACACTGGTAAAAGATAGGGATGTCTAGAATTCCATTGATATCTTTGACATTAGAGCAATATTTCAGGCTTTTACGAAATGTGGTTATTGTATTAATTTATAGGGCACATGAATTTGATGTTAACAGGCATTCATGCTCAACATTCCCTTGCATGACAAATGTTTGCAATCTTTTATTTTTGAGCTTCTACATTTTGCAGAGCAGCTGTGTCCTGGCCTTAAATTTCACATAAATGAGCAGCATCAATTTTATGTTGTTTTGTGGTTTACTCTGAAAAATGAGATAGTGGTGGGGATTAAATCAAGTGCTCAAAAATAAGCAAGTACTTAAATGCTTTGTTGGATCTGAACCAGGATAATAAACCTTGGAAATGTGCATGTTTCACTGAGAATCAGTATAGGAAGTCCTATTTTAGTTAATTAAAAAATTATCTTGGATTCCTTATTTTATGACAAGATTCCTAGTACTGTTCATTTGTACCAAATTATATTTTAATGCATGCATCCATGTGGTTTGAATATGACACTCCTAGTATTTATGTAGTTCATTATTCCTGTGCTATTCAAATGGTGCCTCGTGTGGCCTTTATTTCACACTGTGTCTGCACTACCAAGCTGCAGTAGAAAAGTCAAGGCATGCCAACATGAAAAATAAAGCAAGGATTGTGAATTGCCTGCTTCTCCCTATTTCCTTCCCCCAGACAAGGTTTACCTGAAGCCCCTTGTTAACAGATCAGCAAACCCAGGAATTGGTTTGCCTTTTTACAGGCTGACTGGTAGTAGTGAAGTGCAAGCCAATTTAAGATATTTTGGATAGTTGGATGCTAAATTACAGGATTTCAAATTGCAGGAGGTGTTCTCTAAAACATGAGCCAAATAGGTTAATCTTATCTAACTTGATAGAACCTACCAGTTTGGGAGGCATTTTTTGGGTGTGAAAAAGGTCATAATAAGGAAAAAAATGCTTTTTGCAGTAATGAGACATGGCAATGTCAGTGGCAGCTTCTCCTTAATTATTTTAGGACTCCATTTTGCAAAGAGCAGAATAGCCTTGTTCAACCCCAAGACTGAATTTAAACTATATACCGAGGTGCACACCTGAAATCTGGGACGTCTTTTTCACTGACACCTGTGTTCCTGTTCATAACTTTACTTTTAAGTATGTGAATGAGGGAAAGTCTTGGCAGATCAGGCCAAGGGCTTTGCCTTCTGAAAGTCAGAGCCTTGGTACTGAAAAGAGGGAGTGACAACACCATGCCCCAGCCAATATTCCTGTGTCTCTGCAATGACAAGGGTTCAATCTGCTGTTGCTGAGCACAAAATTTGTCCCTCCAAGAACTACCTAGAAAAGGTAGGGGACTACCTGTGTTCTGGTGTACTATGCTCCACTTAAACAGTGATTTGAGTCAATATTCTGATCTTGGTGCTCTGGATTATATAGATACCTCTCTACTAATAGTAGTATGTTAATAAACCTATCAACACAAAGGCACTGCTTAAGAGGATTGGCTCCTGTGCTTAAAATTAGGCATAGTTTTAAAGTTTGACTCAGGTTAGTTAGTAGCTGCTGGTCGAAATGAAGCATTTTACCTCCAGACCCACTTTATAAAAAAATCTAGAGAATGAATATTGCTGTGATTCTAACTAGTAATTGGGCCTAACAATACTCTTTTGTTCCACAGGGACAATATCTTCTGTAAAGCCAGTGCACTGTCAAGTGAGTCTAGCATACCATCTCACACAAGCTTTCATATGAAAATCAAGGCTGCCTATCATTAGCCAAATTTGCCCTTCTTACGTTGTAGGTCAAGTGTTGCATTTAAGCATTCAGTAAATAATAGTGGCCTTTGATAATCATATCAAAGACAATGAAAGATTTTACATTTGTTTCCTTGACCATGTTCTGGGAAAGAAGATCATTGTGACACTGAAATCTATAAAAAAGTTTATAGGGCATATGTCAAGCTTCATAAAATCCAGTTTCCTTTGGGAGAGAGGGCTGGGAGGAATTGTTTAGAGGCAAGCTGATCTTGGGCCAGCTTTGTGCAAACACTAGAACTGTCAGTAGCACTTCAAGTGCAAAGACAGTATTTTATTTCACTCATAAAGATCATCAAACTAGAACATTTATTATAAAGTATGAGAAAATAATTATGCCAGAAAGGTCAAAATGTGCAGTCACATAACCTACTGGCATTGCTGAGGAAGGTGTAGACTGGCAGCCAAAGTGCAGAGAGCATGGCCCGATGGTAAGGCAGTGCATGAAGTCGGGCGACTGTTTCTCCCCATGGCATCTGAGTTTCTGTGTCACGTTGAGGTCTGGGAGGAAAGCCAGGAAGATTTTCTCAAAGGGAAAGGGGATGCAGGAGGTCACCCAGCTTCTGCTGCTTTTGAAAATCAACCCTAAGTGCAGAAAACTCTTATGAAAGAAGGAGAACTAAAAGAGACTTTGTGGTGGACAGACCCAGGGCCTTCACACATTCCTCCTGGCTGCCTCCCTCCAACATGAGCAGCAGTGACCAGTGAAGGACTTCAAAAAATGGATCACTGCAGGCCTCTCACTAAATAAGTCACTGCTGTAAAAGGTTGCTTATCCTTTCCACTGGGAGTTTTGTAAAGCATACACACAAATCTCTATTTTGCAAGAGCAAAGTCTTAAATTGCCCCCAATTGCTGTGTCCCAACAGCTCTTTTCTGTTGTGCATCCCCTCAAGGACCAACATTAGCTCTTGGATACTGAAAAACAGGTTCATTTACCCCACCCAGCTGGGTAATTTCTCCTCACCATACTTTTTAGAAGTGAAATATGTGATAATCTGAACTAATTCACACACAACTTCCTCGTGAATTAGAGCCTCTGGCTTCTGCAGTCATTCCTCTGCAAATGCCTCAGAGGATTATCCTGGATTCAATATTCTGAACAAATAAACACCTACAAACAGGAATACACATTTCAAGTTTTAATTAAAAGGCCTTTTTTGGATGGCAGTATGTGATTTATTATAATAAGCACATTCTCCCTTGAAAGCTTGTTTTAATTTTTTTCTTTTTCTCTCTCTTTTTTTCCTTTTGGCTTGCCCTGCAAGCTGTTCTCTCTTGATGGGACAGTTTGAGTGTCTACATAATAAAGGATGAGAGAGAGAGAGACAGTGGCTGTGAAATCCAGTTGCAAACAGAATTGCCATCGCATACATCAGTTCAAATCAACTTCTATTAGGGGACCTGAAAAGAAGTACAGACTATTACATACCTGCCTACAGTAAAGCTATGATGCATCCTACTGATATATTTGCTGCTGAGTACTGTTATTGGGCAAGATGGGCCACAAATCACATTAACTAAGACAATTCTGTCATTCCTAGATCCTTATACATCTATCACTTCTTGCCCAGTAGTCCTTCAGAAGGGAATCACTGTCTATAAGAAAGTTCTTCTTGTTTGTGACTATTCTTTCAAGCTGAAAATGGACGGTAATTGAAGATCATTGAAAACAGATTTAAGTATATATTGAACAGCTTGCATGAAACAGGAAAAGCCATACCAGGCATTGCATTTTTTTTTTCAAGTTCATGGAGATGAAAATTCCAATAATAAAAAAACCCATGCATTAAAACACAGGCTCACAGTGGTGAGAAGGTTAGGGGAGGAAGGACAGCTGGGGTAAATCAGAGATGAAGTACATCTCACTGCCTTCCTTCTCAAGATGCCCAGAATACAGGGGAAGGAGGTAATGCATTGGTCTCACAGTCTGTTCCCCTCAAACCCTTCTGCTGCTCTAACATAAACTGGAGGAGGTGTGAGTGGAGGGTGATTTCTGTGGTCCACTACAATGTTCCTTAAAAAAGCATATGCGAGTGTTCGTCTTGTCTATTAGACAGTGATACAAATAGTACAAACACTGGGCAAAAATTTTTATGTACCCTGATACAGCTTCAGAGCTAAAAGGATTAAATCCCACTTGTCCTAACATAAGTTACTTCAAGGAGTCAGCCTAAAGAATTAACCATTAGGAACAGAAATGTAGTGTACCAGAAGAAAAGAAAAATAATTTAACATTTGCCACACCACATCAGCTCTCCAAAGCAATATAGCCTCTCATTTGCTCCATATTTGCCAGTTATTAATTTTGAGCAGCCACTTCAGTCTCATATTATGGGGCAGAGCCGGAGAGACAAATGGTTCTCATTAAGCAAAGTCATTGATTTTTAACGCCAGTCATGATCATCTGCTTTGTCCTCTTCCACAAAACCATGGTCAGAATAACAGTCCACTTTTTGTGTGTCGTATCTCTTTTACCTGCTTTGGAAAAGGACAAACTCCCTCTCACCCTCTCTTCTTTCCAGTCTAAGCATCCCTCACTTTTGCCAGTCCCCCAGATTGCCTTCACCAGAGCTGCTGCGAAAGCCTTTGCGTTGTGTGGATGCTGGGAGCAGTGCCAGGAGAGTGTTGGTCCGTTACAGCAGCAGGTCCTCCCCCACCCAAATCCCAGCTCTGCTCCAGTGCTGCGTGCCCTCACAGGTACCCGCCTCATCACCATGCACACCGCGAAGGCTTGTGCCATCCCCTGCAACGTCCCCTTTGAAATCAAGGCAAACTGGCCCTGAAGCTGGCCTTTTGTGAGAAGTAGTTGGCCGTCTGGCTACTTGTGTTAATACCCAGCAAGGCCTGTAACCAGGTAAATGAAAAAACCGTGGGGTTTCATAAGGCTGGAAAAAAATCTGGTTTTGGCAAAGCCAGTCATTAACCATGTCCTTTGACTTCCTTCCTCTCGTAGCAGCTTTGCAGTGGCTTGCTTGCATCCTTCCCCAACATCGATCGTTTGTTAATATATTCTTAGATGGTCTGCCTGCATTACAGGTGGGATAACCCCTTCCTCATCTTCCCTTGGACCTCATGTTGCTAAGAACCCAGTCCTCTCTTTCAAAGTCTTACATACTTCTGCCTACTTCCCTCCTAAGCTGTAAGTCCACTTAATCTCTTTCCAGAGTTTATACCTCAGAAACTTGAATTCCTTCAAGTATTGCAACAGCTGCTTTCTAAATCTCACCATAAAGAACTTGATCTCACACAATACAGGTATAGGAAAGGAAAAAAATGCTAAACAGCAAATGAATACCAAGGGAATCTAATATTTCATTAATGAGAGCTGCTGAGCAGCTTCAAATTTACTTCTGCCTCCTGGCAGGAATAAGGTCAAAACAAGGACATTTTTCATCCATGTACCTCACTCAACTGTTAAGTAAACTCAAGTTCGCAGTATTTCTCAGATATTCTCAGATTTTTCTGCTTCTCTGATGTAAGTCTGTTAATTTTTTATATTATTCTTTATTTACTGCATAGCTGTAAAGCAAGGAAGTAAGGAATAAATCACACAAGGGGTTGAGACATCTCTTTGCTTATGGCCCAAATATAAAGCTTATTGTTGGCCATGTTGGCTCAAACAAAAGGGCCACTCAATCGATCTTTTACCCTGCTTCCAACAATAGCCAGTAGCAGATGCTGAGGGAAAACACATAGGAAAAGGCCCATGCAGCATGCACAGCATGTCCTTCTGCCTATCCGTAGTTTAGGAATCTTCAAGAAAAATGTTGGGGATTTATTTTTACTATTTTGAACAATAGTTCTTGATGGATTTTTTTCCACACATATAGAGAAATAATGAGATAACACCCATTTAATCATTTAACCCAGCATTTAATCATTTTAATCCACTAATATTTTTCACATCTGAAGTATCTTGTGAAACTGAGTTCCATAGTCGAAATACGCATTGTCTGCAAAAGCACATCCTCCTGCCTTGCCTAAGTGCTGACCTTGGTAACTTCACTTGGATTCTCCTGGTTTGTGCCTTTAAAAATGTAATGAAAACCTCTCCTTTGTCCATCTCCACTTCAGCTCTGTTTCACTCTGCTGTATATTATCTAAGCTGAAGAGTCCTCGACTGTTTAATTGCTCTTTGCAGAGCCCATTACACACCTTTCTCCGTGGCTCATCTAGTTCTGAGTTGACCAAATCTGCATGCAACATGACAAATACAGAGGCACAACAGGCATGCTCAGTGGCATATTCAGTGTTCCCTTCCTAATAATGGCCAAGCCTCTGTTTGCATCCACGACCTCTGCCTCGCGGGAGCTGATGCTGTCCCTGAACTACCCACAGCGGCTCCAGCACTTCTGCCCTGACCAGTGCTGGTGTGCCGGTGTGAGTACTGTTGGCTCATTTTCTCCCTATGTGTTACTCTGCATGTGTGGATAAGGAATTTTATGGGTCATCTTTTCAAAGTACTCAATACTTTGAGATCTTTTTGCAATTCTTTATGATACTTCTTCATTTTTATTACTCTGAATAATTTTGTACCATCAGTAAGTTTTGCACCTGCATTCACCTCCCTTTCCTGAGAGATCTGGAAATATACTGAGCAAATCTAGTACTTTCCTTCCACTGTGAAAACTGGCCTTGTCCTTTGTTTCCTATTATGAACAGTTATTGATCTATATCCCAGGACAGTTCACCAAAGCTCTCTGAAACTGAAAAGCACAGTGGCTCATTCATTTCAATCCCCATGTTCCTTAACTCTTTCAAAGAGACACAGCTTTCCTCAGCAACAACTAGACAACTCTTCCTCAAGACACTATTCATATCCTCTTCTCCTTCTTCCAGCTGAGATCACTTAGCTTCATCCTAGCTCCAGCCAGCAGCTCAGTACAGAAGTCTCCAGGGTGACCCCTTCCTCCATCCTCATGGAAAGTTTTCTTCAATGCTGGCATGTGTCACCTCCTCTGTCCCTGGCCTCTCATCCTCTCAGCCAGCAGACTCTCAAAATACTTGGCTGCCTGATGATGGTATTGCAAGTAACTTTTCAGCAATTATACTGTGTTTTCTCTTTTCAGACATAGCATACACCTTTATGGAAGGCATATTTCTGTATCTAACAGCTTTCTTCATTCAGTTGTTTATCTGTGCTGAGCTATTTCTTTTTATTGTATTTGGTTGTATGTGTATTTTAAGCCTCTGATCAAGTAATTTAAACATTTTCTGTAACACCACTGAAGCATTTACCCTGACTGTCCTTTTAATTTCTTTATAGAAAGAAGGCTTATTCTATCTAATACTGTTCTCCTTTTGAAACAAAATGTGTTAGGATCTTGGCTCTGCCATTTCTACAATAATATTGAATTTGAAATGTTATAACCAATATAACAGAGCACCTTTGTGACAGTTACATCTTGAACTACCCCTGCTCAGCACTGAAGGAAGATTGGCTTTTTTTTCTCTCATTAAGTATCAGGCAAAGTGCTAAAGGAAACCGTCATCTATGGTATCTAAAATGTAGTCCCAGCACTGTGCTCCAATATGCAATTTATTCAGCCTTAATTGGACCAGCCGAAGTCTTCCATTATTATTCTGTTTTCTGCCTTTACAGACCCTGTGACTTTGTTTAGAGGTGAATGTCACCATCCTGGTCAAGCAGTTGTTTGTATACCTGAATCCCCTGCTCTTCCTCCTTGGGCAAGGAATGTCACAGCACAGGGTTTCTGTGATATTTAATGAAACAGTTAAGCTTTCTGATCCAATGCAATATTTTCTTCTGCATTTGCAGTGGGTGTTCTTTTCCTTAGATTGTACCATAATAAAAGGCCATTCACTGTACAATTTTTCTTAACTGCCATCATCATACGACACACTGTAGGTGAGCAAAGGCGAGTTATTACCTGCAGCCACTGCATGAACAAATCCCACAGTTGATGAATCTAGCACAGAGAGTCATGCTGAGCCCTTAGCCTCATCTCTTACCCACCTCTGACCTGGAGAGCACCAGCTCTTTTCCCATCCATTCCATGAATACCAGCCAAGTGTGGCCAGAGCAGTCACTGAAAACTATTGAGTGTGTGCAATGTGGTTACTATCACAGCATCCTTTTGAAATAATGTTAGATTACACACCAGATGGGGGGGGGGGGCAGTTATTTGGACCCTCTGTTCAAGGATAGGCTGATTTCCTCTGTAAAATGACACTGCTTAGGCTGGTGAAGGCAGAGCACATAGCTGACCTTGCAGTGACTTTGGGAGCATGCAGGCTAAATTTCTGCAGCACTGTGTGCACACAGTGCACAAGGTAGCAGCAGTTATTATGAATGGGAGCCCAAACCTAGTTACTGGCTCCCCAAGAGAAAGCTACATCCCCACCGTACCTACAACAGCTGCTGCTTTTTGGCAAATGTACAAATAATAAAAACAATCCCAGCAAGGTGCTAAAAGCAAAGAATCGATCGTTATCACTGCCTCAGCTTGGGGAAAGGGATAAACAGACTGTAATAAGTGTCAGATTTCTACAACTGCTCTTTCTCCATGGGGAATAAGACTATCCACTCCTTGCCAGCTAAGCAGAGGTCAGGGCCATGCCAGAGGAAGTAGCTACCATTAGCAGACATGAAGAACAGACGTGGTGTGTTGGTGGGATCTGTCTGAACTAAATAACTGGTTGATATAAGAGCAGCTAACCACTACTGGGGCTGATGCAGATCCTTAAGTGTTTTGGTTTCTTAACAGGAAAACAGTATGCTTCAAACCTCCAGAAAATTGTAGTTAGCCTGAAAGGGCCAGTCCATCCTTGGAAAATGAACGATACTGGAACTGTCCCAGTGCCACACATTTCAGCTGTGGTGTGAGCCAGCCCCCAGTGCCCGTAGCGCTGCTGAAGCTCTTCTAGCTCAGGGCTCACCCAGCCTCGTGGGGTTGCCGTGTCAGTGCATGGGCTTGATCCTCATCGCTCATTGCCCCTCTGAGCTGCCACTGCGACTTGCTTGAACACAGGAAGATTCTAGAAGAAGCAAATGCAGACCAAATTACCCACAGAAAAAGTTTATTCCGGGAGGTTGGTTTATGCCCTGCAGAAAGTCGGTCTGAATTCTTTCAAACTGTATTTTAATCCTGTCTAATGTGACTATGAATATCCCCTTTGCCAGTCTCAGTATATAATCACTTTTCCAGCCAAGCTCAGGGCTGGCTGCCAGGCCATCCTATGGAGATGAACTCCACAGGCTGTGCATGCAGCACCCAGAAGGGCTCCTTTGCATCTCGCTTACTTGCTGCTTTGCATTTCGGCTAGCACTCCTTGTCGTGACATGTTGCATCGGCTACGACTGATGATACTGGTTTCAACAGCCCTGATGCTGAGGAGGGGCAAAATACGATCATGAGATCCCTATCGTTGCCAGGGCCTGGCTGTGCTCAGCCACGGGACTAGCTGGCCTGGCAGGGAAAAACACCTGCTCGAGGAGCCAGTTCTCTTCTTCTGTGCTCCCCCCTCGTGTGCAGACACCCCACAGAACATGCCCAGGACATTTCTTTAGAGCAGCGTTTGTCTTGTCAGCAGTGAGTGTATTAAACTTCGCTGTGATCCAAGTCAGAAAAAAAAAGAAAAAAAAGCCTCTCTATGGCTGCTGTTAGACACGGCGGCTGTGTTACGACTGTGTGCCACTTGACTATGCATAACAGTGTTAGGCTGCTGTGCAGTGCGGTCTTGATTCTCTGGAATAAAATCACCACTCTGCCAGATCACTCCCACTGTGGGAGTGAAGCTGTTTATATTTTTCCTTAAAAATTAAAAAAAAAAAAAAAAAAGAAAAAAAAAGAAATCTGGGCCTGCTCCAGAAAACATTATTGGATTCAAATCTGTGGTACAAAGAAATCTAGAGTTTGCTCGAATCTGCTCTGTCGACTCAAGGCGCAGGGGTTTTTTTTCCCCTTCCAGTTGGTCCTTTCTAGTCTCCTTCCACACCACTTTTCTCTTTTCTGTCTTTACCAGTACAGGAATCCTACAAGCATTCAAAGGGATATTGCAGAGTGATACAAACTTACACTTACAGGAGCCTATTTTTAAAATGTAACTTTATGACTGCCCAGTGCAAGTGTCTTGAGGAAACTCCCATTTGTCGTTTTGCAGAAACAACATCACAGAGGAGCAGTTTGTAATGGCCACATTCCAGGGACTGAAGACACAGTTCATCCACGCATACCTCTCTGCTCTTGTGCTGGTCATCTGCTAACCCACAACCTCTCCATGCAGCAACCTCTTGCTAATGCATCATGCTTATGAACAAAAGGAGGATGGAGGGGTTTTTTTCTGTTTTCTAATAACCAGGAATGGTACAGAAATGTAGTGTCTTTTTTTTTGTCTTTTTTTTTTCTCTTACTATAAAGGTGGTTACACAGCTAGCTCTTCATGTCTGAATTTGTTTTTGTGGGCTAGCAACACCAGCATTTAGATCACCTGTGGTGTGGTGTGATATGAAAGAGAAAAAAATCAGGCCCTCTCCATTTATACCTCAGCAATCTCATTTATATGGAGCGGAGAGCTGGGATAGCAAACCTGCTTCATTGTGGCAGGTTGATTTATAAGGTGGCATAAACGCGCAGTGCTGCTCTGAGGCTGAAGATTACTTTGGTTTGCTGCCCCACTTCCATTAGTGTTATGTCACTCGAGAGTTATTCAGCCAGAGCTCCCTTTCACGCAGAGACGTGCCGTCAGAGCTGACTTCCCCGGCTCCCTGCGCGCTGGTGCTGCCGCCGTCGGTGCCACCCACCGCTCGCTTGGGCAGGGACGGTGCCCCAGGGTGATGCTGGCTGCTGCACACACTGCTGGCAGAGCACGGGTGGTCCTCCAGGGCTTGGGCCCCCCCAACCTAACGTCCCTGAAGATCACCTTATTCTTTCAGGTGGCCTCACCTGAATTCATGAACTACCTAAATTTACAGCAAGGAAAGCCACCCTTTCGAAGACAACATCCTTTTTTTTTTTTTTTTCCCTTCTATTTCAGTGTCCTGGCTGGTTCTGAGTGAAATTTTCCCTGGTGGGATCAGAGGACGGGCCATGGCTTTGACATCTAGCATGAACTGGGGTATAAATCTCCTCATCTCCTTGACATTTTTGACTGTAACTGGTAAGATTTCTCTGTGTCCTTCCAAGTTTATATTCCCCTAGTGGGCAAAATGAATCTTTCCTATACAAACTACATTGCTAAAATTGCAGCCGTGATGCCCCAGGAGCCAAATTCAGATCTCCATTTAGGTGCTGTTTGTTAGTGTAACTTCACCGTTTCCACCACATCTTTCTAAGTTTGCGCTAGTAATTACAGCCTCACGGTGCTGGCTATCAGAGCGCCTTGCACATCAACTCCGTAGGCTGTGAACCCCAGCTCTTAAAAACACCATTGGCCTAGTAGGCTGAAAACGCACAGGAGTTAGGATTTAGTCCTGCATCTTCTGAAGTCAATGGAAGTTCTGCTCTAGATCAGACCACAGCTTTTCTGAGCAAACATTTTTAAAGACAGTCCCATTGAAATAATTCCTTTTCACAGGAATGTCCTGGCTTTGAGAAAATTTCTTTTAGAAAAAGGTATCTTTGTAAGGTAAAAATGTTTCATGTTTTAATATGAGAAAGTAGACTACCGTATAGTAACTTATAATGTGATGATCAACAAGGAAAAAAGTTAAATGCTGATGTTGAAACTCATTGATTGGCAAATATTTTTTTCTAATTTTATTTCATAAGAAGTTTTGCAAATTTTAGTTTTCAGTCTTATTCTGAGGAAAATATGTGCTGAAAATAAAAATATACAAGGGAACAGAAATTCCAGGTTTTGCTCAACTCTACATTACTCTCCACCGGAGGCGAGAATCAACCCACGAAAAGTCAAGGTGGTTTTCATCCTGTTAGAAGCATTTTGAGCTGGATTTGAAAATGACCATGATCTGTGACTAAAATAGGTTCTACATTGGTGTTTTCTTTTCTTAAAAAAAAAAAAAAAAGAGAGAGTGAGAGAGAAACCCTTGAGTACTCTCCTGAATAAAACTAGGGAAAATATGCCAGGTCAAACTCATTGTGTCCACACTAGCACTTCAGTGAGATCAAGGGCCCTCTTCAGAAGCAAATCATCCAGTTGTCCCCACTCCCTGCACTTTGGTTTGCATCATAGAACTGCCCTCCAGAACTACACAAGCTTTTGGACAAAACCAAACCAGAAAATGCAAAGTGAAGGCACTCCAGCTGCCAACACTTGCTCAGTCCCTGGACCAGGCTAAAGCTCTTCCTAAGGAAACGTTCCCCAAACCAGACAGTGCAGACCTCGGGTCCCCAGTACCAACTGTTTCACCTGAAGGTCCCCTCCCATCATGCAGCACTGTTAATGCACACCTAGCCATTAGTCTGGTCTCAGTTTCAATGAATATAAAGCTGCAGTAACTCTATTGGCTTAGCTGGGTCTAATCTGGATTTATGAAAGTGTAACTACAAGCAAATACACGTTCCTAGTCTACAGCAGAAAGGCAGAATTGGAAATTCTGTCTTCAAATGAATACAGGTGGAGGTCACAGTGGCCAGCAGCACCTGTACGGAGGTGTCTGATGCAGAAGATACTGGCTGGATTAGCTGCTTCAGCTGCAATTTTTAGCTCACGACACAACTGACAAATGTCTCAACTGTCCGGCTCGGTTTTAGCAGGGAAAAGGGCTAAGGGGACTGCAGCAGCCTGTTGGGTTTGTATATGTTTTATTTCCCAGGGGCTGCAGAATGCATCCCTCAGCCTGAGGACTACCTGCCCCTGGACTGTAGGCTCAGAGAACCACTAGTTCTCGGCTGGCCCCATTAGGAGTTCGCTCTTGGATCCCTTTCTGGCGCAGGACTTGCAATGGAAATGCTGGGAACTGACAGGCAAGGAAGATTAGCTGGAGACAACTGCAACAGTGTGAAAAATGCTTGGTTTTGCTCCATGAAAGAATATGCAACAAAGCCAGACAGAGGTGGAAATTCCAGGTGCTTGTGACCCCCCCGGTGCCTTTGCACAAACCAGTAACAATGGCTACTTACTGTTTCATCTAGAGTGACCACAAGCAAAACAAATCAACAGGTTCACGCTAAATGGGTCAATATGGGCTCATCAGTTTTCTTTCATAAGGAGTATTAGAAAAAGCAAAACCACTCTTCTTTTTCAAATTACGTCCAGGCACAAATAAGTGAGCCAAGAATAACAGCCTAGCTTCTTTCTAACTTTCCTGTGCATTAGGGGCTGTATCCTATAAAAATAATGTCAACAGAAAAAAATCACAGTATTTGAAAATTTTTTAAAAACCATGTTTTCTTCCTTTGTAGATCTCATTGGCTTGTCCTGGGTGTGCTTCATTTACACAATAATGAGCCTAGCATCCCTGGCTTTTGTTATTGTGTTTATACCAGAGACAAAAGGATGCTCTTTGGAGCAAATATCCATGGAACTAGCTAAACAGTAAGTACCGAGCCTGTGACTGCATCCCCCAGGTGCCAGAGGGACAAAGCCTTTCAGTGCCACATGCTAAAAGAACTGAAACGACACTGTTTTTTTTCTGGAAAAATCAGATTCTCTCAAGGCTTGAGCTTTGTACATGTTCATCTGAGTGGCCAAGCAAACATTTTGTTGGTGCTGAAGGACTGGCCCTAAAGGGATGGTGGTTTCCAGCACCACTGCGAGAAACGCCTGCAGCCAGACCTGGCTCCCCTGCACTTTTGCTGACTGGTGTTCCTGGAGAGGAGGGCAACTGTGTTCTCACATTTAGGGCTCTGCATCTTGGTTTGCATGCAGAAAAAGGGAAGGAGAGAGGGTCTGTCACAAATACTTCAAGGCTCCACATGAGTTTTGATAGCTCTTCTGGATGGACATTTTTTGGTGCATTTACTGAGTCCTGTGGCTCTGTAGACTCTACGAGCTGATACCCAAAAAAGGTTCTTCTAGCATGAGTTTCATGTCCTCAGCTCACCAGATAAAAAGAGTAGAAGAGCAATGAGAGGGAGAGAGTGTTGGTGACGTGAATGCTAGTTGCCGGCTCCTTTAATACAACCCATTCTGACTGGTTTTGTGTCTTTTGAGTCTACTTGTCTTTTCTTAGCCCTCAGAAGTAGGGTGGCCCATGGAATTACATACGCTCAACAAAAGTAGCACAGCAATTTGGAGAACAGAATTAAACGGTCTGCTGATACAAATGCTGTTTACTTACAATCTCCAGATGCAGGTGTCATTGACTGTAAATTGACTGGCAAATTTTACTATCAATTTGCTACTGTCCCCATTCCTTTCAGTTGGTTTTGGACATTAAAAAAACCCCCCAAACTAAGCAGCCCCGGTGTTTAAAATGCAGCACTCTCCTGGTCTGTTCAAAGAGCTGCTCTACAGCAGCCACTTGCTTTTTTTGGACTCATTTCAGAAGTTATCAGCATAATGCATAGAAGGATAAAGAAATGACAGGGAAAACGATTTAGTAGACCAACTTTTTGCAGGGCTGATGGGGTGAGAGTCAGGCCTCCCCACAGCTGGCGGCACGCTGCTACGGGCAAGGCAGCGCCCCCGGCCCCCCCGCACCCCCAGGCTTGACGGGGAAATGGAGGTTCCTTCACCCTCTCCCTGCCGAGAGCCTGCCAGCAGCCTGCCGCCCGCCGGCAAGACAAGGGACGCCCAGAGAAAAAGGCCTGAAGGCACGGGTAGAAGTACTCAAACTGAAAATAAGACACATACTTTTCGACAGCAGAAGTAATTAACTTGTGAACAGCCTAGTGCCATGGGTCATCCTGTATTTGGATGCTTACCAGAGAAATTTTTATTTTTTTTTCTAAAGGGTACGCTGTAACTCAGCCAGGCTTGAAGGAGGTTGTTTACGGGCTAATTAAGAGCAGTTATGCCGGTGCAGAAAGCCCGGAGCTAACGGCGCTGCCGGAGCCGCCGGGCTCCCCCTCGCAGCGGTCACTGCCGCCCGCACTGAGAAATCGGCGTTTCTGGTCGGGCCCCGCGGGCCCCCCCCTGCCCTCCCCTCCCTCCTCTTTAAAGACAGACGTAAATCCAGCGGGGAGCCGGGGCCGGCGGCGGGCGGCG
>JAVJGG010000082.1:24036467-24056380 GCA_035590195.1 Aviceda cuculoides | reverse complement strand
GGGGCCGGGGCGTTGCGGCGGTTTGCCCGGCCGTGCTCGGCCTGCAGAGCCGCCCTGCCGGGCAGCCGCGCTCCTGGGTGGCGGGCGCATGCAGCCGGGCGAGCGCTCGATGGCAAACCTTGGTGGGTTTGTTTGCTTCTGCAGGAAATACGTGAAGACCCCCTTGTGCTGGATGAGCCAGCGCAGAGAGAAACTGGTGCCGGTGGAACTTGCCAAGAGAGAGAAGGAGCAGCTCTACTAGGCCCGGGGCAACCCAAGCAGCCTTCACCAAAAGACTGATTAAAAAAAACAAAAACCAACAAACAAAAGTTCAGCGATGCTCACACTCTGATGGGACATTTGCTATCTTTATTATACTCAAGATAGTCTCTATTTCATTTCTTAGTAGAGCTTCTTTCAGTGGCAGTTTACAGCCCACATTAAAGATCGTTGTAGCTTATAACTTACTGGAAGTCTAGGCTCCCTCTGTTTCAAACCACCCCCCTCAGCTCCCCTGAGGTTACTCACCTCTTACATGCAGGAGGTGAATGGAAACTGGAATATTGTGCACAATTCTAGTTAGCCCTATTCAACAAGAGTTCAAAGAACGATTGGGGTGCCAAGGAGGAGTCTCACAGGAGGAGCCCACCAAAGACAGGTCTGTTTAGCCTACCAAAAAAGGGGCTGAAGAGGGTTAACAATGCTGTCAGTATATTAGGGAAAACAACGCTATCGAGCAGAAATGGACAACTGTGGAGTGTAAAGGATGATGTTAGTGCAAAGCAACCGGGTATGAACTGTTTGCGAATTAATACAGGCTTCAGCTTAACAAGACTTGAAAAAGGATCTTGTTCATCAGAACTTAATTATTTATAACATAGAGCATGCTCAGCTTCTAAGAGGAGCTTTACATAGTTTCCTGGGAGGGCCAGGATTCAGTGACCTAGGAAATACTCCTCAAAAAAACCCACAGTCAAATTGTTTAATGGGGGGACATTTGCATAATCAATTACTGAGGATGGCCTTACAAAAGAGGAGATAGGGTTTCTTTGGCTTCCCAGTCCCAGGAAAGCTAGAAGCTGGCAGTACGAGAGTTGATGCCAAAATCATTCTATTTCTCAACACAGGGCACACTAGACTTTGACTTTTGGATTCAGAAAGTGAGAATTGTGTGGTACAGGGCAGCACAAAAGGAGTTCAGAAACTGTAATCACTGCAAATCATAAATTACATCCAATTTTTGGTTATTGCTTAGCAAGTGTATCCTGAATTACTCAACAAGCCTCTCCAAAGGGTTATCTATATGGCTCCCATCAAAGAATGTAGGTCTTTTTTTCTTAGAAGGTTAATAGATCTTTTTTAGAATGATCAGTAGATAAATATTAGCAGATAAATAAATGGTTCTTTGTTTAAAGAAAAAAGCATGCTTTAAAAGCATGCCGGCTGTCTCAGCAGCCACACAGTGGCATTTCTTCCAGCATTTAATTGAGGAAGCAAGACTGACACTGTCAGCTGGAGTGCAGTTACTACTTCAAACTAAGCACATGATCCCAATTTATTTGCTGTCTCATAGCATAAAAACCACGTGACTGTGTCCTGCACTGAAGGAACAGTAACTTGCTGATCTAGGTCGTTTTACTTCTGAGCAGAGCGGATCAGTTCTGATCAGATTCTTACATGGTCACACTTCTAGGTACTGACGCTGTAAATTTATAGGAGTGCATCTATTCAGACAGTGAGCATGTGTTCAAAACCTGAAAAGAAATTATTGAAGCCATGGACATGATTTGCCAGAAGTCACTGGAAATTTAGCTACCTCAGGTTGGGAACCTACTGGCCAGGTCTGTACCACAACCTTCTTGTACTGTAAGCTTTAAGGGAACCAATATCAAAACCTGTTGGACTTTTGGTACAAAGGTCAGGTAAATAGTTATCACAATGCAGGATTTTTAACTATGCAGATGCCATGTCATCTAAAACAAGCAAAACACTTAATTGCTAGGCCACTGGCTAGCAGGTCAGCTTACGGCTGCCTTATTTTCTCTGTCCCGATCTTGGAGCCAGCAGTCCTCACAATAACCTTGTGGGCACTATGAGACCGGGCTGCATTCAGGGATTCTTATCATAGTATGCATAAGGCTCAGCAAGGTGCAGGTTTTGGCATACACAACATACCAAAGATTAAGTAAAATCTTCTCATAAGGTCCACGTGAGCCCTTTTGACATAGTCTATAAGCAACGAGAGACCAAGCACACCCAGGACACACGGATAGACAGCAGGGCTGTACACCTGAGACGAAGGTGACAGACTGAAGGCCCCATCAGAAGCAGTAAGCTTGGAAACCTTTTGCTCTCATTCCCTGTGGGGAATTGGCAGATTCCCATCCCAAGCTAAAATTCCACCCTGGATCTCAGGTGTTTCCACCTATTCCACAGACACGGAAAACTCTGGATTCCATTACTTTGAATTTTGCAATAAAAATTGAAGACCTGCTTAGAGTTTTGTTTGAGGTCTACAGTTCCAACATCGACCACAACAGGCTAGGAGAAGAGGTCCCTGCAAGGGAAAGAGCCCATAGCAAACGGTCTCATTCCACTTCCCTGACCGCAGCAGGAACAGTTCACTCCACGCTGCAGCAGCAGGAATTGGCAAAGGTAAGAGTATTCCTGTAACTTCTACAAATAGTCAGGAAAAGGATGCCAAATGTAGGAGAGCTCAGCCACGTAAAAGTTTCATAGCAGTGTGAAACAGGAAGAGCTAGAGAGCTGGGTTTGGAGCAGTGGGAGAGAAGAACCAGAACGTGGCCAAAACCTACAAGATTTGGTGTTTTTTTTAATTTGGTTTTCGGTTGGGGTTGGGGGGCGGGGGGCTTGTTTGTTTGTTTTTCATTTGGAATGCTCAGTTCAGCATCCTGATTTTTGCGCTTTCGGGATCAGCTCACATTCTGATACACAGCCCGAATTTCTTTTTTTTTTAACCATACCATGCTCAAGCAAAGAATAGTTTTGAAAAACACCAATGCCTTCTTGCTAGAGAAAACACCACATTCTATTACTCAAATGGAAAGAATAATAAAACATGGGATACGTGGTCGGTGCCATGTGTTGCATTAATGAGTATGTGTCAAGCCTGGGAGCCTGGCAACCATTTGCTGAAGAAAAGCAAAAGACCTAGAACTTCTCAAGTGCCAGCAAAGGGCTGCAGGTGTACCTGCTAATACTATAAAGCTTTTTTCTTAGATAAACAGTGGTATTTTCTTTTTATAAAACCTATACATTCCACTGTCAGTTCTGAACACTTGTAAAATGATCTTGTCAAAAGACAAGAGTCCGAACTTTCTGTGTTTCCGAATTTTCTGTGTTTCCGAATTTTCTGTGTTTCTGCATGTTAGTACCTTCCTCAGTTTTTTAGCATTGATGCCTACAGAAATCTCCCCACCCGCTTCATGTTTAGGCTGGAGGACAGTTATCAGTATCATGCGTTCTACTAAGTCAGCTTCAGAACAAGAAATATTAAGGTGACTCTGGGTAGTCTTCCAAATATGCCATTAGTTTACCAACATCATTCTTATACTAAAAAGTGCCTGAGATTAAATCAAGTAATATAATGTATTTTTAGTAAGACTATATTACAGGAAATTCATCCATTTCCTGATCTGTGACTTTACCAGGTAGTGCATTACCCACATTTCCAATATCATCCCCATTTGCTCTGGCTGGTACTGTTTTCTGATAATTGCCTCTAGATAGCAGACCTTTGCACATGTGGTCCAAGCCTATACCGGCTTACAATTTCTATTACATCACATTTAGTGAAAGAAGCTTCTGCAAAATCTTTCTCAGCATTGCAGCTTCCCAAACAAACCTCTGCTGTAATAAATTTTGTGAGTGTTCTTACAAAAATAAATTTAACGCAGAAAATACCACAGAAATTGTCTCCCCACCTTACAGGTTTTGGGTTCATTGCGAGCTATTCTAAACTTTCCCCATGTGCAGCTATTTAGTGCATACACAAGTAAGTAAAAATACCATCTTTCTGAATAAGGCATAGCTCCAACGCTGGTTTAACCGCATAGACCCTAATAGCTTCAGACACCTCCAAAAGGTGATGATGCTGCAGTCAAGGGCATTTTAAATCATTATCAGCTATAGTCTTCATTGTAGTCCTACAGACTTAGCCCTATACAGCCCTATAAATGTAGCCCTGATTGTACTGGTCTTTTATAACAAAGCCTGAACATCCAATCACATAGAACTGGCAATCACAACCTCATCAACTATGAAAATACAAGGGAAAACAGGGACACGTCTTACAAATCACATTCCTGTATCTCTGAAGCACTCCACAAAAAAATTTGTCCCAGATCTAAAATTATTCAGTAATGGATTGGATTACAGAATATGCCTATTAAATCTGCAGGCAATACTAAACTGGGAGAGACTGGGTTGGAATTCAGACCTTCACAAATCCATGAGAAGGGTCTGAAAAAAGCAGGACACAATTCTGAAAGCCTAAGTGCAAATTTCTCTGGTAACGCTAATTGCAAGTCAGAGAATGATAAAATGGAGCTAGAAACTGCAGGAAAAGATCTAGTGGCTATGACAACTCACAAGCTAGCAATGAGTCAGTTATCATTCTAACGCAAAAGGAAGCTCTTAGTAGGTTGTATAAATAGAACCAACCCTTCTCTTTAAGGAATGTGAAATGAACTTTTTATGGCGCTGCTAGCGCCACAGCTGAGCACTGTGCAGAGTTTTGCATGGGATCTACCTGGAGAATCCAGGGACAGACGAGCAGTGCTTGAGAAAACACTGCCATTGAGGAAGAGCTGATTGACAGGCGAGTTTAATCAAAGCACCGCTCCTCACACTGGAGGTGAGAGCTAGCATGCTGAGGCATGCTGTCTGGCCTCGGGTCCACATCGCGACTGCAGGAGTCCATAGCGAGAGCCTAGGTGGAGACAGCATCACACGGCAAAGGAAACAAAGACAAACTCTTGAAGGTGGGGAAGGGAGGTGTGTATATGCACGCATGCATAAGCAGCAAGGCTTATTCCAGACTGAGGTGGGGACCTACTGATTTAGATCAGTGATGCGAAATAGTGACATCCCTGAGCGTAAGCGTACACTGCCAAATGCCCTTCATCAGAGGCTTTAAAGAGTATTTGAGGCTTCCTTGGAGCTAGGATAGGTGAGCACACAGTTCAAGGAATCTTTATTTGCTATTATTATTTCTCAATACTACCCTCCAAGTTTAGTAGTGTGCTTTTTGTCCCCCTTACGTACTGTTACGAAGGCCCCAAACTGCGAGCATGGATCTAAGCAGCACTTGAAATGAAACAGTTCACCTTTTAATACATTGCAGCTCGTTATTACGTTCCATTTTTGTTCTAACAGGCAGACTTCATACTACGGGACAGTGCTAAGAAAAAAGTGAAACATTCCTCTTTCTCCATAGGTAAATTTAGGAGACACATATGCTTCACAAAAGCTCCAGAATTTCACTGGTAGCACTGAAGCGCTTTGTAATTTGATCCAAAAGAAAAAGAGGCAAGCCTAATCTAAGACAGCTATTGTAGTTACAAAGGCCAAATCCTCATTCATCAGTTTAGGACTACACTTTGTTCCTGGAAAACCCATTACAATTGTGTTCATTGTTCAAATACCTTCTGCTTTTTCTTTTTTTAAATTGTAACAATAATAATGTTCCCTAATGACGGTTTGTCCATTGCTCTCTCTGACTTTTCACAAAAACCTCATTAGTGTCAGGAGTGCCAAGGTCCACATTATCTTCTATAAGAACTGGAAAACTTGCATATAGCAAGCATCCCTTTCCCTGCTCTTTATCATGAATTCTGTGACTGTTGAACTCAACTTAGTAATTTCATGCTTATATGTCCTCTCTTTCCTACCTGCACTGAGTTTAAAGGATTTTTATTAATATACTGCTTAAGGCTTGTGACAAATTGTTGCTTCTTTTTGTTCACGAGGGGTTTGGTTGAGCATTTCCCTTACTACTCCTTCCTTTCCATAATTTCTGCATGAAGTCACTATGAACAGTCCCAACTTCTATACCATCCCCTCAGCCACATTAAATACAATACACTAGGCAGTTGCTTCTTCAGGACGTTCTTCCACCTTTTTTTCACAGCTGTGACTTCTGGTACAGTAACAGCTCATGGTTTACTATTTTTAGCACCCACTAAGACTGTATATTACCTGCAGCACACAATAGTAGTGTTACATTTCTCTTCAGTGAGATAGGGAAAAAAGACATACATACATTTATACATATTTATTGTATCTTTTTAAAAGTAGCATTTGCAGTTACTTTTAAGCATTCACCTCTCTTCTGCTTCAAATGTGCACTTACTGAGAGAAACATCTACTGGCTTCCAAGTCCAAGATTAATACCAATAATAATACACGCCAGAATCAAGCTTCATTGCTTGTTGGCAACTCCTGTCATGAAAATATTATACAGTAAGAAGAGTGTAGAAAAGGTCTGTGTTAATCCTTCAGCAATAGGCTGGGGCTGGATTAGTGTGACCATACCATCTTCTCAAGTTGAAGCACAACACCACTTTCCTGAAAACCGAAGCTCACATAGTAACTTTTTTGCTATTGCATCCAGTAGGTGGACAAGGCAGTTGGTTTTTCTACAGTAGCTTCTTCAGTTGATAAGATTTCCTCATCATCTATAGGAAAACACTCGCTGTAGACCTTTATATTTAGAAATGTCTTCTCTTCATGTAACAGCAAGAAAATACTTGAAGTCTGGCATGTAGTTAAGAACTGGGAACAAACCAAATTTCATCCTTGGATAAACATACGTAACTACTATAGATTTCAATCTAACCCACGCACAAAGTTTTACACATACTACAATTAGAAACAGAAGGTATCAGCAAAAGACTATTCTTACATTGTTTCAAATTAATTTGCAGCTATACAATTTTAACTGTAATAGAAAAAAGGAAAGGAATATAACAGAACAGGTATGAAGAGAAATATTTTCCAAACTTTTATTTGTGCACATTCATCAGGTGAAAAAGATAACTTTTACAGCTTCTTTGGTGCCCAATATTCAGCATACAAAAATGTAAAAGACTATTCACAAATAAAACACAAGCTCAAACTAAGAAAAAAAATAATGTTTTAAAGGTAGTGCACATCGTGACAGCTTTGCTTATGAATACACAGAAATTACTGCAAAAATAAATAGAATGTCTTTTTAAAAGCAGCAATTTCATATCTTGTAAACTTCCGTTTTTACAATACAGCACTGTTAAGAGTAAAATCCAAAAGAACTGGAGTTTATACTGTGGCCATGAGCAAGTAAAAGAGTCTGTATTCCTCTGCTATTGTTGGTCCAGTTTTCCTTTTTGCTTTTAGTCCAATGTGCAGCAGTCTTTAAAGGTGCTTGGTTAGGGAACCTAACCATCAAGTGGTGAATTATAAAATTTATTTCCTGCTTTCAAACACGAACGGGTAAATCTGTTCCACAGCACTGGCAACAGCCTTTACATTTGGCCCTGAGACACATTTAAAAAAAAAAAAAAAAAAGAAAGCAGTAGGAAGAGAAAAATCAGGGAAATGGAAATTAAAACAATAGTATCTTTAAAATAACCTTAACATTTTTAGCTACTACAACTTTATACTGTAGACAAAAATAATTTCTCCCCCATTCCTCTCAACTTAAGAAGGTGTTCCTCTGATCACTTTTACTTACAAGAAAAGACTCTTGCATGAAATCTGC
The DNA here is from genome assembly GCA_035590195.1 of Aviceda cuculoides. Taxonomy (NCBI): domain Eukaryota; kingdom Metazoa; phylum Chordata; class Aves; order Accipitriformes; family Accipitridae; genus Aviceda; species Aviceda cuculoides. Next base: position 24,048,642 of record JAVJGG010000082.1, on the reverse strand, counting down.
AAGATGTTCTACACTGGTCAATGGCTAGACTACAAATAAATAATACTGTCATTTAATTTTGTAACAACTTGGGTGCTTTTTGATTTACTGGCTTAAAAAGTCAGCCCAGAGAAGAAGGCAGAGGTAAAAGAAATACTTCTACTTATGCTCAACTTCTAGGAATTTGTATTAGTCAAAGCCTAGCCACTTTTAGCTCTTCTTTTAAAAACCTACCAACAAAAACTACTGCTAAATAGTGCTGCATTTAACCTGAGTATGTTTCAAGCAGTGTTATTTTATGTTTGAAAATTATAGACTATTACTTTCTAGTCTGGATTTTGCAAATAGCTTCACCATTGATCTCAGGACAAAACCTGCAAGCCAGGGAATCGTTATTGTCTCAGGATGAAGCATATGAAGGTTATCTAACACAATCTATGAACATTTGGCGAAAGAAAAGGAAGAATGAACTAGCGACGCTTTCTAATGGTACTAGACCATTTTATGCAATGAACAATTAAGATTGCAAATAAGCAAGCAGTAACATGGCAGAAGAAATTCATCCTGGACAGAAGTTTGGTGATGCAGATAAATGAAAACAGCAATTTCTCATGTGCTTTGATGACTGTGAACTCAGTGGTTTTTTACCTTGCTTTAGACTTCAAAAATTTCTTCCAAGTATAGAGAACTATTCAAAATGGTTCCCCAAAATCATAAATAAGTTAAATAAGTTATAAGTTACTTATTTAAGTAATTATGGAAATACTGGTTTAATTTACACGCTCAGTCAGAAAAAAAATGGAATGGAATAGGATTCTTCCTGTATTTTGAAACTCTGTGAGTTAAGCACTCACCTAAAACAAGCCTGGTGAAAGATACCTGCTTTCTGGGCAGATATTGCACCTTCCTTAAATTTGTCTGCTATTACAAAAAAAACAAGTTCTAGAGAAAGCCTTCAGAAAGTGAAGGTATGAGTAGGCAAATCATTCTTGTAAAAAAAATGTCACTCCCTGTAGGGTTGAAGAGGTGTAAAAACTGGATCATCATTGCAGGGAGTGTAAGAGAAGAAAACAAAACCCAAAACAACCTCCTCATTGCTCATTTTGGAGGAAGAAAAATTAATATTTCTTCCTATTACATATCAGTTCTTTTTCTTTTCTCAGTGTAACTCTCCAGTTTGGAAATGTATTTTTGAAAGGGATGTTAATGCTACATGCAGTGTAGTTTACAGCACTATGAAGGTGAAAAAAAGGAAGAAAATTCAAATAAACAATAAATACCTGCATTCTCAAGTCTTATCTCACTTTAGTTTTTATAAAACCCAGTAATTTTTGAGCCCACTAATAATAACACTTTCTCTACAACTCTTTTGGCACTTTCACTCAAAAACAAACTAGGTGCTAGTCTTGGGAAACAAAATCCCTTCACCATATCTTTTGACTATTTCAAACATCTTACTTTCCTAAACCTACTGACCTTAAAGTTAAATATTCCCAACAAGTTAAATATTTATTTTTGACATCAAAATACCTGTAACTGTGATACTGCCTGTGGAAAAAATCTGTAAGGTAGCTCTCAGAGTTTTTATTCTGTAACACACGGCAGGATGAAGTTCTGGTTCATAACTAGAAAACAAAATAAAAGGTAAAAATTATAGATCTAGAACTGAAAAAGAAAAGCTTAGAAAGTATGCCAAGATTATAATTCTTTAAAATCCTACCGTACCTCGCATGAGGTCTGTTATTCTTCGTAAATTCTGGCAATCTGATCTCAAAGGGCATGTTGCACACTGCTAAAACATTCACAACTTTAAAATCTGTGAAAATTACCTTTTCAAAAGAGAGGAAAAAAAGACATTAGAAATTCAGTTTACAGTGAGGCAGATGTATGGGTTGCAAAAAAAAAAGTTAGAAGAATACTAATTAGAATATTTTGATGAGATTTCAAAATTAAAATCTTGTGATTGATGCATTTCTAATAGGAATCTAAACAGTACTTAATGGACTCAAATCACTTTATCCTTCTGTGGTACAGTAACTCTTGAACTAGACACTTCACAGTTGTATTATATGGTTATAGCACAGTTTAAGAATGAGACACAGAAACAACTCATATTGCTGAACTAAACACCACCAAATTGAAAATAAACTAAATTAAATAGCTCATGCAACATCAAAATAAGCAGAGAAAAGGCTTAGATTTCATTGTTATAAGAATCTTACACAATTTGAAAACTTCTTTAATGCCATGTTGCTATACACCATTTTTATTAAAGCTAAGAATAAGAAAAAAGGTGAAAAATTTTTGTTTCAAATCTCCAGTGGCCAGTACAGCAATCTGTTCTTCTACTCCATTACTTTCTGAAACCCAGCTCAAACTACTGGCTTTCAGTTATTCTTTGCCACAGCCATTTTAGATGACAATAAAACAGTCAATGGACAATTCCTAAACAAACAACTGCACTGCTGAGAAGCCAGTGTTGGAAATACCACTGAATAAACTTTTGTTCATTTTCTGAGATTCCTTAACTTAAAATGACCATTACTTAGACAAAACTTTTTAGAAGAATACTACCAGTAGAAGCAACTTTTCTTTATAAAAGGTCAACTATCAATTTGATCTTCAAAATATATTCACTTAAACCACTCACTTTATTATAAAACTTGGTGTGTCCACCCTGGAAGCACTGTTCACCTCACTGATTTAATGTTCCATTCCAACTTTAAGAGGCTGGGTCTAATGTATGCATTCGTAACAGTAGGAGTGTCTAACTTCTGCTTGGGTCTGATGCAGCATTACCAGGACAGCCCATCACCACTGCCTTTATGTCCTTCAATCAAAGGTAGCCTGTCCCTGCCAAAGGACAGCAACTGTGTCTACGTAATTGTCTGTCTGTAAATTGAAACTGTGGGTAAACAGCATAACTGACTACCAGGAAGTTTTAGAGTACTAAAATGTGTAATTTTAAGTCATTCATGTTGCTGTTTTTCAATATTTACTATGAAATGCAAGTGGTGTTTTTGACTGGTAACGTTAACCCAAGCCCAGAAAAAAGAGGGGTTTCATGTTCTAAGTATTTTATTTGGCTTACTTCTTGCTGTGCATCCTGACAGTGCAGAAGCACTTTTTGTCTCCTCTTTAATTAAAAAGAGGCTCAAACTTGCCCTTAACTAGATGGACACATATCTGCTATTCCATCAGAAACAAGGGAAAACTATGTTCAAATGACAGGTTTATACTCTTCAGCACTCCTTCCAAATAAATCTTTCAAGATACTGTAAATTCTATCCAAGAAACATCTGTGGGTGGTTCATTTATTAAACAAATTTTGTTGTTCATTACCCAGTGAAGAAGCACTTCTCTGAGCTGCCAAATGAAACTCAAATCCACAAAATAAAACAGCTTCTCTTTAACCAGCATCTGGAAAACTTACGCCGACACAAAAGGGGCATCTGAGTGAAAACACGCCCACTGCTAAATTGTTACGCTCCCTCGTTTTTGTTTCTTTCTTAAAAAATGGACTACCAGCATTGCTCGAGTCATACGAGTCCTTTTTCATTAGAATTACCTGAAAACCTAGTTTCTGTAGACTACGAGCTAATCGTCTGGCACCAAATTTAGCTTCTTCTTCACTATAAAGGAGAAAGAAAAGAATCTAGCATTAACAGAAATAACGTATGTATTTGTGTACACACATACCACAATAGCTACTCAGACTACGAAGTGAACTGTTATATCATGTAGTGCATGAACCATGATCACATGGACAGGCTTCATTATATCCTACTGTATGTATTACATTTTAACTATCTAGATAGTCAAATGGAGTCCTTTACGCCCTGTTTGAAGAATATCCTGGCACTTGGCTCCAGCTGAATTGGGAGACATATTTTGATCATACATACTCTTAGGAGACAAATACGATCACGGGTAGTCTGGATCCTGAACGATCATCTTCCTTTTTGAGACAGAGATCATATACAGAAAGTATGCAAATTTAGTATTGTACCTTATCCTTACTCCATAATGCAGACATATCTTAAAGGCATTCAGCTGTTGAGAGTTTAGCAAGCCTCAGATCCATCTGAACTGACAGCCTGCTTTTGCTTCTTACCAGTCCCTCAACACTGTACAACTTGATTAAATTCAGGTGGGTTTTCATGAAAGAGTAGGAGATATCCCTCAAAAAAGGTCATCCCTTCCCAAGTTTCAAGTTCTGACTAAAAACATAGAATTCTTAAAGAGTTCTCAAATTAAATCTCTAGGATGTTCTTCATAAAGTAGTCTTCCCTGCTGCTCTCCCAGAAGGCTGAACTGATGTTGTTTATGGTTTCACCTTAGTCTGAGCGTTGTGGTTTAACGCCAGCCAGCAACTAAGCAGCACACAGCTGCTCACTCACTTCCCACCACACCCAGTGGGATGGGGGAGAGAATGGGAAGTAAAAAGGTAAAACTTGTGGGTTGAGATAAGAACAGTTTAATAGAACAGAAAGGAAGAAACTAATAATGATAATAATAACACTAATAAAATGACAATAATAATAAAAGGATTGGAAAATACAAAACAAGTGATGTACAATGCAATTGCTCACCACTCACCAACCAATGCCCAGTTAGTTCTGAGCAGCGATCTCCCCCAAGACCCACTCGCCCCACTTTATATATTGGGCATGATGTTATATGGTATGGAATACCCCTTTGGCCACTTTGGGTCAGCTGCCCTGGCTGCGTCCCCTCCGAACTTCTTATGCCCCTCCAGCCTTCTTGCTGGCTGGGCATAAGAAGCTGAAAAATCCTTGACTTATTCTAAACACTACTTAGCAACAACTGAAAACATCAGTGTGTTATCAACATTCTTCTCATACTGAATCCAAAATGTAACACTATACCAGCTACTAGAAAGAAAATTAACTCCACCCCACCCGAAACCAGGACACTGAGGTAGACACTTCATATAGAGAACTTGCTCCCAAATATGTAGCTTAGCAAGGATCTATGTGTGATCCAGTATAAGTGAATCTTAACAGTGGCAAGTACTGCCTCTTGCCATCTTCTACATTTAAAACATTCTATTTTAAAATACACAAGAATTTACAGCTAGAGAAAGAATCTTCATGAACTCACCTTGTGGCTCCTGTGCAAATAACTTTTCCTGAGGACCAAATTGTGGCGGTAATCCTAGGTTTCCTAAGCTTCATTAATACTTTCTAAAAAGAAAAAAAAGTGGAAGAATTGGGAATTAGTGGTAGTTCAATTTCATACTGGGGGGAAAAAAAAAAAAAATCAACTGTTAGACAAATCAACTGTTACACTAATAATACTTCCTTTATTTTTGATAGCCTTGAACTGTTCCTTAATCTCTTTCAGTAATTAAAAACAAACAAACAAACAGCTCTTGAGAAGAGCAAAATAAGTGTGGAATATCTCAGCCAGTGATTCAGTGTTCACGGAACAGATTAAATGAAGGTATTTTCCTCTGAATAAAAAGCTGAAAGCTACAAGCATTGTGCTAATTTTTTTCTATTTACAGTGACTGCCACATTGCTGACTCCTTATCATGATATATTTTCTTGACAAAACCGACAAATTTTGGGAGGCAAAAATGGACCCCGAGGTGTAAGATGTCTCATCACATGCCTTATACACACTAGTAAGCTCAATAGTTACAGTCTTCTGAGACAATATTTACCCACTCCCCTTACTGTACGTTTAGTGTATGACAGACTAAATGCCTATCAAGACAGAAACACAGAAATAAAACTATGCTTTTCTCTATCCACCATACACAGATATCAGACACAAGAATGTTTAGCTTAAGGAACATTCATAAAAACAGATAACTGAGGTACATTGAATCTCTTACCCCAACATCACGCTTGTATATCACATTTGCTCCCTCTAATGCGATCTTCCTCAAGTTTAAATGACATCTTGTTCTAAAAACACACACTACATTTGTGATTAAAATGTCCAATGCAACATCACTGTCCGCATCCATTGGGGTGATTTACAACTCAATTTTCCCACCAGCTCACCATGAAGATCACATCCTGAGAAACAAAAGTGATAAAATTAAACATAGCAGTAGAAAATAGCCTACGAATGCCATTGTATATATTCGTCCCTTAAATGAGACAAGAAGCAGAAGTGACTACATTCTGACTCATTTAAGTTAACTGTGTGGGGAGGGGGGGTGTCTGCATCCTGTATGCTAGAAAATAGGGTACTTGTTTGAAGACATGTTGCCAGACTTAACAGAAATAAAGTGTGTATACATATATATGTATAAAATACCTATACAACTCTTAAATATGTTACAACTCTCATCAACTATATTGGGACACAGTAAAGATTACTGAAACTTTTTCCATAGCTCCAGTGGATAATCTTTCCTCAGCTCATTTGAGGACGTCATTAGACACCTCAGGAAAATGCACTTCTCTGACTGCTGAAGTTGATAATTCTGAACAGCTTGACATTTGTTGAAATGGATGAGCCTGCTGAATAACTTTGAACTAACATGGGCAACACAAACTGCAACCTGTAGACAGACTGCTACCACAGCTTTCCCACCTTCATCCAGCACTCTTGGTCCATCTCTCCCAATACAATAGCATCATGTGAACTATACAGAATGTCCTGGTGGCAGCAACAGCCTCGGCTGAGCCACAGCAACCTCTCACCCCCTTCCACACTGCTCACAGGAACTGCACAGAATGAACGTATTGTACATGCAGAGTAAAATCCGGTGTTTCTGAGGAAAAGCATGAGTACCTGTGAAGGCACAGGATGACCGCCCAGTGCACGCACAGCAAACCTATGGCAGCCAGGAAGCGTCCAGTCTGCCTGTGCACACTGAAGCGACACTCCTAACACACACCTCAACTGGGGGAGGAGGACCACGAGACGGGCTGTCGGGCTATCGCTCAGCCCAGCCCAAGACTTTCTGCCATCTCTTCTGTAAGCACACCAAAGCTAAGACAGCAGACATCTCAAATAAATCTCAGGTGAAGTATTTGGAGAAAGGAGAGGCAAAAAAAGCAAGAACATTGGTATATAGTGAAAAGGACTTATATCAAAATACTGTAGTTCATTAAGGAATTTTTCTTTGTAGAAGAATGTAAAAAACTTAGGTTTACTCCAAGAGAAGTAGACTAAGTAGAGCATAGCCTAAGAGATAGGGGCAATATTATCTTGATCCATTCATCTAAAGTTTTAGTAGTATTTAATCCAAAATGAACACAACAGAAAGCAAAGAGCAAAATCAAAGAAAAAAATCCAGATATATGAAATGCTCTACATGGTCATTGCCATGGAAGAAGCAGGAGACTATGCATCAAGAACAATAATATACATAACAGACTGTAATGCATTTATATCCCTTTAAATGTTTTGGCCTTATGTTCTATACCAGAAATCTTCCAAGATACAAAATTAACATTATTATCAGTATTTTCATCTGACTATGACCTCCTATACATCATGCCACAGTGTCTGATCAAGAACTCACCCAAGGTGCACCTTTGACTAGAACTCACTGACAATGCAGAAGTAATAAACTACAAGGCAGATGTGCATAATGTACTGGGTCAACTGCTGTGATGGTTGCTGCTTCTACCGCACAGCTTGTTCCCGGCTGAAAGAATTATTCTGTAATTGCTGGCTTGCCTAATATAAGAAAAGGTAAGACTAGTAATAACACAGAAAAGAGATGAAAAAACACCAAGAACAGCGAGAGAAACCCAGAGAAACTAAAGGCTATGTGTGCGGGTGAGGGGGAAAGCAGGCAAAGAAGAGAACAAACAGTAACTAATTAGTATTCCCAGATCCTTTTTAAAAAAACAAAAACAAAAACAAACCAAAAAACCCAAGAAAAACACAAACCAAAAATTATATGAATCCTCCAAGTTAGAAATTACTTATTCCATCTGGTTTTGATGGACTACTACAGATTGGGTTAGCAATTTATGGCACCAGATCCAAAGACAGCACATGTGCAGATTTTGAATGGCATGCAGGCACAGAGCAAGGAGCTGGAACCCATGGCATCTTCAGAGAGGCATTTGTTTTCCACCCTGGCTCCAACTCCTGGCTCTTGCTGAGTTCACTTACTGGAACCCAGGAACGATTGCTGTGTAAGAAAACAAGATGCCTCCTATCAGCAGTGTCTCCCAATTATCAGCAAGTTTCTACTGGTACCCTCAATCTCTACATTCTGAAAGAATAACACCACTATGCATAACACCTTAAAAGGTTGCTAACCTCTAAGCAAACCATAATACTGTACGATAATATCCCCATAAAACTCTGATGGCTTGTCTTAAACAGATCCGAAAAGTCACGTGCTCATTAAGAAGAAACCAAAAAGGCGTTGAAAGCAAGGAAAATTACTATTTAAAAGGAAAAGATCTATCATTAAAGGGGGATCTACAGCAAAAAAGAACATTAATATGCTGTGGAGCTGTCAGTAAGGATGTTTTCAGCAATTATGGTTTATCTTGGTTAGAAGTACAATCTACTTGCATAGATTTTAATGGGAGAAGAATTACACAACATTACAGTAAGTGTGCCCCCGTTTTCATTAGCCATGTTTTGAAAGTTCAAGACAACAGATATTTAGGGAGGAGCTTTTTAATCTGAAATTTAATTTGAGCTGTAGCTAATATTCTAGACTATGTTTTGTGACGTTCAGTTAAAAAGGGACATAATTTGTTACAGAAGCAGTATATGAATACAGTGTAAAAATACTGAAAACTGCCTTTATTCTACTTTAATGTTACTTGATCTAACAGAAGCATTTCATTGTTAAACTTTTCACTCAAATATTGAATGTTGCAAATATTAATTACCAAGTTTTGCTCATTTGTATTGAGAAAAATCTTTATTTGCTGCTGCTAAGTACTACCTGTGTTCTTTGAGAACCTGAACCTAAGTGTCAACAATTTTGAATACCCCCATTCCTGTTTAGTATACAAATACAATGTTAACCTCTTCCAAGGCATGGTTTAGAAATATTGGGTAAGCCAAAATGTTTCTAGACTTGGATATTCCTGTCCAAGCAGTGAGTGAACATAACCTACTGCAATCTCTGCCTTAAGTGTTAATTTTGATGTCTCACACTGTACTGACAATAAAGAAAAAAAAATTCTAGAGAAAAGACATCCTGCTACCTTTCTTTGGGAAGTCTCAAGGAAATCCAAATTCACAGGAATCATATGTGCAGAAGCTCTGACTATCTGGAACACAGGAGTCCTGAACAACATTCCAATCCTCCTCTTTCCCAGTTTTCTCTTGTCTCCTATGCTATTGATACACACTGCTGTATCCCTGCTGCGTAGCCCCGACCCATTACGTTACTTCCCAAAACCTGAATTTCTGCATTTCTGTCTCCTATCTGCAAAATGGGGAAAATAATGCTCCCACGCTTTTACAAATACATTTTGAGATCAAGCAACAGCCTTACATACAAGTCAGTTACTATTCCATATTTATGCAGTTACAGTTGTAGAACAGAGGGATCGAGTAGAAACCGAACATCTGCTTCTTTCCAGTTCTGGATTTGCAAATGCCCAAGTTGATTTTACTGAGCTCACCTTAGGTTTTGTTGATTACTTTTGCGCAAAGGTTCTCTCATCTGAATCTTTGACTCTGGCAGCTTAAATGTAATTCCCAAAATTTTATTTTTCCAATTAATGCTAATTTAATAACAGGCTAAAATTGAAAATAAAAGCATTTACCTGTCTATATGTGCAGCGTTTCTTTTAAATTATGGCTTTCTTCAGCACAAGAAACTAGACAACTTTGATTTCAAGTTCTCTTGCACCAGTATAACACAATCTACCCCAGCAGAGAAAAAAAAGCTTAAATACATCTCTGCAGAAGTTTGTATTCTTTTATTTTATTTTAACAAGAAAATTTTAAAAGTTCTTTCTTTTCAACACAGATTTCAGGGATACATCTGGAATATTACCCTAAGAATTAAAAAAGAGGAAGGGGGAAAAAAAAAGTAGGTAAGTAAAGCATAATAAAGAACATGAAAATAAAACCAACAAAAGATAACTCAAGGATATTTGACACTGCAATGTAATGTATTCTACGTTGAAACTAGACAAACTGCCCAGAATAAGAAATACTTCGGAGGAAGGAATGAACACTCAAGTTCTTAACAAAGCATTACCTGTATATCCCCAGTTAGGACCATGGCCATACTATTTTAGATACTATATAAACACACATGAAGACAAATACCTTGCACTGAAATCTTACAATCTAAAAAAAGCCAGCGCTCTTGGTCTTCAAAAAATTCCAAACCAAACCAACCACACTGCCATCATCAAAGACAGAGGAAAGGCACTTAGGATGGGGTATATAAACAGTCTTATTTTAAGCTTTTGGCTACCTTTGATCTGAGAAACTCAGAGCTGTAAAGGTAGATGAGGGTATCTAACAATGGTTACGTTAATGTCAGTACAGTTTAATAAACACCCTTTTCACCAGCAGCCTAAGTATAAGCAACTTCTACTGGTTATTTTTAATCTTGCTCCAGAGCAGCTAACCAACTGACCAACCCCACAAACAGTTCCAACAGCCCAGCTGAAGGGCTATCTGTCACTACTGGGCCAGTAGGCATTCATCAAACTAATGCTTCAAAAGCATTTTTGAAGAAGTTAACAGTAACCTTCTCCACACGAGGCTTCCACATGAAAACAGAGAACGCACAAAATAAAGCCCATCAGGAACAAGGAGAGTTGATTATTACATCCTTCCACTGAAGGTGCATTTTTTAAGATTTGCGTTCGGCCCCTCAGGAAACAGGTCCATATGAAGTGCTGGAGGTGACAGACCTCTGAAATATGCTTTAATTCTTAGATACAATATACAGTCATGGTGGCAGGTGAATGACTCCCCAGAACTGAGAGCAACATAGCTACTACTGTCTGTATAGAAAATCCTCTGGTCTGAACAACTCTCTTAGGTACAGCCAGTGAGGTAGCAGGGCATGCTTTTACTTTTTGTTGTCTCTAGTGGCAAGTTAAATTGTCCCTAAAGCAAAAAAGTCATCTTGAAGCTAATAATTCTCACCTTTCAGGATTTGCACAGTCATGACTATTTCCCACAGAATGAAACAAATGTCTTTTGGAGAAGGAGAAAATTTCCAACTACACATAAAACCATTGTCAAAGTAGGGATTTGTCCAATTAAGACCAATGCATAGAATGATGATACCAGTTATACCATAAGCGAGTAGGACAAATGCCCAATCCTGCTCTCAAGTCTCTTGGATAAGCCTACTGCATTCCCATGGACCTGCGGTCTTCCAACACAAAGCCAGTTGCAGGAATAAAGCCAAACGGTTTATAGAACAAGACCAGAAAGCGTATTTTTAAATAATTAATAACGGGCCCTTTTCCTCCAATCTTTGTCATCAAAAAAAGTCCATTCATATTTAAAGCAAGAGTCACTCGCATCCCATTCTGTGCCATCTTTCCCTTACAACACCCAGTAATAGTCGAATGCCAAGCATTAAGCACAGTCCTTTAGGTCTTTATGATACATCTAAGTATGACAAAACTCTGGGCTGACAGGCTAGGTAGCCATTCCAACTTGATAAAATATTGCAAGAAAAATAAAAATCTGTTTCACCGTTACGAAATATTTTAACACAACAGGTATGCCTCTCGTTCCCTGCTCCCGGTCAAACATTTCCCATTTGCACGGCCGGCCCGAGGGAACAGAAGTACTCTTTCCTACTCACACTGCTGGGAATCTCACTCAAAGCCCTGGCGCGTACCACCGTCACAACACTCAGGTTAACAAATAATCACTTGTTTTCCCCTCCAACCCCGGCCGAAAACTTCTCCGCCGAGCCCGGCAGAAACAAAGCGCAGGCAGGAGGCGGCCTAGCCACGCCGGTCTCCGCCGCTCGCCAGCGCCGGCTCACGCCTGCCCTTCCTTACCTGCAGCGCGGGGCCGGGGCTGTTACAGAGCCCCCCGGGGCCCGCCACGCTGTTTCGGGGGCTCGGGCGCGGGGCACCCGGTGCCCCTTGGGGAAGCCTCGCCGGTTGCCGGGGAACGGGCCGTTTCCCCCGAAGGATGCTCTGTCCCCTTCCCCTCCCGGATACGGCGGCCCGCCCGCCCCAAGGGGGCAACGGCACCGCGGCGGGAGGAGCCGCCGAGGGCCGCGGCAGGGCGGGGG
>JAVJGG010000082.1:23959747-24023108 GCA_035590195.1 Aviceda cuculoides | reverse complement strand
GGCCCTTCCCCACCCCCCCCCCCCCAGAACGAAGGCGCGATACCAGTCCAGAGAGGACCCCCGCCCTCCCGCCCCTCAACCCCGCTTTGCCCGTGTTTGAGGGAGGGAGTGAGCGTGTGTGAGAGAGGGGGAGAGAGAGAGAGAGAAAGCCGAGGAATTTAGTGAGGACACTAGTAATTTATCTGGGGATAAGAGAGGCGGATCCAGCCCAGGGGAGGGGCCCTGCCCACTGAGCACACCACATCCCCAATCACAGACCTTTGCACAGGACAGGGAATGAGGTATCCCGGCAAGCCTTTGCCGAGAGCTCGGAACTGGGATTCAAATTTTCACAACTGGAGCAAAGCAACTCGCTTTCTCTCTCCCCCCGCTCTGTCTTTCTATCCTCCCCCTTCCTCCTCCTCCTTCTCCTCTTCTCCTTCCCCACTTCCCTTTCCAGCCCAGGGTTGCTCTCCCCCTCCCTGCCTCCTAGATGACCCAGGCAGCTGGTGTCATGATTCTTGATGAAAGCCAAAATGGGTCATGAGCAGAGAGAGCAGCAGATCCACCAGCCAAGCCTTCCAGGGAGCTTTGTAATGCGTGCCGTCGAAACGCTGTCTTGTAACCTAATCTGGGGGAGATTTGTGGATGATTATATTTGTGAATGCATCCTGTCCAGCTACTAGTGTATTCCAGGAAGGGAGCGCTCCGCCGCCTGGCCGGCAGTGTGGACCTCGCCGTCACAGCCCAGGGGCTGGAGGCAGGAGGATCTGACTTCTTCCAGCCTTCCTGGGTGACCTCCGACAAGTCCCACTCCCCTCTCGCTCCTTGAGTCACCCCAGCTGGAAGCATCCTGGAGGCTGCCCAGTCCACAGGTGTGCCAGGCGGCCGAGATCCCGGCGGTCCGCGGAGCCCACCGAGCCCAGGGAGAGCACCGCTCCGGCTGGCAGGGTCGGCGTGGCTGCAGATGGGGTGGCAAGGGTGTGCGCTGAAATGAAGGAAAAAGGGAGGGGGGTTGTTTGATGATAGAGATGGCACAGAAAAAAAACCACTTTGCTCGGGGTGTTGTTGCAGAGCAGATGTCGGTGGTTCATTCTGCTGTACCCGTGGAGCATTTTGTCTGCCGATTCGTGCATGCTCAAAAGTCAGGGAGTTTTGTCTGAATAAAGAGGCAAGATAAGGCCACTTCTGTGGGAGCGATGGGAGTGAGGGCATTAGGCCGTCCTCTGCAAGCACTGAAGCCAAACGTTCCCAATCATTTTACCGCTAGTGTGAATGAGCAGGTTGCTCTGTAGTTTGAATGAGCAGATGTACGCTGCAGTGACGATCTTTATGAGGATGTGTATTCGGTCTATGCAGAGCAGGCTTTTAAAAGCAGTTAACCTTGGCCTAGCTCTTCTTGCTCTCCATGAAAAATCTTCTTCTAAATCCACATGTGGAGCCCAAAAGAGGCCAGCAAAGCATGAACTCACTTCCGTAGCTCCTTCCCTCCTCACACACTCCCTGAAACCTCACAGGTCCCCCAGCAGCCTGGGATCTGAACACAGGAGACTAAAGAACTGGGCACAATCTGAACATGGGACCTCTCTGGACACAGTGATTGATCTGAGTGCAGGAGCAACTCTACTTACTCAGCTGCTTACCTGAGGATTCACATAGCTCTGGACAAAAACGTACAGCCTAAGATGTCACCATGGTATGCAGTGGCTTTGGAATTAATCCAAGGTCACTGGAGCCACAGGAAAGTCTCTTACTGATCTGTGTGAGCATCACATTGAGTTTTTCTGTATGCACTAAGCAAAAACCAGCCAAACAAACAAAAATCATGGAGGGCCAAACTGGTACGTCTGCCAAGTGCTATGTACTGTCTGCAGATTAAAGTTTCAGTAGGAGGCAGAGTGTCATTTTTGGTAACTAGCAAGGAAGTCTTTCCTATCTCTTGATCCATCTTGGTTCCTTGGCTCACATAAGCCAGAAGAAAAAGGGCAAACCTAAACTTTAAACCAGCTCTTTACCATTTGGCTGGAAGATAACACCTTCCCACTCACAATAGGATAAGTACATTAAGATATCATATCTCCAAGCCCTGGGCTCTTGGGAATTCACTAACTGCTAACATCATGTTATGTTAACTGTGCCCTGTTTGTGTTTTCTCTGTGTATAAACTAAACAGATTGTCAGCATATCAGTCCTAATTAATGAATTAGCTTTTCTTTTTTTTTTTCCCTTTTTTCTTTATAACATGCTTGTTGCAGATCCAAAATATTACTAATCACCAGCATGGAGATTTATGAGCGTCCTTATTTTCTAAGCCTGATTGTTGTTTGTGCAGGTGGAGATTTAAATGGCCATATCCATTGCAGAGATTTATAGTCCAAGTGATTGATGTTAGAAATGAGCTACAAGACTCTTACTGGAGCAAGGATGATGGAAAACTAAGTTGAAGTTGCTTGTGTCTCTAAGTACGAATGACCAGGGAGCACAAAATCCCATCAAAATTTCAGCATCAGAAATTCCCAGAAGAACAAAACAACAAAAAAAGTGTATACTCACATCCTTTCTGTCATTTATTTTTAGCTTTACTTCAGTAATTTCTAAAAACTTGTAAAAAGCAGAAGGAATGATCCGGCTTCTTAAAAGTGCCTTTAATATGTTGCTACATGTGCATTATAAAAATCAAGGTATGCCTACATGTGTGCTATGAGCCTTTAGAATTGCCACACATTTGTGGCTTTTACTGACTTACATACATTTTTGAGTCCTCAGAGCCGGTAAAATTGATCTAATACAGACCACACACTTTTGTGGAGATTCAGGACACATTTTTGTATTCATTTTGTGGAGATTACTCTGTGTGTGTGAGATATATACTTACATACATGTAGTATAATGTACTTTTGAGGCCTTTATGCATCCAGACTATGACACACTTTTTTAACAACAGAATCATCCCTTTTTCCCTCTCCAAAGGGGCCAGCATGGGCAGACCTAAAAACCTGTATCCTCTCATCTCCGGGTGACTCCTGGTTCCTTATTTGTTTGCTACATGAGTTGAACCTCTCCTTTTCCAACCTTCCTGCTCCTTATGTCCTTCCTCGCAAGCCGAGGGCTTGTACTCCTGATCAGGTTTCAGTCCCTCTCCCCTCACCTGAATCACCTAGCCCAGTCCTCCTGACTTGTTCTGAATTGCAACCCCAGTTTGGGGTAGAGACCGATGGGGTGGAGACCAACCCAATCCTGTGGGAAGGGTAGAGCTGAGATGGCTGCAGCCACCACGGCAATGGTGTGGCCACTTACTTCTCCAGTTAAATGTCTGGGACCACAGGCCAGCCACTGGGTTAATAACTGGCTGGGAAAGACAGATGGAGCTAAAGTCCTTTTGGCCTTTCCAGTACATTCACTTCTTCATTCATCTTTTAAAAGGGAAGTTGAAATACTGGCATGAGGAACATCCATACAAATCTGTGGATTTGCCCTGTAGATAACTTTCTCCTCTGCATTGCTCTGGCTACACAGGAAAGTGCATCTCTCTTTTACTTCTAATCGAGGCCCACTAAACCATAAGGTCACTTGGGACATGCCAGGAGTGCTGGGGGCAGATATTTGGGATGCCTGGTCTCAGGGGTGTCAGGTATGGGGGACATGTCACACATAGGCTTATGCTGGTCTGTGGTTACAGATTTCCCCCTGGAAAAAAAGCCCCACTTTTTATGCCTCCAACCTTCCCTCCCCTGGGCTGGAATAACATGGTAATTCGAGAACAGCGTTGGAACTTCAGGCTAAGATTTCTGCAAGTGTTGCATGATTTTGCATGGCATGGCTTGGGGTTTTTGGGGTTTTATTTGATGTTCTGTGTCACTTATCAAGGCACCGTATTTTCACTGTGCATTGAACAGTCACCCAAGGAAAACCTCAGATCACCCACAGCTGAGGAAAACATAATCAGTAGCTGGTTTTAAAACTCTCTGCCCAAGTATAATACAGGTGTTTTCCTGTATTTGGAGAATAACCAAGGAAGTCACCCACAGGCAGCCAGCTGGTCATGAATCAGGTTCAGTCAGGTTTGAGAATAATAGGGAATAAAAGTACAACTGGATTAATGTTTTCAAGTTGCAATTTAAAAAAAAAAATCTTGGTGTGCTGAGATTTCTCCTCCTCACTCTTGGTCTCACCTGGAGACAAAGTAAAATGGTAGAGGGACCTCAGAAGCATATTTTGACATACCTTAAGTGAAATAATACTAATAATAAATGATTATATATGAATAATACTAATAATAACTAATACTAATAATATAATACTAATACTACTACTAATATAATAATCTGGTGACATTTTTGTGATAGGATTTTGTCTTGTCCATTGTAGAGGATGGACAGTGCTGGGGAAATGGATCAAAGTTGTTTGTAACAGTGGGGTAGCTTTTTGGAAGGGCCAGGGCACTGAAACCCTCCCACAGCTCTTTTCCAATGCTGTGTATCTGTTTCTGGTCACAGTTTTGGTTTGAAAGGTAAAAGACATTGTGATAAATAACATAAAGAAATACACAAAGAGAAAAAATAATGTAATTGCCAAGACCGTTAAAAGGCTGTCCTGGGGGACTGGCCTAAGAGGCACATATTTGTATGTGATACCAGCATCACTACAACTCCCCAAGAAATCCCAATGTCTTGATTCAAAGCCCTGAGAAATCAGAGCTTTTTGAGAAATTGTTTTCTAGAATAGTTTATTGTAGGGAAAAAAGCTCAACAATATTTCCTCCTATTCTCATTTAGAAATATCCAAAAGTTTTGCTGATACCTAGAATGGAAAAATTTCAGTCTTACTGATTAGAGGAAATAAACTGCAGTTTCAAGAAAATTTTTGTAGAATGTTATGCAGCAGCCATAATTGCATTTCATGTGACTTTTTAAACCTTGAAATGTCACAAACCCCAAAATATTGAAACTCTGGGAAATGGAGTTCCAAAAAAATCTCATTAGTGGATGTTGAAAAAATATTTTATGAAACTCAAAATATTTAATTCCAGATTTTATAATTTAATCCTTATTGTCACATTGATGACAAAAGCTATGACACATATAAGTAGTGCTCTTGTCTATGGCAGCGACCTCGACATATAATAACGGGATGATTTCTACCAGCCTGACTTATACCATCTGGTACCTTTTCCTTTGAGTAGCTTCACAAAAATCAGCAGGGCTGCTCACGAAGTAAAACCGACTGTATGAACAAGAATGGCAAAAGCTGCCTCTTTAGAAACAAAGTCATGATTAAATATCCTAACGCCTAAGAGAGATGCTGACAACAAGGTCAGTGCCCTAATCATGAAGGATGCATCACATCCCGGTGTGACTCACTCCCCCCTCCTATGCCAGGTCTCTGGTGAGGGTTTCTGGTACTGCTGCTGTGTTAAGCAATGTCTTGCAAAGGATCTGTCAGCTGGAAGATGAGTACACCAGAAACAAGCAGCATGTAAGCTGTAGAAGTTATCGAAGCAGAAACAAGACAGCTAATCCTCGACATGAGCACTGAGCCCAGACTTTCAATTAACTTTTCACAGACATGCAGGTGAATCTCCTTTTGGTGGATCCTTGTAGGAAGCAAACCTAAGTGGCTGAGTCATGTTTGTTTCGTAATGAACGTTTATTCCAATCCAAAAGGAGACTCACAGACAGTGAGAAGAGGTATCCTCTTCCATCTCTACTGCAGGGACTATTACTATCCGCTGCTTCCAGGATGCATCTCTGAAATATTACTTGGTAGTTGACATTGTAAACTGCAGACTCTTTTAAGAAGTGGTCAAAAGAGAAATATGCAAAAAAGCCAATATATCTTATGCAAAATTATCACTGAAGGATTAAAGTGCAGACATAAGTGTTTTATTTTGAATATCTATTTCCATGATGTTTCTTTGTTGGTTAATCCTTTGCATTTTTGTGGCTTTAAGACACGATGAAATTTGTTGATAAGAAATAAGTTCTCTTTTGCCTTCCAATAGTTAGCACATTGGATAAACTTTTGGAAAATAAAAGATTTTTGCTTCAGAGGGAAATTTGGAAAAGAAGAACATTTTGTTGGGGAGTGGCAGGAAGAATGTCAACTATTCTGGTGAGCTTTTATTACTTGTACGGTTTATGGCATGATATGTGTGCATGTAGACACAGATTTTCTGAAATTCCTGTTCACTTAAAGTGCTCACAGCTTCTGAAAGTCGAGTTCTCACAGCATCCATCATTACATGCAGTAGGTCGGCCTATGTTCTCTGTTCCCATCCAAATGAAACATCACATGCTGGGACCCAGACTTTTTGTGGGCTGCTTAACGCTATTACAGATTGAGTTGGCCACAGTTTGTACTGTTGGACTCCCTGCACTCCATTTGTCATGGGGGCTTTGCATTTTACCAGCTCTGATAGGTGGCCACTTTAAACCTTTAAATACACATGCCTAACTGCAGTGACATCAAAAAGAGTGGCTGTACGTAGCTGGAAAAATATTTGGGCCAAAAATAGTGATATAATAAACCAGAAAACTGGTAATATTCAGCTATCCACTTGTGTGATTGCATATAGGGGTTCACCCAACACAGTAGTTGTTACTGTGATAGTATGTGTACCGAAGTACCGAAGATAGTATGTGTTGTGGATGAGTCTTAAATGGGAACGTTAGCTGGCAAGGCAAGGGAGAAAGAAGATTACACATCCTACTCAAGTGACATAGAAAGACCACAGTCACTGTGCATTTCTTTTGACTCTGGCAGGCCTTATACATGCCTCACAAACTGTGACTCTCAGAGCTCCTGGAACATCCCCAAAGTGGGGTCATGGCACTTTGCCACAGTGCAGTCCTCTGGTTTTATGGTGCATATCGTAGTTCATAATACATATAGAAAATGGTGTTGTTTTAGAAAGTGGTATTGAAAAAACACATAATAAAAGTCTATTTAAGTAATTTGGAGGAAATAAATAGCTTTAAAAATGAACTAGGGGATAGCAAGAAAGACGACTATAAACATGGGTTGCAGTGGAGTCCTGTGAGGCTGATGAAGGACCAAAGAACTGAAAGTACAGAAGCAAAGGGAGAAAAAGCCCCAAGCATGGACTGTGAAGGCAGTCTTGCTCTCTTTCCCCTGCCTGCTCCTCTCTGTTCCTTTGTGTGTGCAGATCCAGGGTGATGCCCAGGCTGCGCTCTGACAGCCATCAGTATTCGGTTCTTAACTGGGGGGTGTGACTAACCCAGAAGGAAAGCTGATTAAAGGAGGAAAAGAGAGACGAGCCATCAGACCTTCTGCTAGCCACAACTAGCAGGCCCTGGATGCTTGTGCAGTTTGGTGAGGAGAAATAGAAAACCATGCCCAATAGCTGCTCGGAGTCCATCCAAAGCAGAAAGGACAAGTTTTTAAAAACTGCTGGCAAGATAAG
Organism: Aviceda cuculoides; assembly: GCA_035590195.1. Lineage (NCBI taxonomy): Eukaryota > Metazoa > Chordata > Aves > Accipitriformes > Accipitridae > Aviceda > Aviceda cuculoides. Next base: position 24,015,706 of record JAVJGG010000082.1, on the reverse strand, counting down.
GCCTCTGTTCCAAGACACCAACCATTAAAGCAGCCTTTTCTCAGGAAGAAAGGTATGGGACTCTGTTATGTATCTGCTTATGTTTTAAGATCAGATGGGATGATGGCTGAGGGTGGTGTGAAGAGAAATACGTTATCCAGAACCTCCTGATTTAAAACAGTAAGGAAGGATTTTGTGGCTAGCTAAAGGGTTTTCATTTTGATGCCTTATTTAAATCTCCACATCATTTCAGCTTGTTCTACCCTGAACAATAGATTTCTATTAGCCAAATTTTGCACCAAAATAGGGTAGGTCTGTCTTTGTCACACAGGCCATTTGGATTATATAGCAAATTTACCAGACGTCATATACCGTACCATTCACCATATACCAAAAATTTGGTGGCAGAAATATCTTGATGTGTACTCTGTAAGGACTGAAGAAAGATGTACATGTGATCACTATGAGCTGTATTGACTGAAATTCCACAGAGTGGAAAAGATTACATGTATGTGTGACATAGTATCCACAAGTTTTCTCTCAACACTGCGGATGAATTCCTCAGAAAGTTTTTCCACACAACACCCTCACCGAGGAGCTGCTCAGCCAATCTGTTTGAGCCCAGGGGCTTTAAGGGGAGTCACAATGCCAACTTCCATAGGGTGCCAATGCACACTGGATGTCTGGGGCCAGCTTGGGCTTCCCAGGACGAGAGCCATGTTCTGTCCTGAAGAACAAGCAATTCCAGGGAAAGCCTCCGGGAACTGCCCGTTGCAGCACCCATAGCAGTACACCATGTCATCTTTCTTTTTCTCCTCCCCCCATGCCCTGGCTCACTGTAGTCTTTCACCTCTCCTTGGCAGCGTGTAGCCAAAGCCCTTTTTGGGATGCAAGCCCTGGGTTGTTCCTGTGTTTCTAAGTGTTGGTGGAATTAGTCTTACAGCTAATGGCTCAGTGATATGTGTAACGCACAGCCTTGCTTCTACAATTTGTGGTGCAAATTAATGAAGTGCAAACTGGGCCAATTTAAAAGAGACAGACACTTCTTTGATTAAGGTGCTAGCTGGTGACCCTGGGTATGTGTTGATTTTCTCCTATGTTAATGGCTTTCTAGGTGGCCACAAACGGGGGATCCTTTCTGCTCCAGTCCCTCAGTGGTAAGAAAGGGATGAGGACACTTCCCTGCCCTACAGAACATTATGAGGAGCTTAGGCACTATGGTAATGGATACCAAGGGTAGCTAAGATAAATAACCTGATAGTTAGTTGCAAGAAAATGATTGATGTTAGAATACTGCAAATATGTTGAAAGCCTAAAATATCTTTGTAATGTCTCCCCATTTCTTGAAATGCCAATTAACATTTTTCATTCAGATACCTGATGTTTACATTGGCACATTTTTATGCTTATGTGTCTTACAAAATGGATATTTGCCTGACTTTGATTTTAGATGAAAGCACTCATCCCTCAACCTCATAGTAATTCTGAAAGATAGAAAAGTTGCTTTTATAAGAAGAAAAACAATGAGTTTTGATCCTGTTAGTGATGAGTGACAAGCGAAAAGTTTAATAAACAGACCACGAGTACCATCATTGGTAACACTATAGCACAAGTAGCAAATCACCATTGACTAAATTTCTCCAAAGTCCCCAAGCTCTCTGTGAAGAAAAATAAAGTGTTACTTCGGTTTCCTGTAATCCTTCCTCAGTAAAAACACAGGATTCCCTTAGGAGAGTTAAAATCCATTACTAGGCTTCTTTATGCCTTTTTGTAACTAATTGTCTCTACCATGAAGGGTCTTACTTCCTCAAATCATGAGCTAACACAGACTTTCAGGGCACAATGGGGCTGCAGAGAAGTCAGCTTCTAGGCCCATCTTCTTTCGATGTCCTTTTTTTGAGTTCCCCTGCTCCACCTCGCTGGTTTCTAAGACTCCCTCGGTACTTACCTGTGTGGTAGCCATGTGCAGGATAACGCGCTCTGAAGCATCTCTTCGTACGAGTGTGGGAAGCAGCCAGGCAGGCTCAGCACCCAAAGCAGAGTGCTTTGCACCACAAGCAGCACGAAGCTGGATTTGTTAGGAGTACAGCTTCATTTGCTTCCCTGAGAGCAGAGCATACACTCAGCCTGTCAGAGCAAGCCTAGCTGTTTCTTCTCACCCAAGGTACTGCTTTTTCCTATGGCCATATATCCCAACTACTTTTGTTTCCCATCTTTATATGCCACCTTTCCCCTTTTCAGTCTGCTTGTCTCACAGCAGTTTTGTAATTTTTGCATTTTGTTCCATGTGGGGTTGTTTATCAATGATTTAAATAGCTGATTTAACTCAAACCGTTAAAGGAACTTCTCAAACGATATTCTCCGCTTTCCACAACTGAATGGTAAAAGCACACATTTGTAAGTCCATAAGGTGTGTCTGAGATGACTTTGAGGTTGTCGGTACACAAAGATGAATGCGTTTTTTAATGAATAAGTAAATGTATTTATGACCACAATTGCAGAAGCAGGGCTAAAAAAAGGAGGTCCTTTGATATTAAACTTACCTTAACATAAGTAAGTGGCATGTGATGATACATGTGTTGAATATGGCAACTGTAACGACAGACAAATAATTTCTTTATTGATCAGTCCCTTCCAATTCTGAACTATCTTTATTACAGGAAAGTTGTAAAATACATATCTTGCTACTTGAAATTCTTTGTTTTCCTTTTAAGAAATGGATGAGGAAAGCTAAATAGCTCCAGGATATACAACCCTATACAAGGTGTTGGAGAGGGGGGAGGGTGGCTCGGTGATGAATGACCAGTCGTTCAATTGTTTTCTTTCTTGCAGAAATCAGAGACAGAGTACAGTTTATCTTACCCTGACTTTTAGCAAGACAGATTGCCAAGCAAAACCCCTGGGTTGAAGTCATCCAACCACCAAGTAAAGAGACCATTGCTGTTACCTTTCCAGGACACAGTCCCACCCCCAGTGCCTTTTAATAGTCTATGGTATTTCTTTCTGAGGTTGTAACATGAACTTTAGCTACTTTCACACTGTTTTTATGCTGAACGCAATCTGGATTGATTCATTCGGGGCCTGAATCCTCTGCTGTAAGACAGGCTAGGACTGGCTCATTCCTGTGTGCATCCCTTGCAAACAACAGTCACTGCCGCAGAATTCCCCCTCACACTGTGTTTAATCCTCCCCATACTTTCTTTCAGCTGCCACTGAACTTGGTTTCCTCCAGTTTGAATGTTTCAGGCCTATGCTACTATGCTGGCATCAGCCAAAGCTCTCTTATGCCACACAGGTATGAACAGGAAGGAGAACTGTGTGCCAAGACGATAAAATCCCTGAGCAAGCTAAGTTCAAGGCAGGCTGTCATTCTCCCAGGTTTTTCCTGCACTTCCCTTTAGCTTTATTTTTCTTATCACCTCCATTCCAGTCATTTGGAACAATACTTCTGGACATGACATCCTGAATTTATTCCAACTGCATCTGAAAGGCAACGTAGATCTTAAGTGGCCTTAATCATGCCCGAAGGTGCTTATTTCCCTGTGACAACCACAAATGGATCAGTAGCTTAAGTCAGCTCCAAAGAAACTGGACCAAAGTGCACATTATTGAACTGTTTGATAAAATTCAGAGGAGCACAAAAGGCAGGACAGACAGAAAGAGTTAAAAGGGAAAGATGGATGCAGTTGCAGTATCTATTACTTGCAAGTGACCGTAATGTGTTTATACAGCTCTCAGCCAGGCTAGCAGATAATTAAAGGGAAGAACTGACACTAGACACTACACCTCCTTATACACTATAGGAGGACGGGGGACAGGGAAAGTCACACAAGTGGGATCGTAAGAAAACAGAGCAGATTCCCTCCTCCTCTTTTTGCCATGCTCAATCTCTTCTCTTTTGCAGTTAGAAGGATGCCTGACTAGTCTGCATTGCTGGGAGGGAGTTAAAATATGCTGCTAAAGTTAGGGTCCAAATTGATCCTACTGCATTACAGTAAAGTATTTTAGAAATTCTGTCCTCGACCAGACAAACACCTTTGCTTCGCTCCAGTTCAGCAGGACGTACCCTCATCAGCATAAATCCATCCCACGAGCAATTTGTTACCTGCCTATTCCTATAGCTATAGACTATTCTTTTGGCTCAGACTTGCCTTTAGGTGAGATCAAGCAGAGATTTGAGCCATGGATGACCAGCTTCTGGGTGGGTGGAGAAGTCTTGGCGATGTTGTGATTTCTGTGTGTGTTTGTGATCGGGGAAATGATTACCTGTTCTCTGGCCATGTGAGGGGTCAGAAAAGACCATCCTCCCTCTGGACTGCCTAGACCACTCGGCCAATTTGTCAAGAATCCCATAGGATAAATAGCTGTCTTCAGAGACCTTTATAGTGACAAATCCAAATAAATCAGAGTCACTTTTACTAAGCACTTCAGCAGACAGATCAGATTTAATGAATCAGCCTTCAGACCCCCAAGGAAGATTTTCTTTCCCAAGCCCAAGGGGAACAATAAGTGCCAAAATTTGCTTCCAGGGTAAAACTCGATCAATCCAGCCTGTGATATTTCATGATTGCAGTTACTAAGACCATTAACAGTGTTTTAAAAAGCACTGCAAATGCAGTAAGGAGCTCTCAGGATCAGCTGTATGATCAGTGTGCCCAGTGCAGAAAAAAGGAGGCTGCTATGGATCAGATGATTTTCCTCATCAGTGATCAGGGACGGACTTTGCATTCCTTTACTAGTGCCCTTCTGCACTTTTGGCTAGAGCTCCCCACCAACACAAAAAAAGAAAAAAAAAAAAAAAAAACAAAAAAGAAATCAACCTTAAACACCCCGCTTCCCCCCCAAAGTCATTACACAGATAAAACCTTGCAGGTTAGTCATTGTGGGTCATTCAAACAGTTTTAAGGCTTAACATCTTGATCCCCTCTAAAAACTTCCATCTCCATTTCCTTCCCCCCTTTGGGATCCATCCAGATGCCTACTCAAATACCTGCTGGCGCCAGAGGAAATTCTCCTGTAACAGATACCCTGCGATGTAAAACCAATATTTTGTTTCCAGGGTCATCCCTTTCACACCCCCACAGATCCTCTTGCTTCACCAACCTGCCTCTTGGTCAAGCCAAAACATGAGATATTGTGAATCCGAAGGGTGGGATTTTGGACCAGTTTAATAGGCTTGCTGATTGCTAACCCACACATTTCCTCAGCTTCCTCCTCCTGTTGTGGTAGCCTCATCCGATAATTTATGTCAGGTTAACAGGCTGCTGGGCAGATACCTCTGCTCACAGTTCAGCAAAGAGAGAGAAAGAGAGTAATTTAACCCGACCCAGAGTGTTCGTGACAATCAGACTGGTGACACCTTTTCAGATAGGCTAATACCTAATACAAAGGCCTAATAAAATTAAGATGCATCATTCAGTGGTAGGGTGTATGTGAGTGCATCAGGATCCAGCCCCAGGTAAAATGGTTAATTAAAAAGCAGGTTTTGGTATCATTTGTGTGCAAACAAAAAGGCAGAAACATTTAGTTTGCGATGGTTCCTCATCACTTGTTTGGGGAATTGTGTTGGCAATAAAAAGTGGTTCAGTGTTTGGAATTTGGTCAGAAACTTCTTGGTTTAACACTTTATCCTGTTCAACTTTTGGTTTTTATTTGTGCTCTCTGTCCGTTCATACACTTTATGTGATAATCAACAAATTGCTTTATATTAATGTATTGCAATATAATGAGCTTTGTTAATTGTCGTATGGGATACACGAGAAGGAGTTCTTCATAAAGGACTGAAAATAAGCACTCTTTTAAAGTGTCATTTTAGGTGCTCATTTCCTCATTTAGCTTTATAATACATAATATGGGCAATACCTCCAAGATGACAATTGAAGAAAACAGTTAAGATTATTTACTTATGTAAAACAGACAATCCTACCTTTTATGTAAGTTTAATGAAGCTAAGTGCAAGGATAAAATAACAAGGGCTCATTTCAGATCCCTATAATTGGATTGCAACTGAATTTTATTTAAGAAACTTTTTGTCTTTTTAAATTTTCCTCATGAAGGAAACAGAATAGCTGATGTTTTTCTCCTTTCAATCATTTAAATAAAAAAAAAATATACTGAGAATGTCAGGAAACAAATATTCTTTTGTCCATGACTGTAAAAAAGAACATGTAAAATGAATTTTTACAAAATGGCTGCATGTAAGACTTTTCTATAGAGTGGGCAATTTATTGCACTAGAAATTTGTCATCCAAAATCCTGCAGAATATGCCAGAATGCTTGTTCACTTCTTAAAAAAGTCTATTCCATTCCAACATAATATATTGCATAAAGTGCAGGAGAACAAGAGTAAAAATGTGTTTTTTTAATGATTAAGGACTGATCTTGTTCCAATTGAGTCAATGGCAAAACTCCATGGAACTGAGCTGAATATATGGGTATAGATAAGATGTTGTTTACTGTGCTCTCGCTTTTTCTGAGAGCAAAATGTAAATGAAATATATTCCTTGCACAAATTAGACTATTCCAAGTCATCTACTGACTCCTACTTAAAACAGAGCGCAGGGATCTCGATCTCTCCATATTCCCCAGGAGCTGCAAGCCCTTGTAGCTGTGCAGCCTTAAGGACACTCTTGCCACTGTGTGAATTGGCCGTTGCACTGAAGAAGGAATTAACAGTCATGGAACAAGAGTTCATGAGATTTTGCTTGTATATATAAATGAATGTAACATTAGTAAGTTCTCCCAACCCTCTTTCAGCTGCAGTTATGATTTTTTTAAAAGCAGCACATATCTTTGTGCAGATTCTTGCCTGATTTTAGCACAACCGTGCGCAGAGGGAGAACAAGTTTTTCCTCCATGTGCCGCATTTGAACTGGGAAATAAGCAGAGGGAGCATAAGCCGCCTCATTTGTGCTGCAGCTCAACCTTCAACAACTGAGTGGGCACTGGCCAAAAAAAAAAAAAAAAAAAGGAGAAGTAAACAGCCTTGAGTTAGGTTCTGCCAGCATCAGCCAGGTAACACATGTGGTAGAGATGGATGGAGATTGTGCCAGTGGTGGAAATTATTCTTTCAAAGGAAGAAAACAGGAGCAGAGAAGGCACTGTGTCTCTGCAAGTCCTTGATTTTCCCAAAGTATGTCTTTGGGAGGTAAAACTTGCAGTTTGCATGTCTTAGAGTAGAGACTCAACCAGTCCCTTGTAAGATGAACAAGGAGAATTTGCCAAGAGGGCTCTCATTTTTGTTAACAAAACTTTTGGAAGACAAACAAACAATCTGACAAACTTCACCTAATTGCTTCAGTGGCACAAAACATTAGTCAGCTTGTATAATGCCTTACCAGCAGAGATGGAGCTGCATGAAAAAAATTATTACCTCCGAAACAGGAGGTAGGGAAACGTGCTGCAACTGCTATAGAGCAATGTTATTAGGAAGTGTGAAGGAGTAGAAGGGAGTTGTTTATGATAAACTGACCAAATGATTCCTAAGTTGTTGGCTGTACAATTCATCAGCCCATCAAGTAAGAAGTGCAAGGCAAAGTGAATCAACACGGTTGCCCCCTTTCCTCTCTGGCCCATCCTGGTGGGTGATAGAGCATAGCAGTGTTGGGTTTGACATTATTAGGTTATCCTGAAAATAAATCACTTTTGAAAAGATGAATAATTGGACAGAGCTTAGTGCTGACAAGGAAAAGGTTGGAGGCGGGGGGGACGGCAGTGAGGGAGAGAAGGGAGGGGGGCTGTGGTGTCGGAGATGCAAACCCATTCCAGGAGGCCACCAGCATGTGAGGAGCTGTAAGTCTCATTCTGGTTTGTACTTTGGCAAATGAGTGCGGTTTTTGGTCTGATAAGTATCAAACTGCATTTATGGTTTCTGAAACTATTTTTGACCCAGCAGAGAAATCAGACATACCTTTTCATGTAATCTAAACTGTGAGAGGTATACCCCTGCCCAATAAAATTAAAAGGTAGTAAATTTTGTCCCTATAAAAGGAAATCCCCACTTTTCCCAACGTGTAGCTAATCTATGGAGTTCACTGCCATAAGTGGTCATCAAGATAATATATTGTGGCTGGACTCTTAAAAGAGCTAGATAATTTTATGACCGTCAGCAACATCTGTAACTATGCAAACGAAGATCATAATAATGGTAATCCAACCTCATATTTTACAGCATAGAATAAACCCCCTTTGGGACAGAGGAAAAACTGGATAATTGACTAGTTATCTGATAGGGGGCTTTAATCCTTCTTCTGACACCTAAGAGACAGGGCACCATTAGACACAGGGTACCAGACTATTTGCTTGTGTCTACTCCCACCAAAGACCATGGCAATATTTCAAGTGTTTGATGTGAACTCAGACTTCATGTAGACATGTCTGAAGGTTTGGTGCCAATAGTGGGTTGTAATTTGTCATTGTTGCGATGAAAATGTAATGAGGTCCATCTACTATTCCTGCAAAGTTTTCTGAATGTGAGTGCTGTGGTTCTGGCACTACACTGGCATTTAAGGAATATAGATTCACATCCCAATGCCCAGACATTTGCACTGTGAGCACGGATAAATGATGCATAGGTGCATTAGCTTCCCCTCTCCAAATGAGTGTAAGAATAGGTTTTCTTTCATCCAGTGTCTTTCTGTCCCATCCATTCCATCTTAGCTTGTCTAGATGAGGACTTATAGTAATTTTATACAATATCTGACACAAAGACACAGCTTGCATCCTGAATTTCTTTGGGGTTTACTAATGCAAAACTCTCTGTTGCAATCAGTGGATTTAATTTTGATCTTTACAAGATGTTCAGACATATGCCTAGCCTGTTTGTGGCATCAATCTACTAAACATCTTACTGCTTAAGGAATACACCATGTTTGGGGATTGAAATAGTGAAAGGGATCCTGAAAATGCAGTTCCAAGTAGTGTAAGATTCCATCTCATTCTTTCTTCTTCTTAGCTTCTAGCAAGTACTTAAGAGACATTCAGAAATCCGTCTTCCAAGAGCTCCCCTCCCAAACACCCCCATAAATGTCACAGTTCCTTGCTGTGCCTGCTGGTGGTGCAGAGAAGGGAACACAAGGCACAGAATAACAGGGGTTGTCAGGGAGCTGGGTGAAACATCCATGTCTTCTCCCGGCCTTTTTAGCATTCACGAGCAAGTCCTTCTCATTCAGAAAATGCATGATGGGAAATTTATGGCAGGAAAACACCAACAAATTAAACGGGCCATGAGCCATCAGCTTTTAAGGCCTCGCAACAGTCCAAAATGAGCCCTCCTCTGAGGGAACCCTTATAAAACAGTGCATTTTGCAATCCCGGACATGCTTCTTCCACATGCCAAACCCTGTGCTGGTGGACCCACTCAAAGAGATCCTTACCACCCTCTTCGCCTTCAGTGCTCCTTCCTGTTGACCTCCCTGCAGTGCTGGAGTTCACGATCTGCTCCGCTGTGATGAGTCAACTGTTTGGGTGGCTGTGCTCCCAACCAGATTTGTCATAGTGCCTGCTTTCAAAACAACAGAGAAAGATGTGTCTTTTCTCGCTTTTTTAAAAAATCAGACCATTCCCCAGGTCTGGTTTGGAGTTCAGCCATTGAACTGGCATGACCAAGGGGAGGTAACCCCTATCAAGCAAGGAAGGAATCCCTTAACACTTCTCTGCTTTTAAAGAATTTGTGCCCTGGAAAAACACCCTCTTGTTAGATAAGGGACAACCCAGAAAAGCCACCATCCACGAAAAGGGGAGGGATATTTCAGGCCATACTGCTCTTCTAATAGAGCTATTCAAATTCATTATCGCTGCAGGATACGATCAGTCCTATATAGTTATCAGATTTGGGGCTGTTTTCTTTTTCTGCCACTGACAAATAGGCCAAAGTAAACCAGATCACTGATAAGACAGACCCCTGGGAAGATGTTCTGCCACACTTGATGCATGGATAGGGCTTTTTGTTCATCACTCAGATGATTTTGCCTTGCAGCATCTGTTTATTTTCCCTCTTCTTTCATTGCCCAAGTTTGAAAGCAGACTGAAATAGAATAGGATTTATGCTACGATCTGCAAACCCTGAACTTTTTATTTAGGACACTCAAAGACTGTGAGGCCGAGAGAGGCCTTTGGTATCCTCTTGTCTGACCTCTGCTACAACCCAGGCCATTAGCTTTCTCTGACTTAATTCTTGTTTGGTCTATCTACTGGAAAAACACCCAGTCCTGATTTAAGAATTGCAAGTGGTGGAGAGAATTCATCACAACTCTCCATGAACTGTTCTTATGGTCAGTTACCCCATCTATTAGAAAATTTCCATCATACTTCAGTTTAGATTTGCTGAGCTTCAATTCCCAGCCATTGGCTCCTGTCCTTGCTGCGCCTCTGTAACCCTAGATTTCCATCAAGAGTCAGATTAGAGAATAGGGTGGTAATTAGGCACGTATATATCACTTAGAGGTATTTTCACTCAGCTTGCCTCCTGAGCAGAAATGGGGTCTGAACAGAGTCAGGTAAAGGTTTTCTGAGAAATAGATTATAATTTGTTATCATTCCAAATACAGCTGTTTACATTTGCTGCCATTTGAATTACAGGCATATGATTTTCCAAAACCTGTGGAAATGTAATTCCCACTAGATGCTTTTAAGGATCTCTGGGTAAATTTTTAAATGAGAAATGGCCTGTTACCCAGAATTGCAGAAGGCCCACATTTGCCATTGTTGTCAACTGAATTAAACCAAAATATTTTATTTGCAAAGAGAATTCAGCAAGTATGAGAAGCCAAAGTGAATTCAGATATCATATTTTTGGTGTTACGAACTTATGAATTACAGTTGATAAATGGACTTGAGATCTGTTTCTGAAAGGTGCTTTCATGATATTAACAGATGTTTCTCTGACGTGATGGCCACTTTCCTGAGGATGCTCTGTCAAACACTGTCCAGACCCAGGGAAACATGAAAAGATGGCAGAGCTAGATTGGGATGATAAAGCACAGCCAAGTACCCACAACTTGCCTTTTTAATCATTCTGTCTGACAGTATTATGACACTTTACCTTTTCTAAGGCAACATCCACCAACACTGAAGCATATTTACTTCAGATTATGCTTTCTGGTCTGGTTACATATAATATTTTCATTGCCTAGTTACTGTTACGCTCCCTGGCCTCTGCTCCTTAGCTATGAGTTTGGCTACTGCCAGCTTCTTGGACACCAGTAACTTCTCTCCTGAGCCTTGTCCCCTTTGATCACAAATACTCTGCCCTTTCTTTCCTGTAATCTGGGAAATCTGGGGTTTATCTAGCCCTCCACTGCCTGATTACTGAGCTGGCTAATCTCCTCTGTGGGAAGGCTCCTTTCCTTCTGTCCTCAGATGAGGTGAAGGGAAGACCAGAAAGTTGTGAGCCTGCAGTGTGTCATTCTTGTAACAGAAACCGAACTGGCACAGAGAAAAGTTTCCCGAGTGTTTCTTGAGACTTAATCCTTTAAGAGTCTTTAGATGGGAAGATCTTGAAGAATCTGAAAAAAGAGGGAATCAAACATCAAAGACCAGGAGGAAGAACAAACCATGCTTCATCCCTGAACTGGTTTCTGCTATAGGCACTGGTGCACCTTCCACTGGGAGATGTGGGTCTGTAAATTGAAGATAGGTTACATATAATATAATACATATAATACATATAATAAACAGTAGCGAAAACAGTGAAGCATAACTCCATAACCCTTTGTGGCACTACCTTTTCTCCTGGTCTATTTTCCTAATTCAAAAAGCCACAGTCTTGTGAGGGCCAGAGTGGGGACAAAAGAGCTGTTGGGGGTCTGCTGCCTTGCCCTGGTTGCTAGACCTCTGGGGTGTGCAGGGTAGGTAGGATGTTTCGTACCAGGTGCAGGAGTAGGCATTCAGACCTCCTTACTGCCCTGCACAGTCGTCCCCAGGTGGGAAGAGCTGCTTTCCCCATTGCTCTCTTGTGTTGCTTAGGCCTGCTAGCTCATGAGGCCAGGACAGACTTGGATCAGGGAAGTCTTCCCCCAGTGGATTATGCCACAAACTGGTGAAGAATTGGCAAGGCATGAGAAAATGCCCTGTGCCGTGTGTCCTCTCACACACAGAGCAAGGAGAGTAGCTGGCCTAGGAGGGAGCTGTGCTGGGTTGACGCCAACTAGGAGTTTTTCTTTGAGGATGATGAATTCTCGGTAGCTATTTAGGATCAGCCCAGATGGGGGGCGGGAAGGGGAGAACCTGGCCCATAGGTGGATCATGCTGACAATTCCGTGAAGATAAACTGGCTACACCGGAGCCAATCCACCAGCATAACTGAGCAGACAGACCGGTGAAAAGAACTAAATCCACATCCAAGTGAAGACAGCAGTAAAAAGTCTGTTGTCACCTTTGGGACTCAAATATAGTCCTACCACTCTAACCACTAGCACAGTTTTTTTTCTTTCAGTGCCACTTGACAACAGCTTGGTGCTGGGGATGGAGAACATTTAAATAGCAAGCAAAATGAAATTAAATTAAATTTAACTAATTTGCAATGGAACCCTCTGCATGTTGCAACTAATGATGCTAGATCATTCATTGAGAAGTGCTGTGTTGCCATCCATGTGACAGGGATGACAGGACCACTTTTTTGAAGTTTCAATGGGATGATTTGGGGTCTTTTTGTCAGTCAAGTTGATGCAGTAGGAATTAATACTACATGTGAATGAACAATAATAATTATTATGTTCTGCAGTTAGAAGTTCCAGTGCTTTTTGTTTATTTAATAATTTTCTGGATTAGTTCACAGACATTGGCTCCTGTTGTCCAAATATTTCATTTAGATTCAACTTAATAGCTGTCCTGAAATGTAACTGGTCATCTGGCCGAAACCAGAAGGCAGCCAATTAAATTCACAGGAAAACATTAATCTGAGCTGAAGAGTTCACAGCACATGTGTGCAATCATTCCTCCTTTTACGTATGCTTTCTGTTCTTCTCCTGATCTTGCTCCCCCAGCTCCCACCCCCTGCTTCTTGTTTCACCGGCCGAAGGAGAACGTGCCAACTCTAACAGCACTGTCCGAGGGAAAGGAAAATTAACACCAGCTTTGCTTTTGTGCATTCAGGACCCAGTCCAAGAGGGCCACTGGAGTGAATGTGAGTTTTTCTCCTGCTTTTACCAGGCCTGGGATCTGGCCCAAGCATCGTATTGCTAACACGTAACAGTGCAGGGTGTGAGGACAGAGGAGGCAGGAGCCAGGGCGTGGGTGGCAATGAATGAGCCGCGGGCTGGAAGGGGGGGACAAAATGGAGAGGGAGGGCTCACAGGAACTGGGGAGGAGGAGAGGGGAAGTTGAGCAAGCTGGGAGCAGGAGCAGAGGTCTGGGACCACGAGGACATACTCTTTCTTGGGCTGGGAGCTGAGGCCGGTCTCCTTACTCCTCTGCTATCGGTAAACATCTGTGAACAACGGCTGGACATGTGTGTTTCTTGTCTCTTTCTCCCTTCTGTCTCATTCTGCAAAAAGCATCCTGGCTTTGTTGTGAACTTCAGCCGGGGACTTGTGTGCTGTGACTGCAAGGAGGTCACCCTCTTCCAGCGAGCCAAGCTGGGGTCACCCTGCTTCCACCTGCTGGCATCTCGGGACAAAAAGGGAGGTGAGGTTTTTCCAAGGGATTGCATCAAAAAACAAACAGACGTATGTCAAAAGGGCATCCAGGTGACAAAGTTGAGCATTTACCATCTGGGAAATAATGGAGAGGGTGGTAGTTGCACTCTCATGTTGAATGATAGTTGTACAGCGCAGGAGGGGGTAGTCTCCAGGACTACTGCCTTAGGTGTAGCAGAAGGTGGTAAATGGGTGGTAAATAAGGTGGAAGAAGATTAGGGTTAAAGTGCCTAGTTAATGTTCATGGCAAAAACGATTCCACCCATTGCTTGTGTCACAGTGCTCCTAAGTAATGCTGGGTCCTAGTTTTCCAAAATCAAAGATCTAGCCATTAAGTAGGTAATTGTGTATTCCCCCATTTGCTGGGGTGCCACGCATGGTTCCTAGGCTGGACTTTCACAAGTGTACAGGTCTCAGCAAGAGTCTTGGCATGATTTGAGCTTAAGAGGCATTAAAAAAATGCTCCACACATTGGATAATCAGATCCTGGCTGTTGCGAGGCCTGCCACTCTCTGGGCATTCAGTTTCTCACCTATGAATAGTTACATTGCTGCCTTATAGGTGACGAGTTTCACAGTATGGCATTTCAGTGTCTCTCAGGGTTAGATGTGATCTGTACATGCATGGAAAGCTGTCTGAGTGTAATAAAGTGCACAGATTTATATATACATATATATGTGTGTGTATATATATATATGCATATGCCATATATAGTATTCATGAACACCAGATGAGAGTTAATAGAAAAGCTATACTATCCCATCCATACCAGCCTATGTGAAATAAGGGACTCTGCCATAATAATACCATGATTACATTTGGCACTTTTTAAAACCCTTATTGATGGACACAAAGAAATAAGGTTGAATGGGGAAATACAGCAACTTCTCAACACCAGAGGGAGCCCATCTGAGCTATCCGCCACTTACTGGCAAAGGGAGCGTGCTTTATTCTGAATATATCCTCCAAATATTTCTTTTTTTTTTTCCTCTCTCTCATTTGTGTGTGTATGCACACACACACGTGCACACCAAGATTATATCAATCACCACAGATCCACACCACTTACACGCATGTGTGTATGTGTGTGTATAACCAAAGTTGTGCGATGTAGTGTGCTTTGTGCTTTTTGTTTTGATTTGGTTATTTAATTCATAATTCAGATGAGATCTGAGATACAAATGCTAAGTAGTTTTTTGGCTTGATGTCATACAAAGTTTTAACACAATGCTTTTGCTTATGGCCTTTAGCCAATGTGTATGCCTTGCACGTCATTTGTGGATGCTCTCAGGAAAGAATGTGCAGAATTGCATTTATTTTTTGGCATTATGAGTTGTATGAAAGCTACTTTAATGCTTATTCCAGGCCAGCTATTCAAAAAAATGTAATACTACTTGAATGTTATAAACAAGAGTTTAAACACGGCTGGTTTATGTTATTGTTACTTACATTTTACAATGAATAGGCAACATACTGACCATCAGAAGTCAAACTCATCTTTTGCTTCCTAACAAATGTATAAGTTACAGGTATGTTGAAAGCTTTTCTTACTGTTGAGCCCAATTGTTTCTGACAGAAAGCACACAACAAGTCACAAACAGTATGCAACTCTAATTTAGTTAGAAGTTTTGATATTGGTTTCAAAGGAAGCAGGAGGAAATACAAATGTGAAGGACTACTCATGGGGCAAAATCTACCTAGACTATAAGTAAGCATTTTGCAGGCATCGGCTTCATTTTCACTCTAAAGATGTGAAATCCTTGCCAGTAAAAGATTTGACTGGTACTCTCTGCAGTATTACATGAAATACATGGTTTTAGCAACTGCTCTTTGTACGTACAAAATTGAATATTCCAGCAGTTCAAAAGGGAGATGGCTGGGAGGGTAAATGCCTTGGCTGCCTGGAGTGTAAACCAAAGTTTATCCATGTTCAACACCTGAGAACTAGTGTTTAGGAGCTGAGATGGGGACCTCAGTCTGGACATACCTTCTCCATTTCAGAAGCTCTCCCCAAACTGCATGGCAGCTGCTGACCTGTTCCTTCAGTCCTAGTTCCTGTCACAACTGGTAGCACCACGAGTGCAATCATTTCTGAGAAATGTCACAGCAGATGCTAGAAACGGAGAGAATTTCAGGGTGAAATGTGTAAATATTCGACCACTCAGCCCTCACAGCTTTGTCCTGGCAATCCCTTGTCTAGAAAGAAAGGAGAAAAAAAAGCTCTGTGATGCCCCTCTATTCACAACCCAAACTGAGCAGCACCTTCTCGTCTTTGGGTTTTGGCTTGCTCAAAGGAACATTGCTGTAAAATATAACAGACAGAGGCTGCTCTAATTTACAGCTGTCTGCAGGCTTCTTAGCAACCAGCAGGCAGGACTGCTAGCTTTCCCATATGTGTTTCTTCCTCCTTCCAATTCAGCCCTTGGCAGAAACTAAGGCTTAAAGGAAAGAAAGGGAATGGCTTGAAGTGATCCTATTCAGTCAGTTTGTTCCCCCTCAAGCAACCTAGAGAGCCCACAGCAGAAAGGAAGGCTAATAACAGCACCAACCTGGTCTGATGACATTGGTATGATAAATACCTGCAAAATTGCTATAAATATTGAGAGCTGAGAAATACAGTGAGTGATGTATGAAACGAAGAGTCCTTTGGACATAGGGAGTGATGAAAAGCACAGGAGCAGTGTGGACCATTTGGTTTGGAGAGGAATAGATCATGTATTAAAATACCTATTAAACATAAGCTCTAACAAGAGCTTTAAAATGCCATCTATTAATTGATTTTGAGGTGACTTTCAAGTCTGAATATAATTCGTTCTGTGAGAAGAGAAAATGAGGTAAGCAAACATTTTGCTTAAGTACAGCCTTCAGTGACTATGGGGCTGGATAGCTGTGCTAACTCAAGGTTATTGATTTAGAAACAAGTACTGACTTCTTTAGATTTTCCTGTGAACAGGTGAAAAAATCAGCTAGAATAAACGCTTTGCAATCTATTTCAAGAGAAGGAGAGATGTCTGTCAAAAGAAGACTGGGGGATCCTCATCAGTGACGGTTTTTAACGACCTGTTGAACAAGTGTCTGGAATGAAAAAGATGTAATTGAATCTGTACTTAGGCAGGGGAGTGTTGCAGATGGTCTCTGGAGAACCCTTTGGTTCTTGAAATACTTTCTATCATTCTAAAATGCAAATAAAGAGTTAATTTCCATAAATATTTTTTAATGTATCATAATTTCTAGAATTTGGTAGCATAGCTAAAAATCTGTTTGGAGACACATCGTTCCACTACATTGCATGGGTTTTTTTTTTTCTTTTTTTTGGAATAACTGCTGAAGAGGACTTTTCACTTGAAGTTTTTGTATAATGATGCTGTTGCCACCTTCATCAAATCCTCTGGCACTTTGCCAAAGGATTAACCTTTCCTAATCCAACACAAAACAGCAGAGGTCTTGCTCTCAGACTTTGCTGCTCCTTACCAGGTGCTTGCAAGATGAGCAGCATAGCAACACAGTCTGAGAAGGTCTGAAAGCCTCTCAATCTGGATACAGAAGCAGTGCTAAAATACAACTTCAGAAATTTTTTATATGCCATAATAGCAATCGAGCACATAAATAGCCTTCAAGAGTTTTTGAGTGAGAGTTCAAGTCGTATCAAATCAGAGCAGGCCAGCGAGAGAGGATGCACTGGCCATTAGCGAAAGGGAGTTAACAAGTGATGAAGTCAGGAATGTGCTGATGTCTTTAAGCTGAATGAGGAGGATAAAGTGTGGGAAGTCACAGCTACGTAGAGATGAAGCCACTGTTGGGTTAATTAATTGGGGTGGGATGTCTGCACAATAAGGGGAGGAAAGGAGCTTCATTTGGTACACGTCTAAGTTTCGAGCAGCAGTTACAAAGGATTGTGGAGCTAGGGGAAAGACTGAAGATGTGTTGGGTACAGCTCAAACAGGCAGGGAGCCAAAGAAACTTGTCAGATATTTGTGAAAATAGGCTGCAGCTGCTCGGGCTAGGAGTGCTTCACTGTCTAAGCAGCACGTGGGGCCTGAGTGAGACCCCACACTGACTGTCCCCACAATTTCTGACAAGGCTCTGTCTGCCAAAGGTCAGATTTCACACGTGGGGACTGGTTTTCATAACATGAAGTGCCACACAGCAGGCTTCCCACAGTGTAGCATCTCCCCCTGGCTTGGCAATGCCAGGTGAAGGGACTCGATGAAATTTCTTTTCAGGACAAGACCTGTGTGCCTGTTCCTCTATGCCTGTAGAATATGTCTCTTCTCCCTGACTTTTGGCTCTACAGCAACATCCAAGTAAGCTGTTTCCCACTTATGACAAAGCAAAGGAGTTAATTTCACCATAAGCTATGCTCCCTGATACCAAGAAGGAGTAGAGATGACTGGTTTGTTTGACTGAGAAGTAGTAGCCATTCACCTTACACTCAAGCAATTTTAAAAGGCTCGGTTACTTGTTTTTCTTTCAGCCCCATACTCTCTCCTACCCTGAGAGCTAATTTGTACGTTTACAAACTTATCTAAATGCGACTAACGACATTTCCACATGCCCATCATTGAACATTTTCCTTCTCTCTTTCAAATCTGCTCAAGGTGGAGGAGGGGAAAACCCAGGAGAAGGACTGCCTGCCTTTTTTGTCTAGCCTGCCAAGGGGCACAGTCAGGAGAATGTGGCTGGAGCTCCTCTGCTCAGCTTCAGAATGGAAAATAAAGGAGGATCTGAATGCAGAAGCATATGAAGGTGAAAAGCTTGCTTGCTTGCTTGCTTGCTTTCTCTCTTTCATCTAGTCTTCTTGAACTGAAGGACTGATGTTTTTATCTCCATTTTCCCTCCACTCCATCATGCAAAGAGTTATTCCAAAATCACTTGGCAGCTGCAAGACAAGCTATTTCCTAACCCTCAAAATAACTTTTGTTTTGAATAGTTCCCAACTCCTTAAAAATGCATCCACATGTATGTATGTTTTGCATGGGAAAGAAAACTTACAGTAGAAATAAATACTCACAGTTAATGACTGTTAAAATCCTGTTACAATTGTTATTAAATTTGGACTCATTCTGTGTTTAGAGTCCTAGGCATTAATCAATATGTATTTGTGATATAAACTTTGCAAGCACTAAGGAAATGGGCACTCCTAATCGTAATCCTAAATTTCTGCCATCTAGACAGAAAGGGTGAGTCTGGTAGACCCCCAAGTTCAAGCAGCGAAGGGAATATTTTTCCTTGCTACAGTCTGAAAAGGCCTTTTAAACACTTTTGGCTGGCAGCCACATAAACAGAAACACCAAGGCTGACCTATGCTATACAAAATAAAACCATGGGGGTGCAGTTTGCCCAGTTTGCTTGACAGCCTTGCTTCACTAACTGGCTGAGGCTTGGTGTGTTGTTGAATGCTTCTGGTACCTTTCATCTGCTCGTGGACTGCTTAAGCACAGGCTGGCCAGGAGGTTTCTTCCTAGCATTGGTCAACAGTAAGCCTGGTAACTTCATTTACACTATAGTTGTACCTGCTCCCATCTACTTTCATGAAAATGGAGACAACTTTGGTATTAATCTCTGAAAATTCACCAGAGGCATTACAGCAGAAGAAATGATACCAGTAAAGTAGACCTTGGAGAAGACAAGACATCTATACTTGGTGAAAAATTAGCAAATAAGGCTGGCTTTTTTTAATCTATACATAGCCTTTCTTGTCTTTTCCAAAGAACAAAAGTTATGGATAACCCTACCAGCATTTTCATAGTAGAAAAATGTTCCCCTCTTCAGGGCAGTAAACAGAGAGATTCATTGGTAGAGAATGATGGCATGATAAAAACAGTCTGAAATTACATATTTCTCAGCTAGTTATCTTCTACTTCTTAACCTAACTCTTTGCTTGAAGAGAGCCTGAGGATTTCTAGCCTTCCCTCCCCTTCAAACTGGAGCTGTGAAAAGCTGTTGTTGCTTTTCTTCGTCAGGGCTTGTTGCTGTCTGAGTCCTACCACCCTCTTCCCCTCTGTGAATGCTGAAGAATTTGAAAAACTCCATGCTGCTCAAGGAGAGAGAGGCTTCTGCATGTGTTGGGGCCACCTTCACAAGCACATTTAAAAAATTAGCCTTATTGCTGATTCGAGCAGATCTCCAGCCTGCGGATTGTTTCTAATAAGCTAGTTCCAATTCACTGATAAATAAAATATACTCCTGTTATGCAAATGCTAATGACTTGCTAAGGCTAGTTTAAATTAAAAAAACTACAGAAGGTAGAGTTAACTAAGAAAATAAAAGGCCAGGAAAAACAGTAAGTGATAAGCAAGTATTTGACTGTGATGCATTGCTGGACTGGAGAAGTTGAACCATTTGACCTCTGGAGGTCTGTTCCAACCTGAATTACTCCATGATCCTAAAAATATTTGGCTTTCTCATCCTGCAGGATTTTCTCCAAAATAAAATGCCCATTTAATGTCTTCTTTTTCCTGTAGTTCTCAGAAGCCAGCACCTCTGCTTGCTCTTTTCTTGTCTTGCTTTCCAGCTCTGTAAGTACAGCAGTAAAACCATTCCCCTCACTGCACATAACTTGGGCAAGGATTGGATACTTAAGGAAGATAACAGATTTGATGAAGAAATTCAGAAACACAAAACTGACAAATGAAATAAACAAGTTTATCGTATTTCCTGCATGGAAGCAGAAAAAGGAAAGTTTCAAAGGAAACAACTTTCAAGCAACAGAACATGTAAGAACATGTGATTTAAATGAGTTTACGAAGCAAGATTTAAATACAGGCTTTTAAGTTGGCTGGATGATATCTATTCAGTTCTTTAAAGGTTCTGGATGGTTTTGTTCAATGACAGAAATGATTTAACTTATTAATAACTTTATTATGCTAGTTAAACAAACTGAAAATTAACAAAATAGATAAAAAGAATAAAAAGAATACCCCAACAACTTAAATCCATCAACACCCAGCAAAAAAGCCCCAGACTATAACTCAGTCTGGTCCATTAAAACTAACATCAAAATAAATTAGGAATTAAGCAATACAGCTATCAAATCAAGACCTGGCCAATTATCAGTCTTCCTTCTTTGAACTCTGTTCTGGTTATGATGCCTCCTGGAACTGCATCAAGCAGTGGTATTACACAACGGACACCAGGACAGCACTTTTGATGAGCAGAATTTGGTAACTTTTCTTTCCCAGAAACTGTCTTTTCAGAGCTCCATGGACTATTAACACAAACGATAAAGCAGGTCCTATTTCAGTCCTTCTTAACTTGTGAAGTATCTTACAGATAGAGGACCAAAGAGCTCAAAAGTGTGAAAGAAGGCAACAGCATGTTTTGAGTGAGGGTCAGGCTGAGCTCTCTCTCTCTAGGGAATGCTTAGGATTGTTTCAAACAGATGGACAATTTGGCCATGGACATATGTCCTTTCCAGTACCAGCTATGTTAAGGGAGATGGGATCTTCCCTTGCTGTCCCCCAGCTGCTCATCACCAATCTTCTGCTAGAATGTATGCTTCTTTCAGGTCTTCTGGTGGCCCATCTTGTGTGAGCACTTCCCAAGAAATGGGCTAGGTTAGCAATGACATGTATGTGAAATTACCAGTTTTATTTTGGCTGTCCTAAGTAGTTTTGGATGAGGAGAGTTCGCTGGACAGCTTGCCACCTCCTGTGTTGGGCTGAGCACTGGTAGCAGTGGGATGATGGCAAGGACTTGGGACTAGGTTGGAACTGTCATCTTTGCAGGGAACAGCTGAAGCTGTTCTGAGGCTGAAGCAGGAGTGTCTGCAGTATTATCTGCTGTGATGGGGACTTTGACTGACCCTCATACAGACCTGCATCAATTCCACAACAAAAATTTAAGTATTTAAAAAGACTGGGAGATTTCCCAGCTAGAGATAAATCAACAGCTAAAAAGAAATCCAGAAGACAAAACAAAAAGGAAGGAAAAATATGCAGTTCATGAACTCCAGCTTTCACAGCAGTTGAGCTTCTCTTAGAATATATCTTGGAGCTCTGTTCAAAAAAGAAACAATGCTGGCAAGTTCATTCAACCAGTGGACCCACCATGAGGGAAGAAAGATTGGGTAGCTGTTGGCACAGTCTCTTTAGTGACATCTTGAACTTCTTGTCCCCAAGAGGCCCATGGACTGAGATTGAGTGACAGCAGCGTTCCTCAGCTAAGGGGCTGCTTGGCATTTCTCTGGTCTCTTACGAACAGCTCTCAGTGTGCTTGGTCAGATCTTCCTCCAGACCTATGGATAAATCAGTGCCAGTGGGACAACGTGGGAGCTATGCAACTTTATGTAGTCGGGCTCAGATGTAGTTTCCTTGGTTATTGCCTGTTTTGGGCAAATTCCTACTGAACCAAAACTTTGGAAGATTTTCTCTCTTTATATCAGAGCATATATGTCTGTGATCTTCTCCAAATAGCAAAAATGTAGACACTGAACACCCACATTCCTGAAGAAGCAGAGATGGTTTTATCTGATTGATAAAGTCCAGGGATGATAGCATGTTGCCAGGTTATGTAAGGTCCAGTTCACATATCCAATTAAAAAGAGGGCTTTTGTCAACAACTGACCACTTAATGTTCATTTATCAGTGCAGATAAAAGTTAGCGAAGCAGAGAGCTGACAATCATCTTTCCATTTGGAAGGCAGCATTGCATCAGACAGCCGATCTTCTGGAGTCTCTCTCAGTACAGAAATGCTACTTTAAAATTTCTAAGATGAAATGCAGTTAAGAAGTAAATTTATCTCACCCTGGTGTATTATTGCTCTCACCATGCGCAATGTTCATTTCCTCTCCTGGAATCCTGATGTGCAACAGCAGGTTACACAGCCCTGGCTTCTGTGAACCCATTGGCTTCGCTTAGGATACACATCTTCATTTGCAATAGTTGTCATGTTCCGTCCTAATCCAGGCCACTGTGTCTGCTTATTAACTAATAGGAGGTATTTCCTCAGGACAGTTCATGTCTTCATTAGTATGTTTGCTGGTTTATCTCAGACCTGCCAAAATAAAGGATGCATAATAAATTTCAGAATAAAAGCCCTGTACTTTTTAAAACTTCATCCTTATAATGAAGAAGTAATGTCTAGGTTTTTGACCTCTGATGTTCTCTTTTGGAGGCACAGTTTGAACATGCCAAGAACTGGAACCAAAGCAGTTGTTAACTAATTAAGATTTAGTAACTTCAGACCATGAATGAGCTCAAAATATTACTTGCCCCTTTGCCCCTCTTGTGTCTGTCTTCCCCTCCAGGTGCCACACTTCCGTTTTGAGCCCAATGACTGAATGGGTCAGGCCAAAATTTAGCCCTTAGCAATCTCAGTAAAGGGTCCAGTGCAAAGACCCACATGGATAACACAACAGACAGCATTTAATCTTTCGAAAGCTGGTACGCTTACACCATGTAATAAAAAAGCACTGCTAAAATAAACTAAAAACCATCAATGGGAAAACTGATAGTAGCTGGGACATATGGGTGTTTAAGGAGAAAATTTTAAAATAAGCTGTGACAGCTCAGTCCTGTAGTCCTTTCTAAAAGGCACTCATCTCATAGCCAACAAAAATGTTACCTGATGGAGGACTGTGCACTCCAGAATGACATCAGCAGCGTTCTTGATATTTATAGTCCTGTAAATTATGGATACGCAGCCATTTATCTTTCCTGGAGCAGACTCAAACCTGGCGTAAGCTCGCTAGGCTTGCAGCTGGGTAGACTTGGCCCTTCTCTTACACAGATCAGACTCCAGAAAAGCACTTAACTCTTAAGGATGAGAATAACCCGATTATTTTTGCTGGAACCTGCACATTTGAATTTAGGCATGTATTAGACTTAAAGGGCCCCCAACAGGGATGTGATCGTTCAGTTTACTCTTACTGATAAACAAACACATAATTATTCCTAACTGCACCTGAAACTTTCAGCTTTGGATGCAACCATTTTCCTTCTGCTTCAGACTGATACTAGCACACAGGAGCAGCTAGATGTCTCACTAGAACAAACTGTGAAAAACTTTTCCTTTCCTAAATAACATCAGTTAGAGACTCTCTGTTACTAGCTATATTTTCCCCAATTCACAGCTTTAAGCTTCAGAACATTTTAAAAAAAAAGTCACAGAGAGAACTTCTTGGATAGGGTCAAAAATAAGTGGTGCTGCCCCACTTCAGTGTAGATTGTTCTGAAAAAAAAAATACATAGGGAAAAATCACCTATGTCATTTGGATTATTTTGTACATTTTGTACAGCATGTATCGCAAAGAAGTGAAAATCTCTCTGAAATGAGAGCAGTTACTATTTTATGTGAAGCTCCATGCACTCATCATTGTCTCAGAATATCTTAACAGAAAGAGGACTGGCATTTTCCAGCTTTCTATTGACTACAATCAGTATTGCATCAGGTTTTAAATAATGGGTGCAATTATGTTACTTCTTTACAAGCTAGCCAGCTTGCTCTTATTGACCTTTAAGAAATAAAGACGTGGGCATTAAACAACCTAACAACCTTGAGAAGTGGTTTCACCCCCGAGAGTCGTGCTTTAGGATGGATAATGAATAAAAAGCTTATCAGAATCTTTGTAACATATTAGAAACATTCTCCAGAATACCTATAAAATTCATTAGAGACTAATGACCTGCACTGAAGCCTGATAAGACAGAAGCTCAGGAAAGAGTTGAGAAAAACATGATTCATCAGAGTCATGGAAATCAAGGATCTGGAGTAGAAGAGTACCAAGTATATAGATAGGGAGCATTTCTATTTGGAAAAAATAGTGAAAGGGGAAAAAAAAGGGTTTTCTCACAGGGTCCAGAAAAAATCTTAGTTCTTAATGCTGTAAATATCCAAGGTGAGAGCTTCCACACTGAATTATATAGTCTGCAGGCTCTATCTACGTTGTTAAGTAAAAGAGGGTCAGGAACCCAAGCAGCATGTACAGACCTGTGCCTGCCCTACTCGGGGCTCACTTGCTTTGGAGCAGAGTGACCACATCCATGCGACATTACGGTTCTATGGGTCCCCTATGGCCCTAAAATGCAAATGTCCTTTTGTGTATGCTTTTTAATTTCAGGTGTCCAAAATATTGTGATGGCCACCTGACTGGTGCTTTTGAGCATGAAAGGGAGGGCAGGTGTGATATGTCCTGAGGCATTTAGGAGCGGTCTCTGGAGTGACCAGCTGACGCAACTGTACCAGGGCACAGCCTGAGAGAAAGGTCGCTGGAGCAGTCTAAAACCAAAGTTAGGGATTGAGCAAGCAATTAAGCAGTATGGATGATCAGGGGCCCTCCCTGACCTCATCTCCTGGCCGTTGGTTAGTTCATAGCCTAGTGATTCTTTCAGAGACATCTCATAGCTGAGTGGCCTGCAATAAACTGTAAGTCTCGATCTGTAACTAAGTAAGAAAGAAGCCTGGTGAGGTTTTATGTAGCATAATGATGCCATTGTAAAAAGGGAACTTTTGCATTCATCTACCAGTGTGGACACACATGGGATTGCGCTGACTGATATAAATGCAGCCTTCTTGCACTGAGTATTAGGTGTGGACCTAAACGTTAAGCAGAGGGTCAAGGCAGAGGGTGAGACTACATAACCTATAAAGGTTCCTTAAAACAAAGGAGCAGAGGTGGTTCATAGGTCTTGGGCTGGCCGTCTTTAAAGGAATTCACTACCTCTCTATGGTGTCAATGGAAGAAGAAAGATTTATTAGCATTGGTAATAGAAGTGTATGTCTGGAAGCAGATGGAAATGCCAGGAACGAAAGCTTATAATTGTAAAATGCATGAAAAGGTAGAAACTGCAAAGAGATCATGAAAAGCACACAGTAGTAGTGTTTATATATAACTGTAAAATAAACATAAAAATGCCTAATTAATAGGATTTAAGAGGATAAACTGCAAAATGAAGAGTAATTTTTTTATTTCGCTTTTAAACTAGGAAGAAATCATTAGTAGTTATTTGAGTTGCTGTATTTTGTAGGGAATTATTGGCTGTGATAACTAGATAGCATTGTCTTATACGCTTTGAGGTCTCTGAGCCTCAAAGATAGATTTGGCTGGCAAATTACTCTTTGCCACTGTAAGAATCATTTTGGTTAACGTTAATGAAAGCTGTTCTTATTGCAAGCTATCTCTAGAACTGGGGTTTTGATAACAATGCCAAACTTCACAATGCAGGTAGTGAAAACAAAAGCACCATTAAGAAGCGATGAAATTACACAGAACTGAGATCCAGATGCAATTTCAAAGCCAAATGTGGGTCATGATTTTGGAAAACTGAAACTAAACAAACCCTCAACTAATCAAGGTTTTAATTACACTGAGTTCCCCCTGCTGTTTCCTATGTTTCTACCAGTGACACTGACTAGACACAGAGGTGCAGTAACTTCCCTCTGAGATTAGTGTCCATCAGCAGTGTTGCTAGTGTCAGTCCAAATGATCAAATTTTACTTCTTAGTTTCCCATTTTCCTTCCAGAGAGTGAGTGAGCCCTTCAGGTATTAAAGGATTTCTTTATTTCTAGAGGTAATTTCCTTCCCCCCCACTAAGTAGAACCTTTTCGACAGAAATTATCAATTTTGAGAAGCAGCCACCTGCTCCTGAAAGAGAAGGGGTCATTACCAGAGTATGCAGCAAGTGAGAGTACCTGCAGGCACTGTGACATGCAGAGATTTCAGGTGGGTGTGACAGAGGCTCTAGCTGCATGTACACCCAACACAAACTGGCACAGAAGCTGGCAGTCCTGTGCTGTCCTGCCCCTGCTGCTTGATAAGAAAAAATAGTTTTAATTTTGATTAGATTTGTGTTGCATCTTTCGTACAAAATATGAAGATGTTCTTGGGGCATGAAGGAATAGAATAGGACTGTTTTATTTTCAGTTGCGACCTCAGCTAATGTTGGCTAAAAATGTTAAAGTGAACACAAACCAAAGTCCTCAGTATCGGTTTTAGCCTGGTCTATTAGAAACTGAATCCATATATGCCTGAGTACAATGGGAGTTCAAAACATTCACTTGTGCCAGTTGGGGCCTTTTTTTTTTTCCCTTCCCTGTCACAAATATATTCACTAAATGAAAGGGCACACTTACGCTGCCAGTTTTCATAGTTATGATTAAATCTTCACACAAGCTCCAGTGGAAATCTGTTTCTGAGGACGTGAAGTAAACAATGCTTGCCCCAGTGTGTTGCAAAGATAAGTGGTTAATGTATTATAGCAATGACTTTAGGGTTTGAATTAATTCTGACCTTCTTCTCCACAAACAGATATCTGTAATACAGTACAGCACTGCCAGTAAGTGCAGAGGTGCCTTTGATGAGATCTGCTGCAGTGGCATTTTTTTAAGGGAAAAGTAAGACATGAATAGGAGTTCTTCACAACCAGCATTTGAAAAGGTGATCAGTTTTTATGCAGGAAAGTTCTCTAATATGTCACATGCTGTATTTCATGTATTTCATCAGCTTGAGAAAAGCTATTTGGCTAAATTCATACCTCTAACATAAATGCTAGCTATGACATCAGGAAAGATACTGGCTCATTGATCTTATATTCCTTAGGCTGCTCAAGTTTTGGTTTGGAAAATATGTTTTCTGATGCTGAAAGAAACAAAATGCCTAAGTTTCAGTTCCTAACTGTCTGATTCTTGTTTTGGCATAAACAATAGTAAGAAAAAGAGTGTACACTGGCCAAGCCGTGTGACTGGCTTTCTTAAGTTCAAATAAGTTCCCTGTGTGAATCCCTATCTCCTAACAGAAATGGTAAGAATCTTTTGACTAGAAGAGAGCCAAAATTTATTCCTGATGTTTTTTAGATAATCATTGCTATAAATAGATTAAATGTGACCTTTTTCATTTTTTAATTATCAGGATATTGAGACTGCAGTCTTTGAAACTGCTTTATGTCCAGATGCCTGGAAGAGTCTGAATCTTGCTAAAACTTCATGGCCCCAAGCATGAAGATAGTGAAGGGCCAGGACACAGCCCCTGGATTTAATTTGTGTAGCAGCTTATCCCACATGCAGCTGCACTGACACCAGCAGTAAGGGTTGCAAAACCTCATCCAGATGAGATTTCTGGGTATTTTTATGGGTGTTAATTAATTCGATCCTCCCATTTCTTTCATTGTTTTCAAATTTCAATAATTACTATTGTGCTTATTTCACCCCCAAATCTGTGTTCTGGGAATTCTGTTTATATTTGAAGTCTTTCAAAAAACCGCCAGACCCCTAAACTCTTACTTCTTCCATGGCACAGCTGGGTACAGTGACTTCATAGCAATCCAGCCTGTTTTCAGGCTGAGGGCGTAATGATGAAATACATTTTGCTAGAAGATAGCCTCTCTTTCCCCAGTACCTCTGGTATTCATTCAAGATGACAGAGAGATGCAAACGGGCTTCAAACCCATTTTATTCTCACTCATTGGAGCAGACTTCTCAGGATTTGCACAGATGATCTGTGGGTATGATTATGTTAAGAATATTTGAGATCCAAAACCACTGGGAGAACCAGGGACATGCTTTTGGCCATTGCTGAAGACTACTGAGTACTTTTCAGGGCACCTTTACACCAGATGCTCTAGATCCTCCAGCTGGCCACAAGAGAATCGTGACATTACCTAGAGCAGTACAACTCTGTATAATCACACTAAGTGAGGTGCCTGGAGAGTACGTTTAACCACAATGGCATGATCTATTTAGCTGAGCTTTAAAAGATGTGGCTGTACAGCTTGCAATTCTGGAACTAGTACAGTCAGTACTAGGGCATCTCTATATTGACTGAACGGGGAGGATAGCTCCTTAACTTTTTTCTTTTATTAAATACAAAGCAAATTATGAATTATAAAGGGGTACTGAGATACTTTTATAAGTAAGAAATTCATTAGTCTCAAGAGTAGATCCAGATGAGTTACTGAGTCCTGATACACATGTACATCACACCTTGCAACCTGCTGCCCCTGCAGCACAGCTGCTGGGTCCAGCCTATCACAAGTACATGCTTAGGACTGAGAAACAGCAGAGTCTGGGTTGCAGATTGTTTTCATGCTTGCTGCAGGAGTTGCAAGGTAATGATTTAATAGAATTCATTAGTGGATTCTAAAAAGGCATTTCCTAGCCTCTGTCCCTTGAAGGGCATAAACTTACCTGAGCCTAATGTCATGCATGCCCTGTCATGTAAGAACTTACTGGTAAGCCCAGCTCAAAAGTTGGACAACAAGTATCATCCTTTTCGAAAAATCTACCCATATCTTGGTCTGGAGATTTTCTAGTAACCTGTTCTTGAGGGCAATTGCAAGCATGAGATTGGCAGCAGATATTTGACTGAGGTCCCAGCTGCATGTAAAGGTTTCTGGCAGTTCTTTCGAATAGGTCATGAACTATCCTCTTCTGTCATATGTACTCACCTGCATTTACATTTGGGTACAGCACAGGCCAGTATACCAATGCAAGTAATTTCAAATTAAGATTCCCAGTCTTTGCTGGCTCTATAGTGTAAGTTCCAATGCAAAATGTACAGAACACCCACGTAACCCATGGCTTTTAGATCTCAAAGTAAATGTTTTCACATAATCATGGATTGCATCCAAGCAAATGTCTGTAAGATGACATTTCTGGAAGCTTTTGCATCTTTACATTATATTTAGTTTACACAATATACTGTACAACTGGAAAAAATAGCCATATGAGCCAGACCAATATTTGACCTCTTGTAGAGTGCCTTTGAGAACAGGCTATTTCTCTACCCTCCTCTAAGCTAACACCTTTTACATCAGACAATTTCCAAATCAGGAATTTCTTTGAAGTTCCTGGTCTTTCTTCCATAGTTTACTTTTCAAAACATCACAAGGCCAGTGGAATTCTTGTATTCATGTGCTGGGGGCCCCCATGCAATCCAGCCTGGATCCGTTTCCCTCTCTTCTTTACATCCACCTTATTTTCCTCTCCCTCCGAGGCAGTCCTGTTCCAGTCTGAGTCACTGGGAGTCCCCTGATTTTCTGGGAGGAGCTGGAATTTGGACGTCCAGGCCCTACCATCATGCAGCCTTTGTCCCTGAGGCACCATCCAGTGTGTTTCTCAACAGAGCTCATCACGGCCATCGCGTTGGAGCACCTTCTGTGTAAAGGGAGAGGGGCTGCTCGTCCCTGTAAAGGCCCCCAGTTCTACATGAAATTGATCCAAAAAAATTTAGGGGAAGGGAACCAACATATTTCTACTGGAAACGTATCAAAGGGCAAAATCCAGCGCCTTCTATCATCTGGCTTTCTAATACTATACATGCTGTTTCCAGGGCTTCTGTCAAAATAGGCAGTGAGCAGTGCTCTTTGTGGGAACTGCTGAGAGGAGGGCATGACAGGGGAAAATAATTTCCTTTTGAGTGCTTTCGAGTATCCTGTGGAGCTTGATCCAAAGCCCACTGCAGGCGTTGGCAGTCATGCCAGAGAGACTTTAATGTTCTTTGGATCAGGCTTCAGCCTATTCACACATCAGCAAAATGATTTTTTTTCTGTCACTAGTTTTACAGAAACTGCTGCGGTGCCATCTGGGAACAAGGAGAGGGAATGTCTCCTTTTCCTGAGCATAGGTGAAGGGGTTTTTTTGTTGTTGTTTGTTTAAAGATGCTGTGAAATCCAAAGATGCAAAAGCCAGTTCTCCCTGTGCTCAGATATCTGAAAGCGCAGCTTATCTTTAGTTTTTAACTTTTATCTTTTGTTTTTAATTTTTCCTATATTTTTCAAATATATTGTTTAGTGAGAAGAATCAGACAGATGGGGCAGAGATCTCTGTCATTTTCAGCTTTTTTTTTTTTTTTTTTTTCCATGCGGTACTCCCTAGCTTGCAGAAGACAAGATGTCTTTCTGATGGGAGCTGTGACTTCTTTTGCTCAAAGGAAGAAAAGCAAAGAGAAGTAGAAAAGATGGGTGAGTCAGCAAGTAGCAGATCTGAGAAGGTGAGTGGCAAGTCAAGAAGCCAGCTTTCTAAGAAATAAATTGGCTATAGTGCTTCTCAGAATAAGATGGCGAGTGCTGAATGCAAAATGTGGGCTTTTTTACTTGGTTTCTAAATCAGATTTTCACTCATGTAACATTCATTTTTCATGCCTGCAAACTGGTACTTCTTGAAATGGAGGTTACCTTCCCATGTCAGTCCTTATTTTGCCCTCTGTCTGTTCCTTGCCAGACTAAGCTACTCCTTGCAGAGTTGCTTGTTGGACAAGGTCCCAGGGAGCAAGGTGTCAGTTGTCCACATCCTCACCTGAGACACATTAGCAAAGAGTCCCTAAAGCCAGCTGATCCAGATGCATAATCCTGAGCTTATGCTCAAGTATTTTATGCCTCGCTTATGAGCTCAGGACAGGGGTGGCTTAGTGAAGATCTGCGCTTTGCGCAATGCAGAAGCGTAGTCTGGATGCTAACGGCATCTGGGCCTAACCTGGTCTAATGCCACAGCGTGGGCATAGAAATCTGACCCACTCGTGTGGTTAAGGAAATTGGTACCGATGGAGTAAACAATACTGAAATACACTCCTTTGCCTCCAGCAGGACTCACCAGGTGAAGGGAACACTTGTGCTGCTTCTTTACATGCTCCAGCTGTGCAGATAGAGAAGTTTCAGGAGCGGCCAAGAGAAAGATTTGTGCTGTGAAGTGGGTTCTTCAATGTCCCATGAAAGACAAGGTCAGGCATCAGCCTTCTCCTCAGGAACAGCATAATACAATTATTTTTCTCTACCTAATCAACTATTTCCATGAAACTTGAATGATTTTTTTTTCTTTTTGTCTGTGAGGCTACTGCTGCTCAGTCGATTTTTGTTAAAGTTTATCAAGGAGTTCAACAGCTAAGGGCTTGGGCAGAGACACACTCACATGCATATGCACATACACAGAAAAGCAATATATGGTGTGATGTTGTAAATGTTTTCTTCTTAGAAAGACTGGCAAAAAATGGACTTTGCTGCCCATGGCTAGAGATTTAGCATCGCTTACACCAAATAAGTTCACTCTAGCAAGGAGGCTAGAGTAAAACAATAATTATGCTGTGTTTCCTCTCCAGTAGACGTGCAAATTAAAAAACTGTTCAAAATTTTTAAAAAAGCAAACCCACCAAGTCTTTGAAAGAGAACACCACTAAGATACAATGTTAGCAACACCGGTCTTAGTCAAGACAAGGCTTTTAAGATAAAGTTGTATGATTTTATCCACCATAATTGCTTTCGCTACATCCCAGGGACCAGAGAGGGAAACGTGAAGCTTCCCATCAAGCTATTTGTCAGTGTAAGTGAACATTTAACAGGAAAGTAAAATAGTTAACAACCTTTAAAATAGGCTTAAAAACTTTAAAGTAATGGTGTCTTTAAAAACTTCAGGAGTGGGCTCTTTATGGGAAACTCAGAATTTAAAAAAATGTTTGGAGTAAAATCAAAATGTTATGAGCAGTGCTCTGCAGTAATGACACATATCAGCAGTTTTTGTAACCAGAAGAACAATGTGATAAATTTTAATCACAAGGGACGAGGCTTTGTGGGAAGTGCCTAATACACAGACATCCTTTATAGGTTTCCAGTTATGACCTATGTCTAAAAGACATTTTAATGATAACTAAGGAAAGTAGATGGATTGTCTTCCCAGAGTGTTGAAGGTCCTGTTTGTTGTCATCCGCAGCTTCTATAAAGACCAGAGATTTTCAAAGGTACTCTTCTGTCTTGCTATCAGCACGCAATACCACAAGGATGGGACTATCTAAGATAAAACATGCCAGAGACATGTACTCCTCAGGATTTCCTGTGGGAGTCTGACCAAAAGAAGGCAATATTAATAAATATAAATTCTGGAACATTATTATCACCAGAACTGTGTCATGTAGTTTACCCTTGAATTCTTATAACCCCTCTAGTTTTCTCAGGCAGTTCAAGCATTTAACTGCAACTGGTCAGAGTGTTAGACCTCCCCACTGGGACAATTGTTTTCAATTACATTAAAGGCTCAAAGACTTTGATAGACATGCCAAAGCAAGGAGTTTAGCTTGCTGAATGTTTTAACTCTTTGAACTAATGTGGAATCTGGGAGTCCCCCTACTCTCGGACCTTGAAAATACTTAAAAAATAGATGCAATCTGGAAGCAGATTAGTGCCAAAAATATGTAATAGTCCTCCCTTTGAGGATGCCGTTGCCTTTTTTTATTTTCACTTTCTTGGAAGTGGTAGTTAGAGGGAGCAAAACAAACACATTGTTTTTCTTGAGGAGGATGAAAAAGGCCATAGAAGGAAGTCCCAGTCAACCACAACCTTCATTAAATGTCTACAGTGAATTCACGTATTTTTTAGATTTTCATAGCTATTTTTTGTTTCTATGCTACTCATCAGGGGCATTTCTTGGCAGAGAAGTGAAAATACCAGTGCTTGGTGGCTGGCTTACTGCTCCTAGAAGGAAAAAGAAACAAGGAGCATGAAAAAAAACCTTAATATATGCTGATCTTGTGGGACTTTTTGGCCAAAGCCTGGTATGCTATGCAGCATAGCATATAATACTATTTTGCTTACAGGAACCTCCAGGACACCTCTTCAAGGTTTATTTTTCAGAAATTGCTCTAAATAATTCAGATTACACAACCATTTGAGGACTCTCTGCCTCTACAGACTAACACTCAGGTTTGTCTAAGTGGACAGTTGTTTCAGAAAATCAGGCAAACGTTAGTTCTGTAACAGTTCAGCCTTACACTGAGCTCTTATTAATGTATGGGCAGTGGTGGTACTGCGATCTTGAGTGCTTTGGGATGGTTTCCACCAACTCCTGCTATCTCCACTTCCTTTCTAATGCAGGACAAATCACAAAAGGCAAATAACAAAAAGTAGTTCACATCAAGTCACGCTAACTCGGTGGAACAGTAGCTTCTAGACAGGAAACATGGTTTAAAAGACAGCTGTGAGTGGGTGGATCACACTCTAATATTGTATCTCAGCTTTGTTGAGAATGTTTTTCTTCATAATTTACTAGGAAAGAGCTGATTAAATCTCTGCACAAGTACATTTGCAACAGACTTTGTCCTACACATTCCAAATGGAAAACTAGAGCCTGCCTTTCAGGCAATGTGATATTTTTGCTGTTCAAATCAGAGCATGCTATTATTTTAGATGAAAAGAGCAGCGGAAAGCAACTAAAAGCTTAGCTCTAAATAAATATAATACACATAAATTCTTTCAGAAAGAAGCTTTCATGATTTTTGCTTTCACAAAGGTCCTGTGAACTCTATAAAACGTAAACAATACCTCATAATGAAACACTGTTATTTCAAAGTTGACATCCCATCTGACTCAAAGCATGACTTTTTGATTGGGATTAAATTCAGTTTATTTGAAGGTTTTAGTATAACTCCTTAGTTATCTAGAACACAAGATAAACATAACAAACTTAACATTTATCTTGCAACTAAAAATGCTGATAAGTATAATTTAGATAGTTAAGAAATATCTTTCTTTCTAAATTCTTTGTTTTACACATTTGAGAGCATTTTGTGTATAGAAAGGTCACTGTTATACATGTTAAGATGATCAGCTCTCCCTTGTTGATATGGGCTTTTGTATAGTGCGGAGAGGGAAAAATAATGTAAAAAAAATCATGCACACGTGCCTAAAAATCAGCAAGTCAGGATCTATACATGAGAAAGACATTTTTGCATTGACTAGCTTTCAGAATAATTTGAGAACTTTTATCTTAGATTGCTGAGAACAGTGCTGGAGTCTCATGAAAATAATACCTGGCTTCAGGTACCCTGGTGGCTAAAAATGTGCAAATCCCCAAACTGCAATCTTTGGTTAGAGCTCAGCCCAGCCAGTAGCTCTGGCTATCTTATTAGGGTCCTGCTTAAATTCATACCTGAATTTACTCTGCAAGTTAGGGGAAGTGTTGTGATGGGCAAAAATGACCTTTCATAACCCACATGTTAAGCAAATGAATGAATCTTTACAGAATGAGGAGCAAAAACTAACACCCCCGGGGCCAGGACTGTACTTCTGGATTTGTTCAATGTTTCTTAAACTGTGCTATGGAATCCTAGCATTGTCAAAATACAAAAATAGAGGTACAATCTGAGATAATAAAACCCAGAACATTTTCTCCCTGAATTGGAATTACATGAATGCTGCACCCAAAAAAGAATCACTTCCAGGTGTGGAGTGGCTTGGTGGTAAAGATTTCCAAATTACATAACTACCTAAGACTTCCTTTAAGTATCATCTCAGATCAGTTTTAATACTCATATCCCAGGAATCCTCACATCTCACCTCATCTAATTACTCAGTTATGTTAATCAAATAAAGGTATCCAATTTGTTTGCTATAATGTCTGTTGCTGAATAATACTAATCCATTCTTACAATAAAGTGAGAATTATATGAGAATAGGTCAATGCTTTATAGCAATATGTGAAATGTTTACTTCCCTGTTAGTTTGGACAGACTACAGTACAACTAAAAGTTGTTAAATCCAGAGTTGCTTCAAACAACCATTCAAATGGTTCCTCCCAGGAAAGAGCCTAACTGGACCTAAATTTCCTAGTGAATCCTCAGAAGAGAAGAAAAGCTCTAAAATCCATTGTCCAAGTATATTCTAATGACTGGTTATGATTATTTTCTACTTGTTAAATCTATAACATAGACAAAGAAGGGAAGAAATTTGTAAGCAAGTAAATAGCATGTTGAGACTAACAAACTAAATTCATGATAACTTCAAGCAGGCAAATCTGTGATTAAGTTCCCCTGGTTTTGAGAGCATCACCAGCCTGTGAATAAAAACTGGCAAGCTTGGCACTTAGTTCTTATGCTTGTGTTTCAGGTTTATGATGATTTTTATCTATTCCCCAACATATTAGTTGTTTTTTCTTCCTATAAATACTTAAAAAAAATGAAAGAAAATAGCATATACTTTCAGGATATTTAAAAAAAAAGATAATTCAGATAAGACTACCCATAGCAATCAATAGATCTTTGCCTCTATCCTCTTTGCTCTATATACTGAAGTGTGGAAGCAGACAATGAAGGGTTAAATAGTAGTGGTGCAGATGCAGCTGGGCCATGTTACACTAAAAGGACCAGCTGATGGGCATAAAAGAGGATTAGAAAAAGGAAAAGGAAATAGATGAAACTGGATTGAGTGCTAGTGGGAAGAGCCTGGATTTTTGGGGGGGAGGGAAGGGTAGCATGGACATGGACACAGACATGGATGACTCTTGTTTAGGCTTTTGTAGGGACTTCAGATAATAGAGGGAATGTGGATTTGTTTGTTGGCTGCTTTCTGTCCTATTTTATTTAAATTGTTTTTAAATTCCGGAAAGCTATAAGACCTAGAGTTGTGAAGGTGCGTTGGCAAATGTATACCTAAGTGTGTAAATATGAAGACAAATCTTTATAGGTAGGGTTTTCTGGGTCATAGGTGGGAGTGATAGCGGGCTAGTCTGATACATGAGGATTGTAGTAGTATGGGGCTGACATGTCCTTCACTAGAAAAATGGTGGGGAAAGAAAATGGAAGATATTGAGGGCAGGTCTCCAGAGTTGCACTTGGAGGAGGTTCTAGCTCCTACTCTCTCCTCTGTGTACTTTCTTCCACCACAGAGAATCCGGCAGGGATTTTAACAGCGTGTAGGTAACAATCTACCTCTTCAGGTGGCTATCTGCCCCTGAACTTTTAGGGGGAAAACTTGGCGAGTGGTTGAATTAAAGAATCCCTGGGTCACCTTCTCCTTTTCTATGGGAAGGAAGAAGCCCACTGGGAACACTGCACCATGTACTTTTGGTTGGTTGGTTTTGATTTGGGTGGGGGGAGAAATGGGGAGAAAGTTAACGTTTGGATAAATAAGTTGTCAGGGTTCTGCTCATCCAAACTGTAGCTATACTCAGTCTTCCAAGTATTAACTGGTTTGGTGAAACCCAGAACTTTTGAGGTGTATCAGTACTGCAGTGTAATGGAGATGCTCTTGACCTAGTTTGGTACAGGTTAGTTCAGGCCCTGCTAGCTGCTCACAAGGGGACTAGTCACAGCTTCTGTGTATGTGTTTCTTCTCAGGTGGGCTTTGCAGCCCATAGCAAGCTTTATGCTATTGCAGCTATTTACTAAATCAGTGTTTCTACACTAGGCTGGGGGTAACAGAATGTGCTACCTTGCCTGAGCAGTAGGTTTCTCTTAATCTGATTCTTGGTTTGTGGATCTAACTAGACTTCATGGTTGGAGGGAGCTAGACTTGCTGTCCACCTAGAGGTGTACAGTGGTGGTACCGGGCTATGGTGTTCTTGCCTATCCTGCTATCCCTCAGCTTTAAAGTAATGCTGTGTAGCTGTCTCTTTTTCCAAAGACAGTCCTGTACCAGAGTTACCAGTGCAAAAGATTTGCAGGCAGTTCAGAAATCCTTAAAGAAACTGCAAAACCCACCAAAAATCCAAACTCCAGATGAGGTAGAGTTTTTGCTCTTGCTCTATGTCTCTCATTACAGAGAGACAGAGTAATCTCTCCATTCTTGTTGAGGTTAATCTCGCCTTCAGAGCAGGATTCATAATGCCTTAACTCCTAGAGAGTCTCTGACTGTGCCTGTGCAAGTGGGTTATAAGCATGCAAACCCGCTCCTTGGCAAGGGGGCCACCAGGGAGCACTGGAATGGGTGAACTCCCTTGCCCCCCCCCCCCCCCCCAAGGTAGCTGGGAGTGCTCTCTGACATACTGATTTCCAGGTAATGCCCAAGGTGAGAGGAAAGGGGTAACTTCAGCTGGATCAGGCTCCTGCAAATGGTCAGGAATAGCTCTAACAACAGCTTGAATGATGAGACTTGTGTCTGCAGGAATGGTAATTGGCATTGATTTGCTAATATAAATATGGCTACATAACTGAGGGCACAGACTGCAGAGTCCTCATGTACTTTATCCGTATAGCTCTGGTATTCCTCACCCCTGCATAGGTGTGTAACTTGGGGCAAGCAAATTCAGTGTAAATCAGGCTGACTTGCTTTAGCTTCTCCCTCACAGCAGAAGCAGTGTTTGCCATTACTTTTTAATTTTTTTCTTTTTTTAATTTATTTTGGTTTTATGGAGGCTGTCTTTGGCAAGGTCACTGAGATTGAAGGGACTGAGACAGACCAAATGTCCTCGGGCAGCTACCTGCTTGTGGCATGCTAACATGAACAGTTACAGCTGACTGATGTCCTGGACTCAGGTGCATTGGCTTATTACACAGTTTGTGAGAGGTGAGACTAATGAGCCTGTGCTTTAAATCCATCTGGAGTTTATATCCAAATTCCCTCTTACTCTGATAGCTCAGTATTTATTACAGTCCTAGTAGAGCTCCTGTTCTGTGGCTTCTTCCTGAAAGATCATGAAACTATGTAATGGTGCTGGCAGGGGGATGTTCTCCTCCTCTACCTCTGTTACTCTTAGCCCTTTTTTAGCTCACTTTCTGGGACCGCACTTACCGTTTTCCCACAGGACAGCATTTAATTGCTCCTTGACTGACCTTCTGCCTTGTCCCAACAACTTTGCCCTTGAGGTCATTTCACCAATTCATTATTCTTGGTGGAAGAGAAAAAGTCTTTCTTAATGTCTAAGCTTCTCTCCCTGTTATTGCAGAGTTGATTAGAAGAGAATGACTCAGAGTTATTTACCACCACCTTTTAAATATCAGGAAGCAAGGTGTTCCCTGAAAATAATGGCTTGAGAACCTCTCCAGCACTCTGTGTTTAGAAGGTCTATCTTTCATATCTAGAAATACATTAAACTTGATTTTTTGACAGACCTAAATATTGTGCTGGATCATTCAGCATTTTTGTCTTCCTCATTGCACCCTTTGATTTAAAAGCAACAGTATAGTAGATCCAATTCAAATCTGTGCTTTTTACAGGAAAAATAACAATGCTTTGTGAGACAACACATTTTTAAAGGTTCAGAAAACCTGCTAGTTGATCACACACATTACTGATGCTTATAGTACTCTGCTGAAATCAGGTGATGCTGGTCCATGGTCTAAGAATATTTATTAACAAGCCATTAAGAGAAAAAATAAATAGTCCTGGGTATAGAACTCATTTAATCATTTCCACATGAGTGCTTCTCCATAAAACCAGTCCCTACCTTCCCTTTTCATATATTCCCCTTCTGTCCACCAGCTTGGTGTTGCAGTAGCCTGTTAACAGTTCATAAGCCACTTGTAAAATAAGCGTGGAACATGAAGTATGACCAGAGCAAACCACCTGCAATGTTACTGTATTTTATGTGCAGTTTGTTTTGTCCAGCACTAGGGTTCATATGTCTGGTGGGATGGCATCGGCTCTTTTCTCTGAGGGAACTTTCTTTCTAACTTTGCCCATTTGTGCAGCTTCCCTTTTACAAACACATCACTCATCAGAAGTTTCAAGGCAATATTTGTAAAAGGTCTTCAAAACAATGATGAATGACTAAAATGAGCATTGAAAAATAAATAAATTCAGTAACTATTCATCAAGATTACAAACTAGAAGTGTATTTCCTCCAGCTAATACGTGGAACACTTCACCCTGGCATAGATAAATCATGAATCAGCCAAGGGGTTAGTTAGGGCTTAAAGTTTCTATTAGGTTGGCTTACTAAAGGCTAGCTTTCTGAAGAAGGAAGGATGCAGGCGTTATTTCTTTTTTAAATTATAATAATTGGTGCTGGGGATGAATATAGTAGCAGAAAAAGTGTATTTTTTCTTGTATCCCATTGAAACAGGATCTGAAACTCTTCTTACGCAGTATTTTCTCTCTTCGATGAGAAAAAAAGAAGACCCAGAAAAAGGAAGGAAGGAAGATTTCTCTCAAGTGCGGGGCTACAATCTGTAAGAAAAAGCCCTTCCTGTGAGCAAGTGAAGGGGGTGGAGATTTACGCTAAAATAAACACCACAGTAGGGTCTTGTGCTGGACGTACTGACAAGGCTGTGGGCACGGGCTTTAAAATGTTTCATCCCAAGTATCCAGTGTCTCCCAAAAGGACGTGCAGTAGGAGGAAGTGTGAGGTTAGGAATTCAGTGAGATTGGACAGATAGTCGAAAGGCTTGGGTAGACAGTCTGAAATTCATTACGGGAGTGTATCCAGGGGGTCACCACAAACATCCTATAAACACCAGTGAACTTTTCTGCAGTCCAGAGCAGCAGGAGCGAGCGTGGTGAGTCATGAGACGTCTCCCCTCTGCGCACATGTACCGAGGGGAGGAAAGGGGGAGACAATGACGGGTGCTCTCTGAAGCGGTTAGAAATGTAGGTTCCTAATCTATTTTTAAATGTCTCCAAAGTGACCAGCAAATATGATCTGATTTTCCAAATGTCGTGAGCATTCTTTAAATCACGCCTCCTTTAAGTCAGGCTCATGAATACCCTTCAAGTTGAATAATCAAAACTCCTCAGATTCCTACCCATTTCTTAGTAATCTAGCAGAAATGTACATTTATGCACATGTACACTGATACCCTTTTAATGATTAGGAGTGAGGGAAAGCACACGAATACAGTGGAACAGAAAACCTGGAGTGAAAGAAGGGTCATAGGTTGATGATGTAAAAATCAAAGTGAAATGATTTTGCATTTCAGTAAATGCTTTGATTACCGTGTCCTATCCTGTTCAGAAGGATTTGCAGAGTGACTCAGTGAAAAAGGAATTAAGTGCCTTAAGATCTTACAGTGAGGTTACCCAGTACTGTAAGCAGACGTCATCTCAAGTAACAGAGTTTATGTGCAGATCCTGGATCAAGCATACGTGATGTCTTTGATTCTGAACACCTGCCTCAGCTTCCTTTCAAAGGTTTTCAGGTGTTTCAATTTCCTCTTGCCCTTGTGAGGTTTTTCATTTGCATAAGTGTTTTACAAATTAAGAGAGACAAGTATACCTCAATCCTGTAGTGGCATAGGAAGTATCAATGGAAGAAATGCAACGAAAAATGAAATGATTGTTCTGTACTCCATGTTGCATATAAGATTCAAATCACCTGAGCTTTAATCTTGAAGGTACTTTGCACAAGAGTAATTCTGCTGAATGCAGTGGGACAGCTTTACCTCTGAATAGAGTGTAAAATGTTAAGGATGTGCATAAGTGTTTGTAGGACTCGGGTCTAATATCAGAAAGCTCTTTTGCAGCCACAAACCTGAAAAACTGTAACGGAAATAACTTCATATCACGTTTGTTCAGGTCAGAATTGCATGCCACTTGGATTGTTCCTCTTGCAACAGTCTGCCAATTTGTTGTCATCTTGTACAGACTTTTCATCTGAAAGTTCAGTTTTGCAAGTACAAGATGTGGGAGCTAAGATGATATATTGAGGCATATAAGTAATCAGGAAAAAATGCAGTTCAGCCCATGTATTCTTTGGAAATATGTATAAATATTTACAAATTATAGAGTTAAATCCAACTCATTTTGTAAATGAAGGGATATTCTGCTTTTTTTATGGGAAACATCAAAATCCAGGAAGCATGGGAGAATAAGACATGAAATCTTTTCCAAGGGACATTCATAAACTCTCATAAAATCAGACATCATGCGGACTTCAACCTTTCTCCTATTTTCATTGTGTGCACGCCTACGCATCCGTGCGTTTGTGGAAGAAACTTTCATACAAGAACTTTTTTTTTTCTTTTTTGCATTTACCAATTACTTTGTAAACA
The DNA here is from genome assembly GCA_035590195.1 of Aviceda cuculoides. NCBI lineage: Eukaryota > Metazoa > Chordata > Aves > Accipitriformes > Accipitridae > Aviceda > Aviceda cuculoides. Next base: position 23,974,472 of record JAVJGG010000082.1, on the reverse strand, counting down.
ACTTAAAGAGACTGGTGAGGGACTGCTCTGTAGAAATGATAGCACATCTGCAGCGCAGGCAGTTAAAGTCAACAATTAATTAATTGTTAAGGGCTCTGTTCATCCAAACGTTTGGCTCTGTATTTACTGCATGATTCATGGCTTGTGATCCCTGGTTTCCAGAGAACTCAAAGTCTGGTCCTCCATTTCAACCCTTCCCCTGCTCCCCATTTTACCCTTCCCTGCCCACACCCGACTGTAGAGAGACGAAACCGTGTTCCTTACAGACTGACGGTGCTTTGTGCCAAACAGCCCACCCATACATCGTGCAGACCTACTGAGCATGTTCGGCAAACACGGGCAATACTCCGCTGAAGTCTATGAGACAGAGAGTCCTCCTTGCTTGGTGTCAGTAATTCACTGATAGACAAATATTTACAAACCAAACAAGACACACACGGAAGCGCACGCAATCATCTTTTGTGTAGCTGGAATTCGGTAGATTAGACTTTAAGCCCTCAGCGTAAAACAGTGGCTGTCAGTTGTAGGAAACAGATTTTATATCAACCTGCATGAAGTTGTGCAGTGCTTTGGTCAAGGGAGGCTCTGGCAGTCTGGGAGGCACTTCATGTCCCAGTTTGATTCTGAGCCTCCAGATAAGAAATGTCATAGTGATTTGCTCCAGTTGCTTCCCAGGGAAAGATCTACTATCTTCCAGTGTTTACAGGATAAAGAGAGATCATTACATTTACAATGAACCAAATTTATAGTAGACGTGGACCAAAATCTTAGAAGTTCTTAGGTAAATTCTTAAGGGAAGCTGTTCTTTAAATAAGGAGTGCCAAAAAATTGCAGTCACAATAGCTAAAGTTAAAACATTACTTACTCATTAATATTTTTATTATTACTAACTTGCAAAGCTCCCTTGGATTATAACAGCAAAACATTAAAAGTATCTAGCAAATTAACAAGTGCCTATGACTGAATGATTAAAGTCATCACTGAAGAAACAAAATGTAAAACCATAAAAAAGCCTTGAACAAACAAGAAATAATCAATGCATGATGATAAAGGGAACCAAAACATCTGGCATCTCTGCCAGAAAGCTTCTACAGATGTGCTCTGATGTATGATAAGAAGAAATAACATTTCAGAGTTGCGGGCCCTCAGTGAGGTTCCCGCCTTCCACTGTGGTTAAGTCACAGGGAGGCGCAGCCAGCTTTGGTCCCGCTGTTGATCTCAACAGCCCTCCTGGTGAATTGTTCAGATTTTTGAGGGCTATTTCTGGTGTGTGGGGCAGAATCTGCTTCAGCTTCACAAATGAAGTGACAGAGGGAAAGCTGTGCTATTTCGTGCTTCCTTGAGGCACTCCCCTCATTTTCAGATCCAGGCTGCTTCTAAAAGCAGCCATATAACACAGCTCAAAAGACGCTGCTGATGGGGAGAGACTAATTGTTTTGGTATATCTTTTCATCTTGAATTTCTGTGTCTGAAAGGGACAAAGAATCTAGTGAAAAGACTGATTAACTATTTCATAGATAGAGAAGTTCTCACCCTTTCTTCAGATATATTCTTTCAGGCTCAGCTTGCAATTTACAACTAGTTTCCAGATTGACAAACTTCAGTAATCTGCACAGGTAATGGCCAGCTGCTGTTAATTCAGGCATTCTACTAGAGGTTTCCGTGAGTTAATAACAGTAACCTCATAAGGTGTTACCTAAACTCAAAATGTAATTGCTTCAGAATCAGGTGTCAGGTTGGTAGATGAAGAATCACTGCAATGATATTAAAAAAAAAAACAAACCAAAAAAACCCAGAAAAAATGTAAGATGTCATGTTTGATTCATAGGACATTAATAGAGCTGACTGTGGATGCTCTATCTTTTCCGCTGTATCTGCACAGTTTTGCTTATGGCAGGACACACAAGAAGTCACTTAAAAATAAAAAAATACCTGGCTGGCTGCTGCAAAGATCATTTGTCAGGAGAAGAATGCTGTGGAGGGAAACTCTGACCTCTAAACCTGCAACAACAACAAAAGCCAGTGTTTTAAAATGTTATTTTGAAGCCTAAATAAACCTTGACAGATTCCCCTTAAACTTCTTTTACAGTGATTAATTTCCAACTAGGGAAATATTGACTTTGAGAGAAAATGAAAATATTTCCATCTTCTTTCTCTCTAACACTGCGTTATAAGATCATTTGACCTACTAGATAGAGTGGAAAATCACTATCAGTCTTGATGTTATTAGATGGATCAGGTTTCACATCTCTCTCCCTCTGTTTTCCTTTGCTTCCCCTGTATCAGCATGTCGTCTTCCCGGCTCCCTCCCCTTCAGTCTGGCTGGAGGAGGCAGAGCCCTTGGTGCTTGCGTTGCTTGCAGGGCAGGGTGGCTGCCCTTTTTGTGGGGTGATTGTGAGGACCCAGGGGGCAACTGAAGGCTTGTGGAAGGCCATGAGAAAAAAATCCACTTTGCCCAAGGTATTAAATGGACATGGTTCTAGTTACTCACCTTTGCACTGGTTATATTCCCTCCCCCTGTGGGGAGGAGTGGTCCGTTTCAAGAATCACAGCCATTTGTCGCACCAGCCCCCCCCCTTATTTCCCCACAGATCTCCTCTTGTAGGCTTAACTAGATGCTATAAATGCCATAGGTTTTTGATCACATAATACCTGTGCACATATGTATACTTCAGCCTCAGATTTAATAAGAGGGTAAATAAATTATAGTCACCAGCCCCAAATATTCCTTCTTACCTGCCACTGATACCTTTAGATGATGGATACCTGCTGAGTTGCATGGCGAGACTGCCTCCATCCTGCTGAGCTGTGCTCTAAAGTGCATTTACTGTCCTCTAAAATGTGAGGGAAGGAGCAGGGTGCACCAGCTGGAGTGGCAGACAGGGACTTCCCAGCAGAGGAGCAAGCTTGAACACAAAACTGCACTGTTTATTATATGTCCCACTGAAAGAAAGTCTTCTTCATGAGGGAACCCACACTAAATTTCCTAGAATGGCTGCAGCCATTGCTCAAAAAATGTTCACAGCCTGTGTGCGTATCCTATTACTTGTTTGGCTTCAGAGACAGCAGGAGACAGAGCATCTTCTACAGCAAATACATGTTTGATCCTTGCAGTTGCCAACAAAATTAGCCAATTTAAACAAGAAGAAGAGCAAGTAAAAAAAAAAATCTAGCTCAGATCTCTGTGTCAAAAAAGACATAGAGAAAACATCACACACCACCACAGAATATCCTCCAAACTTTCCTTGGAAGGACATGAAATGTAAGTTGCCTAGAGTTCATTGCTTTAGTAAAGGTGGTCATAAACTGTGTGTGTCACTGCCCTGAGGATTTGCCTCACCATGCATCCATCCTGCAGTAAACCTCTGAAGGAAAGAATTATTTGGTTTTGTACGAATCAGAAGAAAAATCGAAGTTGAGGATTCCTGTAAAGGCAGAAGATACTGGTGGTCAATAGATACTAACTGCATAATATATTCACCCCTCCACAGCACATACAATTAGCATCCAACTGAATTCATATGTAGATAAGGACATAGAAAAATAAATACTATTCTGATACAGAGTACTTCCACAGGGTGAGGTGCTGAGTTCCCTTCATGGCTAGCAACCGAAACAAGGCTTCCCAATGCTCACTTCTTCCCACATTCAGGTCATTAAGGTAGGGCATGATTTATGAAATCTTTCCTTTGGAGGATTTTTTTATTAGGCTCCAATGTTACAGCCTGTTCCTAGGCACTCTCATTCAATGTACAGGTGTTAAAATTGCACGTTTCTGGCTATTTTAAAATATTTTCATGTGATTTTCTATAGATGACTTTCTAATGGCACATTTACTCTGTTTGCCATGACTTATGGTTCTTGGCTAAAGTAACAATCTTAGCGATTTGAAGAATAAAGGAAAGTTCAATGGGGTTTACTGTGCAGTAGGCATCAGGAGTTTAATATGGTAACTACGCACTGAAAGGTGAACAGCCAAAGCCTGTATTTCTGTGAACTTCTCAGCTTAGGTCCATTGACTGCAGTGCTGGTGTGCCAACTTACAGACCGTAGTCCAAAGATGTCAGATCTGTTAAATAAAACCTAGATGAAATTAGAAGTTTACACTTTCCTGACGTATATAAATATATGTTAAAAATGAGCTCTTTATTCATTTTATCAGCCTTCAGCCAACAGCTTCTGATGATTTGGCTGTAAGGATACATACATGAAGAGTTAATGAACTTGACAAGACTGAGTAAATATTTGCTTAGAATTGCAAATAGGCCCCAACCCAAGTTCTTTTAGGCCTATTAGCCAGACTAAGTCCAGAGCAGAAATGCTGAGTAGGACCGTACTGCTTCTATCTCATCACTCCACTTCCACTGTGCTCACTCCCCTCACTTGGGGTTCCCAAAGGTTGTTTCAGAAAAATATTGTCTTTTTTTTTTTCACTTCTTATAGGTTGCAGGTGGCAACTTCCATCATTTGCCTTTGAAGGCAGAGGCAGTCAACCCTCCAAGAAAGCGCTGCTGGGGCTAGGATCTGGCCTGACCTCCACAAGCAGCAGTAGACACAATCCCTTCTGCTGCCAGCTGTCACTCCACCAGCTTTCAGTGTTTGATATCTTAAATGAACATGACATTCTAATACCTTTCATGAACTAGGCACCAGAAGAGCCTTTCAGCTCTCATCTTGATTCACTTTAAAGCTTTCCCATTCACATTCACAAGAGTAAATAGGTTTTTTTCTCAGTGAGTTTTCCCCTTTTCTCTGGAAGGGACCAGAGCCTTCTACAGGAGAACAGGCTAGTGGACCTTGGTTTTGCCCTGACACGGATTAGCCAGGGGCAGAAATGTGTTACCCAAAACCAATTACCAGAGAGTCATCTGTTTTCTGGGATAAAGTCTCCCCATAACATACAAAACTGCCTGGCAATACTGTGCCTTAATGGGGGTATCAAGATGAGACAGATATGAATGAGGGCAGAGTGGTCCTGCCAGACTGTATGGGAAATCTGAAAGGAAAAGAAGGAGTTTGCTTTGTGATAAAGAAATCAGGGCATGCCTACTACAACTTATCACTCTGCCCAGTTAGAGAGGGGAGCAAGGGCTGGTCAAACCAGAAGGAACATTGTGTATGACGAAATACTCGGAGCCGGATGCTGAGCTGGCAGGAGCCAGCATAGGTCCACTGGAGGAAACTAGTTGATTTATATCACGCCTGGATGCAGAATTAGGATGGAGTATTCAGAGCTGAGATTTACTATTGAAAATTGACAGTTTTGTGGGGGCAGGGGAAGAAGGCCTGCCAAATAATTCACAGAAGAAGATTGGGATAACTTGTGCTCTGAGGAGAGCCAAACTACACACATGTTCTGCAGTTTCAGATGTGCCAAATTCTGGAGCTCTACATCTCCCATTTGCAAATGTCAAAACTCAGCAATGATGCTTTTTCTTAGTTAGCTACTTACATGCTGAAAGCATTTGACAACTTATTTATCCTCACAATGGCTGATGGGTTCATTATCTCAAAACCTGACATTTTGGTAAAAGAGTGAATTACCTGACAGGACCACACAGCAAGACGGATATTCTTATTTGGCAACAGGATGCTTCTTCTCGTGGGCCCAATATACCACACCATTTCTTTGGTGAAGATGCCACACTCATGTAAAAGCCCAACTATGTTAATGAATTATTCATACAGCCATAGCAGCTGCAGTAAGCCCCTGATGTGGAAGAGTAGTCATCTCTCATGCATGTGTATTGTCATTATATGTTTATTGGAATAATCTTTGTTGCTTGTTTAAAAAATTAAGCACCTTTTATTGGGAGAAATAATAAGTATTTTTCGTTAGATTGTTAGAAAAGGAGCTCCTATAACTGGAGAAAACAGACAAGCTCTCGAACACAGAAGGTCTTCTTCAGCAGTGCTGAAGATGTATTTCCGAGACAGACACAGAAGTCTCCAAACTACATACAAGCTGGAAGTTACTGCCCTGCCTTCTGAAAGTTAAAAACTGCTGCCTACTTTCCCTCTTCACTCCATATCTTCCTTCCAATCTGTTCTGCTCCTGTCTTTACTTCTTCTCCACTATCTATCCTTCACAGCCAGCTGGCCTTCCTTGTCCACCTTTGTTTCATGTATGTAGAAAAGTTGCATGGAAAAAAGTGTGTTTTCCCTTAAGGTACCTAAAAGCCATACTCCAAAGTTTGCAGTCTAGAGAACATTTTCTATCCAGGAATAGAGCAGAGTATTTCCTCCTGCTCTTTCATAGGCAGTTTGGCTTTCAGAGGGGACCTTGTTGCATCTTCAGATCTGCATCTCTAGGAGCAGCTGAAACTCAGAAGATACCATTCCTTTTGCCATCCAGTTTGTCACAAATCCCTTGCAAGGACTTGTGCAGTCTATGCGTGGTGTTTTTTTGAAAACTGCTCTATGTTTTGTTGTATTATTACTGCTATTGCCTCTATTATGGGGATTATACAGTGCATCCAAGGGCTCCAAACAGAAATAAGGGCTTTTTTATTTTTTTAAGTAAACATTGCATAGATAAAAATAAAAAAGGTTGTTGCAGATGCAAAATACTGTAACTCTTTCACCTACTCCATAACAAGAGGAATAGCATAAAGAAGTAACAAAGCAAATGACTTTTTTATAAATTATAATAATTGCCCTTCTTTTCTGATCACTCCTGTTGGGATATGTAAGCATTCTGGCATGAATGAGAGTGAAGAAGGATTTAATGAAGAAAACCTCAAGCTGTTAACAGAGATGCTGGGTATGTAGCAGGAAAGATGAGGAATAGTGCAGCCAGCTTCATGTGTCTATGGTGCTATTAAAATTGTCTAAAGAGACTGGGTTGACAGAAAGAAAAAAAAGCTTTATTTTCTCCCATTTCCTTATAATTTAAAATGAAACCTAATAGTGATGGAAGGATTGAGGTCCACCAAACAGTAACAACACGTCTTGTGCTATCAGGGGCACATCTCCAGTCTGGAGCAGAGGACGTTTGTTGGCACAGCAACAGGTCCTCCCAGGCAGGGCAACAAACAGCCTGAATGACAAGACAAAATGGGAGGAGAAAGTGGAGCATTGCAGTGCCTCCTGACCACCCCCTCTGCTTAGGAGAGGAGAACGCATGCCAGGGGGAAAGACAAGGGGAAGCTGAGTAGAGAACAGGAGGACGGGTTTCTCCTCCTCCTGCTAGTAGGGGTAGTGCAGGGGAAAGCAGAAGAAGCATACATAGAAGAGAAAGAATAAAAAACCAGTGGATGTCACACAGGAGGCATAAGGTTAAGAATGGGACAGATTTAAAAAAAGGGAAACTGGGACCCTTAAAGTCAACAGGGCTTAAGAAGACTATTACCCTGGCTGTGCTGTCCTGCCCATGGGGGTAAGCCCACAGTCCTCAGTGTGTTTTCCTCCTCTGAAGCAGCTCCTCCGGCAAGACCTTTATTTACTACTTTCTAAAACCATAAGGAACCCAAACTATGTCATTTCTATTTGCTAATTTAACCACACTAAGTTCACAGAAAGCATTTTGTACGAGGGACATGACCTGGCTTGTTAGCACCACATGTTGTAAGATATAGAAAAGGATCTTTCATACTTCAGAAGTCTTGTTTCTCAATTGCCGGTCTCTTACTTTTTAACTTCTTTGCCGTTTTGAATGGATTTCAAAACAAATCAACAGACACATAGAGTCTTTGGTTATTTTTGGCCAGAGTTGGATAAATGAATAGTCCAGAAAGTTTCTGACATTGTGCCAAATGTCTATGTGCCTAAAGTTTAAGAGTCATGTTTTCCAGGAAACCTTGAAGTTTGCCGAGATTTATGCTTTTGATATTGTCATCCATTACTGTATTCAAAGGAGTTGTCTGCATAAAGGTTGATAGAGGGCAGTCAAACCTTTTGCACTGAACAAATTATATCATTAGGTGTCTGCCTGTGGGTCAACTTGTTCTCAAGCCCCAAAAACTAAACACAGCTGAGATCTAAATCCCCTGACAAATGAAGGCTGTGAGCAAGGATCATGAATAACATATGGCAAATGGAATTTCCAAACACCGCGCTGCCATACAATATACACCTGATAAATGGTTGTCTACAGTGATGCTGTTGAAAAAGGCACTTGATGCAAGCCTCATGCATGGCAGAGAAACATTAACAGAATTTAACATGACATTTCAAAGCTGGCAAGGCATTTATCCAAATGTGTTGTCTGGTCCTCCCTTCCCCAAGTAAGGACAGCATCCTTGTTTTCTTGTACATGGGAACAAAGAGAGGTAATAATTTGACTTGTCATGCCAGAAGCCTGTGGGGCAAGATGCATTCAAATAAGAAAAAAAGACAGAATTATGGTAGGGCCAAGAAAGAAAAGAAGATGAAGAAAAGGACAGAAAAATATTACTCAAGATTAACTTTTAGGTGCATTTGCAGCCACAAAAATTTTAAGATTACATAACACTGTCCTAGGGAAACAGCAGACAGTTTTGTCCAGTTAAATAAAAATGTGAACAGAAGAACCACTTTCCCTGGTCTAAAATGCAGCCAACTCCGGGGCAAACCTGAAGATCGGTAGCACACAAAACAACTGGTTTTGGCAAAAAATTGTGGGACGCTGCATCTAGCCCCATCCGGGCAGCATCACAGCCCCAAAATCGTAACATGCCACAAGAAGTTTGGCCAGGACCCTAGAGCAGTCAGAAAGTGACAAAGAAGTCTTTTCACCAGAGACATGTTTAGATCTTAGTTAAAATGGATAGTATGTTATTTTTTGTTGGGTTTTTCTGTTGGGTTTTTTTGTGTTTTGTTTTGGTAATGATTTCTGGAGTTGTTAGTAACCTTGGTATCTTTCACAAATTTATCTCTCTGACTAGTAAGTGAGAGCTCCTCCTCAGAGTAACCTGTTAAGATATCTCCAGCCTAACTATAGTTATATGCACGTGCACAAATATATGTGTTTGTTACTGCTGGCTAGCTTCTTGAGGTGCTACTTACCCTTAATGAGGTCTAGACAAATAATATTAATAATAATAATAATAATAAAAATTATGCAAATGGGTTATTTTCAGAAAAAAGGTGCCCCAAAATTTAATAATTTTTCATTGAATTAAAGTAATTTTTTTTAGCTAAGAAAAGAAATTGCAGGATAATTGGGATGTTCCATTTTCAAAACTCTGTGTTCTCAGCACATTCTTTTAAAACATGAACTAAATATAATAATTAGAAAGTGACTAAATAGTGCCAGGGACTGAAAGTAGCCTGTACACCTACTGAAATTATTCTTTTCAGATGCAAATAATTTTCAATTTTTCATTACAGTGATAAAAGTGGAAAACAGGAATTCTTTTCATATTGGCTCTAAATTATAATTCTTTTTCAAATATGTAACAATGCCCCTTTAAGAAATTATCTCCTTGTTTTTTAATAGAACAAGAGAACAGATGGATTTACTTCTAAGCTTCATCCAGTTTACTTCATAACCCTGTAAACAGTTGCATAAGAACAAATGAGAAAGTGGCATACGGCACAAGTGGTGGGGAAGGGGAAGACAATAGCTTTTCCTTAAGCCAAAATTGACACCAAGAATGTGGGAAAGGGAACCAAGTATCCACAGGTTTCCTATGCCAGCTAGAACTGGCCACTTAACTAAGGTTAATAGGTTAAAACAGCAGACGTGTAGCAGGAATCACCATCACAGTGAGACCAAAGTTACAAGTGAGTCTGGCTGTTAGGTGTCAAGTTCAACTCTCACAGATTGCCCAGTGTGGTCTGAAAGCCAAATTTTCAGATGTTCGTCCACGCACAGAATAATGCACATGTCACTCAGGGTCTGTGCTTGCTCAGACAACACCTCCATTAAGGCTTCAGAAAAGAGATTTTTCCTGCTTAGAGGTCATGTGGAGTCCGTAGTCAGACTGGTGTGTAGTTCGGGGCATGGCTAAGCACAGCACCATTCACAAAAGGCAATGTGTTAAGAAGGTAATAGTTTAAGATTCACTAATTGCATGAACCTAAGTGTGATCATTATTCTTATTGCTGCTACTAACTTTTACAGTCTTTTACAGTTTGAGCCAAAATGCACGGACGTGCAAGTCAGAATCGCTTGGGGAAATTCCACAGTCTGCATTATGTAGGAAGTCAGGTTAGATGATTGTAACACTTCCTTCATGACAGAAAAATTCATGACACTATTAGATGTTTTGTTAAATTGGAGGCTAAGTGATAAGCAAAATTAATAGATTTCTGTACTTCTCTGGGTGGTCCATCCATAACATGGGAATATTTGTGTTTCTGTGCTCTGATCTGCTTGTACATGCAATATATATGTGTGTGCATGGACATAAAGCTGATAAATAAATAACCTTATTATCCAGCTGATTTCTTAAAAGCTTCGTAGAAGATCAAGGGGATATGCTTTACACACTCATTTTGTGCCTAGAAGTAATTCTTAATCAAACTAGCCATTCTAGACAAAAAAGCAGCCCCTTGCATTTCAGTGGGGCCATTCGCATGAGTAAACCTTTGCAAAACTGGTCTCTAAATGTTGCTTAGAGTTGCAAAGAAGCTTAAGTGCTGAACATGTCTTCTGTGCATGTTTCTTTTTAGCCTGTTCCTGGCTCTATACCATCACATTTTCTTCGCAGGAAACATCTATGCTAAACATCACTGTCAATTCCAAGACAAGAGACACATTCAAAAGCACATGGAAGCTTTTTTTGTTACCATAAGTTGCCCGCAGAGGGTCCATTCATTCTGTTTGCTTGTTCCACTGTGTAATAGCTCAACTCAAGTATCAACAAGATAAGCTTTTAAAAGCAGAATATTCCCAGCTGTTGCGGTCAAGCAGCAGCAGCAGGTTCCTATCTGAGGACAGCAGAACAATCCGGTGCACCCGCAGCGATGGCAGTGTCGAGGGGAAGCATGTGTTCTCTGTACACAGTAGCAAAGGGTCCAATAGACAGCAATTAGCACCAGCAGAATGAAGATGAACGGTCATATACATAACCTTAATAAAAATGTCACAGAAGAGAAATCTCACACCATATGGATCCATGCTGAACTTTTTTTCCCCCTCTTTTTTTAAGGAGCAAGACAGCTCCATTTCTTTATAGATTTTTGCATTAATTTCTCTCCCTAGTTTTTTACAGCTTTCTTCCTCTGTAAGCAATATGGGGCTGCTGTTTCATGTGATAACAAAGGAAAATTACATTTTCATTTCTGTGTTTTTATATATCCATTCAGTCTCATATTTCCATCAAAAGTATCTTCCACTCAGCCTCAGCAACCTGAGTAGATTACTTGGATGTCATTAGATTCCATTTCCATTCACTTTTGAAAAGAGCTCCACTAGAATTTGCAAGATTTTATTCCTGCCAAATTAGTGTAGCATGGAAGTGGGTTTTGCTTGTTCTCAGGTCTGCTACCTGTGTTTTGGACATAGCAAAGAATATAAATTTCATCATTGTAAATGTTGTTGTTATAAATAATAGTTTTTAAATTATTTTTGTCAAAAATGGTTTGAAGTGAGAAACTGCTTTGATGTCATCTTGGTGATGTCATTTCCATTTTCACAAAATCCAAAGATCAGGAGGAAAAATGATAAAAGGATGCTGGAGCAGGAAGAAAAACTTTCCCCAGAAGGCTCATATTACAGTTTTGTGCTTATTCTTTTCAAGTCATTTCTTCATCTTCCACTAATCAAAAGAAAACTTTGTTGATGCTTAACAAGCTCTGTTTAAGGTCTGAAAACAATGTTTTGTTTCTTTCTGCCATTTCTCTAGTCTCAGTAGTAAGATTCTTGCCCTTAGAATATAGCTGTGAATTTTGTTGATTACATTAACAGAAGACAGGGCTGGAGAGGACCTCCTGAGGTCTTCAAACCACCCCCTTGCCAGTACAGAGTGTCAGCTATTCGTAGCTGGAGATTTTTGTCTGAAGGCCTTCAGTGAAGAAGATTCCACCATCTCCATCCTTCTTCTCCAGGCAAAAAAAGCTGACTGCTGTCCTATTTCTGAAACTAGGAAGTTATTAAAATATTAAGGGATGTCAGTCTTCCATTTTGCAAATGAGACTCACCTCTTCTTCTCATATGCATATGGAGAACAGTTTAAGCCTTTTTGCTTTGTGATAGCCCCTTGCATACTTGCAGACTATTGTCATGTCTCCCTCTGTCTTCTCTAGATTAAATAAAATCCTTTTGTGCCATCTCCACATCCTCTGCATCCATAGTGATGTCTTCTAGACTTCTGATTATTCTACTTGCTCACTTCTGGACTCTTTATTGACTTGATTTGTAGCCTTCTTGAAGTATGACGCCTGGAACTGGACACAGTACTCCAGCTGAGACCGTATCAGTGCTGAGGTAGGATAGGAAGATTATTTTACATGTCTTGTGGACTACATTACTGCAGATACATCACATCTTTTTGCAATAGACAAGAATGAACTTGCTATCTCCTAGCTCCATTCTCCAGTTCTCCAAGGCAAAGCTTGACTTGCCAATAAAATGACAGGCCATGACTTGAGAACACACAGAGGACAGAGAATTTGTGGAAAATGCAACCATTTTACACAGGTTTCAGTCCTTCCAACCCTTAAGTTACATGAACTATTTTACCAATGGGAGCATTCCCACTGAAGTCAATGATCAGGCTCACATGTACAAGATTTGGTTGCATAACTAATGATTGAAGGATTGGGGCCAAGCTATTTCAGAGAAAACGTAATGAAAAACCCAGGTGGGAGTCTGGAATTCTCCTGCCTCTTGTGCCACTCCTTTCCTGTTAATCTGGTGTACTGTTTCTAAGGACAAGGACACGAGCAGATAGGGAGGTCCTTATCCAGTCCCTTGCAGATTTCTTGCAGGAAAGCAAATCTAGCAAATCTTTATTTAGCGAATGAAAACATTATTATCTCAGGAACAAAGCAGAGCACAGAAATACCCGCAGGAACACAAGTGTGGACAAATGCTAGTATGAAATCTCATCTTCCCCCTAGTCCCCCTAGTTTAGCTTTAGTGATGACAGCAATCCACTTACAGCATGCACTAAGCCACGACTGTCTTCTTTTAACTGTGCTCACTTGTAGTCATACTGCAATATACCTCTCTAAACAGAAGGGAAATGGATGCATGCTTACAAAAATTGTTGTTGGCAATTTTAAATGGAGTGAATAATGAATCAGTTCAGGCTCAAAAGCCATAGAAGTCTCCTTCCCTTCCCCAGCCCCTTACTACACACTCCCTCTGTGATCTGAACATTAACTCTTAGGGACTATTGACTTAACATGATTCAGGGGTGGCTGGTTTGCATCAATATTTCTAAAATCCCTCTTATTATCTTGCATATGTCAAAGTTTGATAAGAAGGAAGAAGGATGAAGCTATTTATAATTCAGAATGACTGTTACCAAAAAGTATTTAAAACCAAATCACAGTAAGTCAGAGTTTACTTTTAAATCAGCCTAAACAAAAGACACCATTTGAAAACAATTAGTAAATCTGACAAAATTAACTTTGACCTTACAATCTTATAAATGCCAACACAGCTTTTCTTCCAGTGTCAGTATGCATGTGTTTCTGTGTGTGTATTTTCAGCAGGGCAGTAATTTCACATCAAAGAGCCATACTGAGATTTAACTCTCAGGCAAGTATTATGCTTCACTGCTCAGGAGCTCCCCGTGAGGGGACATGCTATTACATTGCTCTGTTATGCTGCAAAACCATCTGTACAGACAAATCAGATTAGTGTTTCATTGTTCTTATTATTTCTGGTAAGCAGACATTATCTCCCAGCCCAACCTTTTGGTCATCCTCACTCCTCAGGTCACAGAGGAGGGTCTTTTTAGACTTTTTCTTAATTTCCTTTAGCCTTCCTCAAAAAAAAACCCAGGTGAAAATATAAACTCTCTACCTTCCACCCAGCTTGGGAAAGGAGATTGTAACTCTTCAGTAAACACTCAAAAGATGTGCTGGTGAATGTGTCAACCTGCTAAGCCAGGAGGCACTTCTCTTTCCCCCCAAATTTACCAGTCCAGCCATCAGCACCCCTATGCCAGCTGGCGCCTGTGCTTTCCTCTTCTTGTCCAGACCATTCGCAGCCTTCCCTGGTGAGTGTGGCTTGTGTGTCCTCCCTCTGGAAGGAGACAGTCCTTTCTGTGGTCGGAGCAGACCCAGCACCCCGGTCTGCATCTCCACTGAGCCAGCTCTGAGTGGCAGGTAGGACCAGAGCCCTCCTGAGGTCCCATCCTTCCTAAGTGGTCCCAGGGCATCCCCGTGACAGCCCCTGACACTGACCTGCCATTAGGTTGTGGGAGCTGAGGGAACAGCTGGGAGGTCTCTTTTGGGCATCATGATCTGGAGATTTTCCTAGCCATCTTCCTCATCAGACTGATTGGCAGTGTCCTGTGCAGGCATACACTGCCTCGCTGATCTCTCTATTGGGATATTCCCTTTCTGACCCAATGTTGCAGTCATTCCTGCCATGTAGGCTTCAGTTCTCACCACTGCCTTAACTGATAGAGGCTGGAAGCTATTGCTCAGCTTTGGCTTGCTAGGGTGAAGATCTGTAAACATGGTCCTCAGAGTCATAGAATCACAGAATCACAGAATCATGGAATGGTTTGGGTTGGAAGTGACCTTCAAAGATCATCCAGTCCAATCCCCCTGCCATGGGCAGGGACACCTTCCACTAGACCAGGTTGCTCAAAGCCCCATCCAACCTGGCCTTGAACACTGC